>OZ005650.1:279837710-280396710 GCA_963930645.1 Salticus scenicus | reverse complement strand
AACTTACACATTCATTAACATTGCCAACAAAATTTAATATTGATGTAGGTTTTTCCTTTGTTTGTGGCAACTATATTAATAGCTTTTTTTTATGTTAGAGTTAATAAAATAATTTTTATTAGAGGATTTCTCTTCCATCAAACTCCATGCTATTTCATAATTGTTATTCGAAATTGAAGTGGAATGAATCAAGTTCAAAGAATCTTCTTACATGAGCTTTTTAAATATTGCAGTTTTTGAGCATTGGTTATGCAATTATTTTTATGTACAGACTCCTTAAATAGTTAAATTCAATCTATTTCTTATTATTTGAAAAGAAAAGAATCTGATGTGTGCACCACATAACTTCCTTATACACTTTTAGAAATATACATAATGTTAAAAAACGTTGACATTAGACCTGAAACAGTTGGCTAAAAATATTTTTAAAAATGAATTATCACCGTGTTCTGAGCTCTTCTGAAAGTTAGTTAAAAATCGATGCAAGATTTGTACTGGTGACACTGACGAAGGCAGCAGGGACCCGAAAAAATTGGCTGAAAGTATTTAAAAAATGCATTTTCACCGTGTTCTGAACTATTCTGAAAGTTTCAAATGTCTAGCTAGTCGGAAGGTTAGTTAAATAAATTTTCTGTTGAACCACATAAATGCTGTTGAAGGCAGCAGTGACCGGAAATAATTGGCTAAAAATATTTAAAAAATGCATTGTTACCGTGTTCTGAGTTTTTCCGGAAGTTTTAAATGTCTAGCTACTCGGGAAGTTAGTTAAAAATTGATTGCAAGGTTTGTACTGGTAACGCTGCCGAAGAAAGCAGGGACCCTAAACAGTTGGCTAAAAGTATTTAAAAAATGCATTTTCACCGTGTTCTGATCTAGTCTGAAAGTTTCAAATGTTTAGCTAGTCGAGAAGTTAGTTAAATAAATTTTCTGTTGAATCACATAAACGCTGCTGAAGGCAGCAGGTATTAGAAACAAGTGGCTAAAATATTTTTAAAAATGCATTGTCAACGTGTTCTGAACTTTTCTGAAAGTTTCAAATGTCTAGCTAGTCGGGAAGTCAGTTAAATTGCAAGATTTGTCCAAACCGTTTTTGAGTTATTACCGTTTCTTGATACATTTTGGCCATTATGAACCTAATTTTTCTAAATATCTCCAAAACGGAAAATCATACAAAGTTCAAAACGGAGGTGCACAACTAGATGTTATAACAAACCTATGTAATTCGCAACTTTCTACGTCCAACCGTTTTTGAGTTATGCAACATACACACACACAGAGAGACAGACACACATACATACAGACGTCACGAAAAATAGTGTAAATTCCCTTATATCTCTAAAACGAGAGCTCGTGTTAAAACGACACTTGCAGGTGTACAACTAGACACCATGACAGTCACACGTATAAATTGGCAACATTCAGCGATCATTCGTTTTCGAGCAATGTGAAATGCAAAATCCATTTCGCAAATCGGGATTACTGTACTTCCTTATACTTTGTATAAGGAAGAAAAAACGAAATACTTATTTCGATATTTTTACATCTTGCGCACCATTATCGTTTTACAATATTTCATTTGCTTTGCTTCGTTCTTTGTTTTGTTCTTTGCATTATTAAGTTCAGAAATTTTCGTCTGATGATTAAATGGATTTTATGTAGGCATTTGTGAATTGTTTCTTTTTTTTCTTTATGATATCAATTTCCTTTCCCTCACAAAGGGAAAATATCGAAATAAACATCGTATTCAATTTCCACTTAGAGGAAGTAATTTTTGCTTAAAACATTTGAAATAACGGTATATCTGCATCTTTTATGTATTGATTGACTTTATGTTTAGTTACAATTGGTTTTAAGATTTTTTTTCTTTTTATAACTCTACCATACATTTAAAACAGACAATTTTTTAAACAAACAATGAGTAAAAATAAAGAAAAGTTATATATATATATATATATATATATATATATATTCTCCTTTTCGATTGTTCAGCAACAAGGAATAGAATATTATCTACAAAGCATAGTTTATTCACAAGTAGAATGCATCCACATAATTTTTATCCAGTGAGCTATTGCTCATGAATATGTATTAATTCCATTTTACGCTTTCTTTTTTGATTCACCTTAAATGCTCATTTAACGCATCTAAAGCTTTTGTTTCGATTTAAAACCAAATCTATACATTACGCGGTAATTAACTAATTTTACTTAAATACATTACCGATTCATACTCCGAAAGCGGGATTCAATGTTATGGGAATAAACTTTACTAAATTATTAACAAGACTACTGCAAAGTTAATTTTTTTTATTAAATTAAATATACTTTATTTGTATCATGTCATAAAACCATTGGCACGTGACTATTTTCAATGCATGAGAAAATATTTGTATCCTATAGAGAAATTCATAAGGAAACAGAGAATCAGATATCACCAGTGTTGCCAGATCGGGTGGAATTTTTTATTCAATAATCACCAATAATTTTGAGAAGTGATGTTTGATATACATAATAGACTATCAATCATCGAAGTGATTAGGCGAACGTTACAATTAAAAATTATTAGTGATTTTTTAATAAAAAATCCGCCAGATCTGGCAACACTGGGTATCTAAAGTTTATGGGTATCTAATGTTATCTAATGTAGTAATTCTATTGTTTATTTACTAACAGTTATTATTGTTGGTATGATATTTATATATTTTGAACTTAAATACCATTTAATTGCTTCTATAATAGCTAAGAAATCAGCTTGAAAATTAGAACTAAGCGTGTGCAATTTAATTTATGATTTATGCATACTCTTATTATTTTTAAAGACAATAAAAGCACATGATACGTTTGGCATTCTTGAAGCATTTTACAAATTACTTACACATTCTCAAAAAATTAAATTAAAAAATCGTAATATAAAAATTGTACAAATCATAAAAATTAATATAATCATAATAAATCTTAAAAACCGCTAGGTAATAGGAATAATGTTTTCGCTATTTTTATATAATTGGACGTTGAATATATTCATTCAGTATGATATTTCAGCAGAAATAAGTGAATTAAAATTAAAATATAATTTGTAGTTTTCAATTATTTCAATTAAAAGTATCAAAAGTAAATATAGTTTCATATGTAAAATATATTTGATTAGCTATAAGCGAAAAGTGTATAAATAAATATGTATATATAGTAAATATAATATTATCAGTGCAAAAATTTGAAATTTAAAGATGATTCAATTTCAGTATTCAAACAATTATTCTGATCAAAAACGAAGACCACCCAAATCAAACCAAAAATAAATAAAGTAAAATCTTGTGTGTGTGTGTGCATAAACTTTAATTTCCACACAATGTTTCTTCTTTTTCTTAGAAATAAAATTATTCTTTTGTGTTTTATTTATTCATTTAGTGTCAGGTGGGCGTTTACTAAAGTAAACTAAATTAGTAAAAAATGCAGTTCATATTTTCGCGAAAAAAGTAATTTCCTTCAGGGAATTATGTCACCATTGTACAAAGCCCAAATAGATTATTATTTTGCTTTCACGTGGAATAAATGTAACCCGATAAAGTACAAAGATAAAATGGAATTCAACTAAGGATTTTGTTATTTCACAAAAAATTTGTTCAAATAACACTTATTGAGTGGAAAATAATTTCGTTTTTATGTTCTTGAATATTTTTACTTTCTTCTATATTCAATAGAAGAAAGTATTGGATTCGTAAAAATTTTCGACTTCGGGTTTTTGATGGATTTACACGTTTTACGAGCTGCAGAACACGATTTGGCCATTTTCAGAAAATGTCTGTCTGTGTGTTTTTGGCGACTGTATCTGAGGAACTACTGCATAGAATTTCATACAAAATGGTATGTAGTTGCACCTTGACATAAATTAGTGCCTATCAACTTTTGGTAAAAATTGTCTTACAGGTTGCGTTGTCAGCCCGCTTTTTCTAGATTTTTAACATGGTGATATTGGACAAAATTTTGTATAAATGTGCATAAAGAGAATTATTTTTTAGTAATCATTATGAAATTTACAAGAATTATTTATAATAGAGATAGTCAACTGGGAATTTTTTTTTTTTTTTTTGTTTATGTAGGAGCCTTGCCACCCCCCCCCCCTTTGGGGGAAGTCTCCCCTCGAGGGGAATAAATTTTCGAGATGGGTATCTTTCGAAAGGTCTCAGGAATACCTTTAAAGCCAATGATTGAACTATAAATCTGTGATAATTTTAAACAAGGTTATCGATTTTTTTTACTTTTAACGAAAAAGAAAACTTAGAAAATAAATCGTGAATTTTTTATTTGTTTATTTATTTATTTATTTTAAACGAAATTTAACCAAACTTGGTATTTAGTTGCCCCTGACATAAACTGGTGCTGATTAGATTTGGGGATCAATATCTCAACAGGTGGCGCTGTGATCGTATTTTTCTAAATTCTTAACGTGGCACTATAGGACAAAATTTCGTATAAATGTACATAATGAGAGTTAGTCTTAACCTGTGATTGTAAAATTAATATGAAATATTGATTATAGTAGTAGTTAATTTTGAAAAAAAAAATTGTGCATGTGGGGGCATCGCTTCCCCCCCCCTGGGGGAAAGTACCCCTACCGGGGGGGAGGGTAAATTTTCAAGATAGGTATCTTTCGAAAGATCTCGTCAATATCTTTAAAACGATTGGTTGAACTTTTTTTTTTTTTTTTATTGTTATTGAGTGAATTCGTATAGGAAAATGTAGAAGAAAGTTTGTGGTAGCCACAATATACTAGTTTTAATACACTTTATTAATTTTATCATTTTGGTTTAAAGATTTCTTGAATGGGCAATAATGCCTAAGTTCAAAATTATAAAGAATGAACTTTTAATTTTAGAAATTTCTGTACTATTATCAGCTTTAAAATAAATAAAAAGTATCTGTTAAGTTAAATTAAGATAAGAGATTAATAAAAAAATATTTTCAATATGATTGAATAAAAAGTTTTCCGTTGTATTGAAAGGTTAATTATTCAACTTTATTAATAACTCATGATATATACTGAAATAATTGATAGTCTATGTATACTAACAGAAAAAAAAAGAAAAAGAAAGAAAAAGAAAGAAGGAAGGAGAGAAAGAAATCTGACACAGATGGGAGTTTAACCAGATCAGAGATTTAATTTTTGTAAAGAAATCCCCACAATGATTAGATATTAATTTTTAATATTAATAATAATGATAGAACTAATAATTCATATGTAATGTCAATGTACGCATATCAAATGAAGTTCTATTTAAACGTGTTCTGTCAGACGCCAGCTATGATATATTAGATTGTATATATAATGCTGGAAAACATTACTATTTAGATTACTCGTGGAAATAACGAAAGATTAAATGCAAAGAATATATCTATTAACCAATAGTCATTCACAGATGGAATTTAGCTTTCTAGAGATTTTTTAGTAGTTAAAAAAAAACAAAAAAAACCTCAGAAACTGATAAAGTTCATGCGTGGATATTCCAGCATTTTCAACATGTCTTAACTGCTAACGAAAGCCTAAGCGATGGCGCATAACCTCAAAATCATTAGTTAAGTGTCTCGCGGATCAGACAGTATTGTATTTCTGAGAATAAAAGATTTAAGATTTAATGCCTCGCTTTGTTTATGCTTCCTTACAGTGTGACTGGTTTACTGTATTGCTACTATTTACGATTTTGATATTATAGAGTAGAATATATCAAAAATGTGCTTAAGAATTCAGAATAATAATAAATAACACTATGGAATTTAGAGTTTCTTCATTTTTTTTTTTTTTTTTTTTAACTAAAATGTATTCGTGTCAAGCTAGTAATGAATCACTTTTTCATTTAAAACCCGAATAAACTACTACGTCAGAAACGCCTAAGAAAAATATTTGAGATGCACACAGCTGTTTCTGTAGCCTTAAGCGTACCGTCTTCAGTGCACAAAGAAGTAATTTATTCGGGTTTTAATATTCCAACGCCAAGTTTCCTGTTATTGTTTTTTCATTTAATCACAGCCTTACCACTTACGCTTACAAACTGAAACGTAGATTAACGTAAGATTTCCGTAATATAGTTAGTACTTTTATTTCTTCATATATATATATTTGTAAAAGGCTTCAATTCACCTTATAAAAATAAGTTTTTAGAACTTTAGAGCCTGCTTTTAAACAGCTTAGTAAGGGACGATGCCCCAATTGTGCTTTCAATCATAATATGATGCGATATTTCATCGTTTTTTGAGCTACAGGATACACACAAGGTTGTATTTGTGCTACATAACATATTATACGTTTTTAAAATGTTCATTCTAAAGTACATGTAAAGCGTATAAATACCTTAATTTACAAATGAATATGACTTAATGAATATTCATTTTAAAACATTGATTATATTAAGACAAGCCTATTAATTTGATGCAAATATCGACAAAAACTGTGTAAACTGTTATGCTACCGATCAACTTAGATCTTAATTTTTAATTTTTTTTTTTTTTTTCTGCCATTGCAATTTGTTTCCGTTTATAAAATATTTACATTAAATTTGTCCTCATATATCTAGTTACACTGTAAAAAAACAAACCATATTTTAAACAGAAAAAAAAAAAAAAAAAAAAAAAAAAAAAATGTATTCTGAAGGAAAAACATTTTTTTTTCTTTTCCTATCATTAGCAAATATGAAAAAATTTCAAGTTATAACCCGAAAAAGATTTTCAATGAACACGAAATTTATGTTTTCACTAGTGTGAAGGAGGGCTTTTCGGATTACTTATACGAGTGTTTTCCCTGAAAATTTCATTAAGTATTTACAATTTCATTATAATTTATCATTGCAGTAATTCTTTAAAAAATAATCTATAACGCATTGTGACGTATGTTAAAAAAATATTTTTTTCTTCGCATGTTCATTTTGTAGGTTAGTTGGCCGATTGAGTTTTATGTCGCGCAAGTGCTGTCATTTTGTAGAAATATGCAAGTAATAAATGTTTAAAAATATGAATCTGTTAACAAAAAATTTTTTAAATTACTGATTAAGTTTGAAAGATTTTTTTTTTTCTTTTCCTTTCCTTTTTCTTTTCTTTTTCCTTCCTTTTTTTCTAATTTTATTGATAAAAAGATTTTAAAACTTCTTAACACACCATAAATTTTAAGCCAGCACAACCGGTTTCGAAAGGACGTTACCTTCCTTCATCAGGTGAAAAAAAAAAAAAAAAAAAAAAAGAACACGTGCTACTGCCTTGGAGGCAAAAGCAAGACCCTAGCAAGGCAAAAGCAAGCAGTCTTGCTTTTGCCTCCAAGGCAGTAGTAGCTCGTGTTTTTTTTTTTTTTTTTTTTTTTTTTTTTGCACCTGATGAAGGAAGGTTACGTCCTTTCGAAACCGGTTGCGCTGGCTTAAAATTTATGGTGTGTTAAGAAGATTTAAAATCTTTTTATTGATTGTACACCAGTTTTTAATTTAGTTTTGGTAATCTTATTGAATCTGAAATCTCCTGGAAAATTAGAGAAGCAGAATCTTAGTTGCAATTTTTCAAAACCACATCTTGTATTTAATATCAATAATAAGCAAAAATTAATCCATTATAAAACAAAATCTATTTAGATAAACAATTATTTAATAAAAATATTCTTTCAAAATAAATATTTGAAAGTAATAGACACTTTTGTAATATAATAATTAAGGACACAAATATATATAATATTAAAAAAATAAATAAATAAATACATTAATTTCTGTAAAGTAATACTGCAAGGCTTTAAATTAAGTCCTGCTTTCCAAGTTTTTTAAAAAATCAAACTAAAAAATTGTAAAGAATATGTTTTGTATTTTAATAATGCAAAAATTCCTTTTTCTCTTTTCAAAAGCATAATGTTTTAAAATTGCATAAGAGAGATTAAAATAAATATAAAAATCCCATACACGGCTTCTATAATCTTATTTATCGGTATACTTCCATGTATTATTAAATAAACTTTCATTTTGTTTATAGAATTATCTGTAATACGAAGAAAATAAGTATTAAAAGTGATATATTTCCCCATAATTCAGTATGTTTTTAACTTACATCAAATGTTTCGAGATTATATTTTGTTACTTAACTGTTTTACTTTATATTAGCATAAAAGTATTACAAGAAATTTAATCATGTACTTATATTTATATAATCCACTGTGAGAATTTAATTAAAAAAAAATTCTTACTTTCTGACGGAATACATTGAAATATTGTAAGCTTAAAAATTCGTTTCATAAATATTAATATTCTTCTCCTTCTTTTTTTTTTTTTTTTTTTTTTTTTTTTTTTTTGAGAAAGTTTAAATTAAAATTTAGTAGTTTACATTCTTGAATTAAATTGATGTGTTTCTTAACTAACATGCAAATACTTCTCTTTTAACATTTTCAATAAGATACATAGTAAACACTACAAATTAAATTCCGCTTTTTAAATATAAGTATAAAGAAAATCAGGTAACTGTGCCACTTTAGGCACTTTTAGGACATTTTCTGCTTAGTATTTGCATACTGTTCTTAATTTTAGAGATTATAACTAAACCAATGCTCTATACCTCAGTTAGCCCTTTCTGTAAAACAAATAATGACTGTTATAAAATTCCTAACTGAAACAGTAATTAACTTTTGATATTGACTTGTTTATCTATAAAATATCTGTTTCATATAATAAACCTATTGAACATTTTAATCAATGGAAAGTTTTACTGATTTCGAAATTGAAAACTGAATTAATAAAATATAAAACACATTTAACTTATTACAGTAAATCCGATCTATTTAATTCTATTAATGTACTCAAACAAAACTATGTTATTACTTATGTTGATAAATCTCCGAATAACTATGCCATAATATGTAAAAAATATTATCTTTCTCTACTTGAAAAAACCATCTCTTCGAATGCTAACTTTCATCCCACCTGTAATGACATTAAAATTAATAATCGAAAAATTTATAACTTTTATAAATTATTAAAGCTTCCATTTAATAATTTCAACTATCCTTATATTGTTCTTATTCCTAAATTTCATAAAAATCCTATTAAATTCAGAACTGTTACTATTGGTATGTGAATACATATAACAATTCATATACATATAACAATAATGCTAATAAAATCCTCCTTGATATTCTTAAACAAATTTATAACTTCATTAGTAAATCCAACAATTTCTATTGTCTTAAAAATAGCTATCAACTCAAAGGAATTATACAAACTCTGAACAATGTTAATGAAATTATTACTTATGATTTTGCTGACTTGTTTAATAATATTAATTTAGCCGATCTTCATCAAATTATTTACAACCTTTATTTGCGTTTTAAAAGTGAACTTTCTCTTCCTAAATACTTTTGTGCAGCTTCCTTTAAAACTCTTCTAAATTTTATTATTCACGATAATTATATTCTACATAACAACACTATTTATATCCAAAAGGTCGGTATCCCACAAGGGGGCTGTAGCTCAAGTCTGTTAGCTGACTTATATCTATACCATTATGAACAAAGTTTCTGTAATGATAAAGTCATTATTTATAGATACATTGATGATATTATAATTTTTTATGTTAATAATTCTACTCCATCTTTATTAAAATTTCAATATCCCTCTCACCTTACACTAACACATAATTTTATTAACAACAATTGCATTAGCTTTTTAGATTTACAACTTAAATTAAATGGTGGTAAAATATCTACTGATCTATATGATAAACGAAAAGATTTCTGTTTTAAAGTAAATTTATTTACACATTTTAATTCTTGTCTTCCTTTATCTGTATACAGAAATATCATTCTTAATCATCAATTTCACATAAACAGACTGTGTTCATCTAATTACAAAAACAAAAATATTAACAATTTAATTAAAACTGCTACTGCTATGGGTTATCCCAAGAGATTTATTTATTCTATTATTTATCATTAAATGTTCATTGTTTAAAAAAAAATGAATGTGTGTGTGTGTATATATATATATATGTGTGTGTGTATATACATTTATATAAAAAAATAATAATAATAATAATTAAAATGTGGTGGATGGGAGGGCAGATGTTTGATTAAGGAGGAAGGGTGGTGTGGTATGGCTGGCTGGTTGGGTGGGTTGCTGAATTTAATTTATAAAAAAAAAAAAAAATAGGAAGCCTGGTCTTATTGCGATTGCAGGATACATCATCTTTTTCTGGTTGATATTGATTAATTTTCAACAATTCATATTTTATTTGCTTAATTATTCAATAAAAAAAAAATTAGATTTCATTCAAATTTGGTGTGTTCATACTATACATAAATAATAATAATTAATAATAATAATAATAATATTAATAACAATAATAAATATTAAAATTTTAAAATTAAAATTATTCACCAATTTCCTAATCATAATGACTTTATCATCACTTGTTGGCCTTTTCATCTGTTTGCTTAAGACTATAAATTACACTCATGTAAATTGAACGTCTAATCGTACAATTTCTTTAATCACTTAATAGTAACTTATTTTTTCCACGTTAGATGGCGCTGGCTCACGTTGTGTCGAACGTATGTTAAAGTGAAAATCGTATTGATCTACATTATACTTAAATTTCCCTCTAGAATATTTTTTTATTTGTGAATTTAAGCTTTTAAATTTTAAGAACAATAATTATCACTTCATGCTTACATTTATTTCATTTCAGAAACTATTTCGATTAATCGATTCTTTACTTATAATCATTTCTTTTCAGTTTGTTCGTTTTGGCAACCGCCCGGACTATTATCTACTTATTCGATTTGGACTTGGTTTACATGTGGCCATCACAACACGTATTCCAATTTTCATTATGGTTAAGTTACTTTATAAGCTAATTTCCTTTTATCTTTCTATTTTTTTATGCAAGATAGAAACTAGTGTTGTATATTGCTGAAATAGCTATACAATATTCAGAAATCTTGCATTCCATGCTGACAGTATTGCTAGTTTCCTGATGAGATCTGTACTGGGTTTCAGCATTTATAACTCTATTTTTCCTTCATGCATTCCTTTTTATTTCAATAGTATTTTTGGTTAATTTCTTTCAATTTTTATCTTGTGTTGCATGTATTTACTGGTTTATTGGATTCTGCAAACTATCTCATCGTTTAGGCTTAAGTGCTATATACGTCATTTCTCTTCTGCGTTAGTACTTTAACATGTTTTTACTACTCAGTGAATTTTAATTAAATGGTAATTGTGACAATAACTTTATACGTAATACATCTCATTTTAAATTTCATTGTTGGTATTTTCATCTTTCTTTCATTTGCTGAGTATTGTAAAGGAATTAAATGTTGTGATATTTAATCTCAGAACATTCTTTTATTGACTTTCGTTTTTCTTGTTCCGGACTTTCTTTTTGTTTTTTGCTTCCCGCCAACTGATTGTTTGGTGCACCTGCCGCATCACGTGACGATGTGTCGCGTTTTCTCTACGAGTACACTGTAATACTTTTTTCAATCATGTAACTTTTGTTATTCGGAACTGACGTTCCATTTTCTTATTCTATTTAATCATAATATTTTTTCTTTTGTCTAAGATGAATAAATTAAAGGTCTAAACATCTAGGCATTCTTTCATTACGCAGCAATGTGTGAATTATCCTAAATAATAATTGATCTACATATTATGTAAGAATATCACAGTCTAATCAACATTCATTATAGGAAAAGAAGTAGTTATTGTTTAAAAACAGAAGTCCTATAAAATATATATTCATGTATTCTTCATCTAATTTCAAGTGTACAATCTGATGATAAGTAAGGAGATTGTTCTTCATCAATGGGATATATGATTACCTGTGACAACCCAGGTAAGTCAAACTTTATTTAATTATATGACTGTTGTTTTTACAAAGAATTATTAGTAAGAAATATTTGTTATAAAATATATTTAAAATAACTAATTTGAGGAAACTGCGAACTCATGCATTCATTTATATAGTATTCTTCCAACAGATTATGATTCTGAAATTTTGAATTGAAAATTTAGATTTATTCTTGACAAAAGTTTTTTCATTGCACATTGGAAGAAATTGCTACATTTAAAATAATAAAATAAAAAATGAAAATGTAAGCGAAAATATTTGTTTTTGTTTCTTCAAAACTGAAGTGACACTAAATCGAAAGTATTGAAAAGTACTTATTTTTATGAAAACTATTTAATTTTATTTTCTTCTTCAAGTACTATTTATCCAAACTGTGTTGATTTAAAATATTAAATGAATATTTACGAATTGAACAAATATTAACAAAACTATTACAAAAATTTTGTTTAAGTATGTCAGCAACAAAAGATATACAAATTGAACCGCTGAACTCCACAAATTATAATGTGTGGAAGTTTCGTATCGAAATGTACTTGCAAAAAGAGGATCTTTTTACAGTCATTACTGACGATCCTCCCAACCCAATAACCGATCAGTGGCGTTCAAAAAATAGAAAAGCCAGAGCTATTATCAATTTACTTATTGATAAAGAACAAATCGTGTACGTTATGAATCTAGATACAGCACGAGAGTGCTGGAATGCTCTGCGCCAAGTCCACGAAAGATCATCGCTTACCAGTAAGCTTTTCTTGCTTAGGAAACTTTATTCCATAAAATTAATTGAAGGTGGTGATGTTAACCAACATATAGCTGATATATATAAAACACGCGACAGACTCACCGTCATAGGTGAAGTCATAGATGAATCGCACCTAGCTGCATTAATGCTATGCTCACTCCCTCCTTCGTATGACGTTCTCATAACAAGTCTCGAATCGAGAGACGAAGCGCAATTGACACCTGAATATATACGAAACAAATTAGCTGATGAATATGCCAAAAGGCTTGAAAACAAAACTATTCAAAATTTAGCGTTAAAAGTCCAATACCATAACAAATCGGAGAAATTCTGCAAATACTGCAGGAAAAGCAATCATAATATAGAAGATTGCTATAAGTTAAAAAATAAAAATAATTCTGCTGTTAAAAGTCACAGTAAAAATTTCAACAAAAAACCCAACTTCAGATCCAACATATGCTCTCAGAACAATGAGAAGCCAGATAGCGCTCAAATTGCAGAGGGGACCAATAAACCAAAAGCTGATAAATTGTATTCTTTTTAAGTTGGAGATAAAACTGTAAATTGGGTGGTTGATTCAGGGTCGTCTTCACATATCTGCAATGATAAACTAAAATTTCGCGAACTTAAAAATAACGTTTCTAACGTCACTATCGCGAACGGCACGCAGCTAAAATCTTTGGGTTCCGGTACTGTGGATTTGTATACCGTAAATTCGGAAATCACACAGAACAAAATAACACTTAAAAATGTTCTTTATGTCCCTGAAATAGAAACTAATTTAATTTCTATAAAAAGAGCAACAGAGAATGGCTGTATCGCTGTATTTGATGATAAAACCTGTAAAATTGTAAATCAGGGTAATACATGCATTGAGGGATATGTGAAAAATAACTTATATGAATGTCAATTAAATTATTCTGAAAACAAACACACAGCGAACATTGTAATACAAACTTGTGATAACGAAAATTGCATAAACAAGTGGCATGTGAAACTTGGCCACAGAAATACTAACCACATTAAAGATTTAGTTAACAAGGACATGGCTGCGGGTATAAAATTAAATGATTGCAAACATAATACTGAATGTAAAACATGCATAATGTCAAAATTGACTGATTCACCTTACCCCAAAGCTGCACAATTTAGAGCCTCCGTACCACTCGAACTGGTCCACGCAGACTTATGTGGCCCTATGAAAACCCCCACTGTAGGTGGAAAATATTACTTTCTTACATTTATAGACGACTACAGTCGTTATACTATTATATATTTGCTAAGAAATAAGTTTGAGGTATTTTCTAAGTTAAAGGAATATGTGGCTATGACCGCAAACAAATTTGGCCGAAAAGTGCAAGCAATTCGCTCCGATAACGGGGGTGAATACACTAGTATGGAAGTAAAAGAATTTGTGAATAAAGAAGGAATTGAGCACCAGTTTACCGTTCCTTACTCTAGTGCTCAGAACGGTGTGGCAGAACGTAAAAATCGTACGCTGACCGAAATGGCTCGCTGTCTGCTTAAAGACAGCAATTTACCGAATTCCTTTTGGGGGGAAGCCGTAAATACTGCAAATTACATACAAAATAGGCTCCCGACCTCCTCATGCGACTCAACTCCTTACGAAAAATGGACCGGCCGTAAACCCGATTTATCAAATATAAAAACATTCGGATGTCGCGCATATGCATATGTACATAAAATACATAGGGGAAAACTGGATAGCACCGCTCAAGAAGGAATTTTTGTGGGATATGATAATCGTAGCAAAGGCTACAGAATTTGCACAAATAATAAAAATGTAATAATTAGCAGAACAGTAAAATTTTTGGAAAATGAGAATAGAGAATCCCACAATAATGAAACATCACAAATCAAGAATGAAAATTCAAATGATGAAATTCCGGTGTCCAAATTACCAATATTAGATACTGATATAAATATAGATATAGCGGGCGATAACGATAGTCCGGATGACACGCAAACTCTGCCGCGACGATCACAACGATTAAATAAAGGTGTTCCGCCCGACAGATTTGCATTTGCAGTAAATGACAAAATAATTGATGAGCCTAAGTGTTTTGATGATATACTAAAAATTCAAAACCCAGCTGAAAAAGAAAATTGGCTGAATGCCACACTCGACGAAATGAATTCACTCAGACAAAACAATACTTGGGAACTTGTTGACGCTCAACCAGAGACCAAAGTAGTAGGGTGTAAGTGGGCGTTCAAGGCCAAATACAATAGCCAAGGACAAGTCGAGAAATATAAAGCCAGGCTTGTTGCCAAGGGTTTTTCTCAAAAATACGGGGTGGACTATGACGAAACTTTTGCACCAGTTGCATCGCATACCACTCTAAGAAGTTTCTTGACCATGTCACTATATAAAAATTTGAATATAAGGCATGTAGATATCAAAACTGCTTTCCTACATGGAAATTTGCAAGAAGATGTATACATGCATCAACCCGAGGGTTATGTTATCCAGGGCGAAGAAAATAAAATATGTAAGTTAAAGAAAGCGATATATGGCTTGAAACAAGCCGCTAGAGCGTGGAATTTGAAAATTAATGAGTCATTGTGTAAATTAGGATTTAAACAAAGTCAACATGACAAGTGTTTATATATCCGTAACAAAGATAACACAGAAACTTACATTCTTGTATATGTTGATGACCTACTTATAGCTGGTAAAAATCACAATATTGACATACTAATTAATCAACTTATGGAAGAATATCTATTAACCGACCTTGGGGAAGCCAAATATTACCTCGGCATAAATATAGAAAGACCTTGTAAAGGGGTAATTATGCTTGATCAAAATAATAAAATACGAGACATTGTAACCAAATTTGGGCTAGATAACGCACGGCCCTCTGACACACCAATGGAACCAGGGTATATAAAATTAACTGATAATGACAATCTCTTACCAAACAACACAATGTACAGACAGGCTATAGGCGCGATACTTTACATTTCTACAGTATCGCGACCTGATATAAGTGATCTTAAGCCGTAGAAACGAAAATCCTAGAGCGAAAGACTGGGAGGCAGTTAAAAGGGTTATTAGATATTTGAAAAATACCCAAGATATTAAATTAAAACTTTGTAACTCTGGTGAACCTGTTCTTAGAGCATATTCGGATTGGGCCAATGATCCAAGTGATAGAAAGACTATCTCAGGAAATTTATTTATATTGGATAAAAATCCAATATTTTGGACTTCCAAGAAACAGTCCTGTGTGTCCATGTCTTCAGCAGAGGCTGAGTACGTCGCAGCTGCGAGTGCTGCACTTGAAATACAGTGGCTCAACAAACTACTGGATGATTTAAATTTGCCGCAACAATGTCCTATAGTGTTGTACCAGGACAACCAATCTACCATCAAGATTGCTGAAAATGATAAATTCCAGTCCAAAACAAAACACCTACAGCTGACATATCATCTTCTGCGAAACCTAATACAAGAAGGCCTAATCAAGCTTCAATACAAACCTACCAAAGAAATGACCGCCGATACCCTAACAAAAGCTCTGCCAAAAACTGATTTTAATAGACATAGAAATGCATTAATGAACAATTGAAAAATTTCTGAGCTTAAGAGGGGGTGTTGTGATATTTAATCTCAGAACATTCTTTTATTGACTTTCGTTTTTCTTGTTCCGGACTTTCTTTTTGTTTTTTGCTTCCCGCCAACTGATTGTTTGGTGCACCTGCCGCATCACGTGACGATGTGTCGCGTTTTCTCTACGAGTACACTGTAATACTTTTTTCAATCATGTAACTTTTGTTATTCGGAACTGACGTTCCATTTTCTTATTCTATTTAATCATAATATTTTTTCTTTTGTCTAAGATGAATAAATTAAAGGTCTAAACATCTAGGCATTCTTTCATTACGCAGCAATGTGTGAATTATCCTAAATAATAATTGATCTACATATTATGTAAGAATATCACAGTCTAATCAACATTCATTATAGGAAAAGAAGTAGTTATTGTTTAAAAACAGAAGTCCTATAAAATATATATTCATGTATTCTTCATCTAATTTCAAGTATACAATCTGATGATAAGTAAGGGGATTGTTCTTCATCAATGGGATATATGATTACCTGTGACAACCCAGGTAAGTCAAACTTTATTTAATTATATGACTGTTGTTTTTACAATGAATTATTAGAAAGAATTATTTGTTATAAAATATATTTAAAATAACTAATTTGAGGAAACTGCGAACTCATGCATTCATTTATATAGTATTCTTCCAACATTAAATTATTCATTATATATATATATATATATATATATATATATATATATATGTATATTAACCTAAAAAACTATACTACCGGAGATCTAAAATTGCGCCTGTAGACACAGTAGAGGACGACTTTCTATTCCAGAAGTGGACAGCTTTGAAATTTCGAGAAAAATTTTAAATAAAAGTGGAATAAACATAATTAATACATTAATTAAGTATCTAAATGATTGAATGGGACACCGCCATTAACAAATACTTTACATAGACTAAGTAGTATAAATACATTAATAACTTAGTTGTGTGCTTTTATAAAATAAAATATATATATAAGCTTATTTTTTAAACCAATTTCGTAATTAATTACTGAACTTTGAGCGTTAATAAATTGCTTTAAATCTCAAGAAATAAATATCAGAAAGTATTTATTATACGTGTAATAAAAAACTAACTAATATTTCAAGCTTTATTTTTAAAATGGTACTTTTCAATTCTTTTAATTAAAGCGTAAATAATGAATGCGATAGTAATAAATAGCAATGTTAATATAATAGTGTTAAATGTCTCTGCATTTTTCTTTTTTTTTTCTTTTTTTTTTTTTTTTTTTTTTTTTTTTGCATTTATAAAATGTAAGGTATAATATGTATAAGTGCCACAGGAGATTAATATTTTTATTATTGAAACAATAATGTCTACATTTAGCTTGACGTAGCTCTACAACTTTAGATTACATTATAATTATATTATTTAAAATGATTAGTACAGTCACCTCTTCAATTATTTATAAAGAAATTACTTAGAACCGACATGAAAATGCATATATGAATAGACGTAGATTTTTGAAGATTAAAAAAAGTTGTATTAATATAAAAAACAATTTCTTATTAAATTATGAGATTTTTAGTATGCGCATATGACATTTTCAATAGAGAAAGAGTTATATTAAACTTGGAAAACGTAATATCATTTTCAACACATTCTAATCATATTTATGGAAATTAGAGCCCGGAGAAAATAACAGGCAGAAACACGTATAAATCGAGGTCACAATTAATTTAAAATTTGTTGGAAAATGTGCAAACGCATAAAACTAAAAATGAATTTACAAAAATTTCCAGTTATATCCCCTAGTAATAGTTGCTGTTTATGTATGTTGTCTTCCTAATGCAAGCTGTTTGTTTGACTATGCACTAATGCCATATTCTATAGTATAAACGCTTTTGTGTTTGTAAATAATATATGCTTTTTTCAGGATGTTTGTTATTATGATATGCCTAAACAACGTAAATTAAATTTATTATAATATGTTTTATAAAAGTACCGCTGCTAAAGGGCGTCCCAAAAGGTTATGGACAACCGTTTTTTTTTGGATTTAAGGGCGAATTATACGAGTAAGAAAGAGGAGATAAATTATGCAAATATGTATTGACGTAATAAAATTAATAGAATACTTAAAAAAACTTTAAACAGTCATGAATTTAATGTAAAAAAAATAAAAACAAAATAATGCTGTCCCAAAAATATCTAGACAACCGGCATTAAAAGTTGATTGAAGTACTGATCTCCAAATTTGCATTTTTCAAGGCTTTGTACTTGTGATGCAGTAGTTTTCTGAGATAAAAGTGAAGGTGTCTATCTTTTTTTGACTGATTGTAAAGATGCTTTGCAACGTGCAGTTTTCGAAAAATGAAATTTTGGAAATTTATCGTTTGAAACTTCGTGGAAAGGAAATTGTGGACATTGCAAGAAAAAATTGACGCAGCAGGGCTGGTATTTACCAAATTTACTCAAAAGGTGACAATTTTGAAACAAAATCACGTTCTGGGCGACCGAAGAAAACGACTAAACGGCAAGACAGAGAGATTTTCAGATTAGTTTCAACCCAGAACCTGTCTGTACGGTCAATTTCTAGGGAAGGGACCGTTCCAATGTCAAAATCCACGGTGCATCGACGGCTGCAGGTAAGTTTATCGCAGTGCTTGTTATCGCAAAATGCGTCGTTCACCAAAGTTGACAAAACAACATAAAGACGCTCGTGTTCAGTGGGTCGAAATCCTATGAATTTAACAGATGAATAATTGAATGTTTTATTTAATGAGAAAAAGATGTTCAATTTAAAGGGCCCTGATAGTTGGGCATATTGCCAGGAACCGCAAACTTTTTCTTTAGCTGACTACAAGGAGGGGACTCATTCATAGTGCGGGGAGCATTTTCTTTTGATGTAACTTCCGATCTTGTTTTTTTAAAAAGTCGTCAATTAAGGTTATCAGAAAGATGATCGTTCCGAAGATTATCAGAAAATGCTAGAAGAACAGTTACTTCCATTTGGAAAGTTGCTAGGTGGACATGAATACATATATAAGCAAGACAATTCCTTCATTCACGTGTCAAACCATAGCCTCCTTAACTAGATGTCTGCCGCGTTGCTCGGAAACTTGGCAATAGGTGAAGCGGTAAACAGCGTCACCTGGTACAGATTGCGTGACTTTTTTATTCAACTGTCACCAATAATTTTAAGAAGTGATATATGATATATATAATCGACGTTTCTTCGATTCTATTTGCCTTTTATGTATATCATATCCCACATTTAAAATTGTTTGGTGGCTGTTAAAAAAGTCGCGCAATCTGTACTAGGTGACGCTGTCTGTTCAACTGTTCCCATGCTTCCGAGCCATGCGACAGGCATCTAGTTTAGGAGGCTATGGCCAAACTCTACAACGCAATAGTTTAGATAAAACCAAGTAAATACTATGGACTGGCCAGCCCTAAGCCCTCACCTGAACACAGTGGAGAACCTTTGGGGAATATTATTTAGAGGCATATATGCTAATGGGCGTCATTTTGCAACAGTTCAAGGTCCAAAGTTGCAAATTGAAAGAAGTTGGTTTTCTCTAAAGCCATAATTTCTTCAAACTCTTGTTTTGAGCATGCCTGATCAAGATTTTGAAGTGATTAGGGAAAATGGCACAAAAATTTGAATGTTAAAGGAAAAAAAAAAGTATTTTATAAACTTCTGGGACAGAAAATTTTCATTTTTAGTTTCTATCACAATGTCTGTGATTGTTTGTAAGATATTATTTTTGCATAGTGTTATAATTGTCTTGAAATTACATATAATTAAAAATGATTTTGAAATTTTTATTCATCTTTTTCAATTGTAAATTAAGAAAAAACCCGTTGTCTATAAACTTTTGGGACGCACTGTAGAACGCAATGGTTTTGAATCCTTCTAAACCACATACATCCATACAGGTAGGACAGAAATACTAAAATGTGAACCGGAGCGATAGTAGCGCCGGTAGTATCAACGGAGGCAAATAACTTCCACATATTGTACTGGTAAGTGCTAGATCTACATCAATATCCTATTTGATCAAAAATTGGTTTTAGATTTCACAAGTACTATATAGTAACACACTGTAAAAAAAACGGTGGATTTACAGCATAATATGCTGGCAATATGGGTGCATGGAGGGAGGAAAGTAAAAAAAGAAGTTATTTACAGCAGAAACAGCCGTAAAAGAGTCTGGTTTTACAGATGTTTCCACTGTAAATTGCCTTATTTAACAGCAGAATGTTCTGGCAATATGGGTGCCAGCACATTTTGCTGTAAAAGCTTCGGTTTTTTATTACGGTGCAAAAAAGGTAGCACGTAAAGTTGTTCGTTCTTCTTCGCTTTCTATTTTTTTTTTCATTCTTAAAATCATAGTTAAAACATTTAGAGCTATTCTAATGTTTAAAATTGTATTTTGCCAAATACATTCGTTTTCATGTACAAATAAGAATTACAAATTGTAATTCTGAAACAGCAGTAGGAAATCGTTAAATATTTAACATTTCTTGGTTAAAGAATACAAAAGCTTTATAATAGAAACATATTTTTGATTCGTGTACATTTTCGAAACGTATTTGCTTAATATTTATTACTTGCGTTTTTAAATTGCGTTTGACGTTCAAGTGTATAATTTATAACAAAGTTGCCAAAAGCAGAAATCGATTAAATAAAAATAAGACGACGTTTGCGTAAACTGGAAAGCTCATAGAAACTTATGACCGTTGACTTAAGGATTACTGCATTTTGGTTACCATTGAACATCCGGAAATGTCTTATCTGTATAGTAATATGTGTATCGGCCATATTTAAACTTGGGCTATTCAGAGAATTCTGCATCTGTAACTAGAATACAAATTGAGTCGAAAATCTTTATATAGACATTTCAAAGGACGTACTCAAAGGTTCTGCAAAAAATAAATAATAAATTAAATTTTTAAATTTTTAAATTTTCCGCTCTGAAGGAAGATACATTAAAATATAAACAAGCATTATGCTCAAAATGCTTGAAATTTTATATAATAAATAACTGTGGTCTAATTTAAAATTTTCAAACCATTTGACATTTAAAACTGTTATTCTTACATTTTCCAAAAGTTTTTGTTGCAAAGTTTTACAGATGCCAGAGTGATTACCCATTCATATTCCACTCCTAGGCCCGACCGTTCTCCCGATCTTAATCTGTGGGATTTTTGGTTATGGGGTTATTAAAAGAGTTTGGATTTAATAGAAATGTTGTAACTTTGGCTGACTTGAAAGACCGTATAAAGTTGCATGGGTGGAGGATAAATGACGACCAGCTGCGATCAACTGTTGGACACTCTTTTCATCGGTTTGTTGCAGATTTTACAACTTAATGATGGGGCTCACACTGAACAATATGACATCCATCGATAAACTGTCTGTAACTTGTAACAAATAGAAATTAAATCTGTACTAAATAAAGTTGTGTGGTTTGTTTGATTGTTTCTTTATTGATAACATATACATCAGATTTGTATGCTTGACTCGTAGTCCGATTTTAAATCTTTGTCAGATAATTACAGATAGCACATGACAGAATTATAATACGAAGAAATGGAAAAACACCCAGAGCCTGCGCGGGTATCGATCCCGCTCTCTTACGCTCGAAGGCGAGTAGCAGTGTGGTGACATAACCACTCAGCTACGGAGGGCCCGTGTCGTTTAAAATTTGTAGCTTGTTTGTATTTTGATGTATGTCCCCTCAGAGCGAAAAAATTTTAAATTTTATTTTTTAAACTTTTTTTTTTCTTTTTTATGGAACATTTGAGCGCAACTTTTGAAATGTCTGTATACAAATTTTCGACACAATCCGCATTTTAGTTACAGTTACAGAGTGCTCTAAATAGGCCATGTTACTTATGGCCACCTTGTAGACGTAACTGTATACAACCAGTTCTGCCATTTATACCATTTTCAATATGAAGCATGTCGCAATATATTTGATTATTATATATCAATCTAAAGCCACTCTAACAATATTCACGAAATGTATAGCGCGGACAGACAAACATGTCACACAGATTAAAAAAAAAAAAAAAAAAAAAAAAAACTACAGATAAATAAATTTTTATTTTAATGGAATGTATTAAAAAATGAAAATAAAACCTATATTCCATTTCTACATATTGATATTCTAGAGTAAATATATTTCATAGTCTCAAAAATGACCTTCTTATATGTAAAAGAATATGTTTCAATAAAAGTTTTCTAGAAAATTATTTATTCTTGAGATAAACTCGATCTATTTCTTCTATTTCCTTCTATTACAGTATTTTTTATACTGTTTAGTAGACAGCAGCAATGATACATTCTGAGGTAAGATGCCTTCGGGAAAGGATTTTTCTCATTCGCTGAAAAAATTCCTTCTATAAATGAACTGTAACAATCACGATCTATATTATTAGATTATTGAACAGAAATGAGTGGAATGCAATATATTATTAAAAAGTGAATTGGAACGCAAATTATAGATTTTTCTTTTCTTTTTATCACTTTTAGATATCTATTTCGATTTGTCGGGGTAGGCTATAAAAATGAACAGAAAATTCATTAGACATAGGTTTGTTTTTGCACTAAATTTTTGTCTCTCTTTCTTTATTTAAAATATCAAATCTTTCATTTAATCATCCAAATAAACAAAATTATGCATTTATACATAATTTTGAAAAGAAAAATTCATAATAGGGCATTTTTTCATAATAGGGTAATAGGAAAATAACGTATGTAATTTCAAAAGTTATCTTTAGAAGTAAATAAATTTACAATTATTCAAATTTGAAGATTATTGAAAATTGTGATATATCATTTTTGTATCTTGTTTATTTATTTATATATCTTGTATTTATTTAGTATTATTATTATTAATAATAATCCTTTTTTTACGACAGAATTAGGGATTTTTTTAGATATTTATTACTTTATAGTCGCACATATCTTAAAAAATGATATTATTTCAGAAATAAGATATATTTCCATTTTTCGAAACATCATGTGGCAAACTATTACAGAGTAAAATGTTATTTACTTAAAGATAGGTATTTTGTTTCATCATTTAAATTATTCACGATCATAAAGGAATTTGTAAATACATTTGCTATAAATTATATTTTAAAACTGTTATTGTTTTTTATACTAAAATACTGATATTTTTTAATTATATTTTATCATCGATGGATTAAAAATAGAACATAAAATGCTTATATTATGAAATAACGTATATTTACATTATTTTTTATAGATAAGAATCTAACCAAGTAACACATTGTTGTTAACGAACGACGTTTGGAATAGAAACTAATCTTAAAAATGATATATAATGCCACAAATACTTATTTTCAGAACCTCCCACGAATGTATAGGTTTAGAATATAAGAAAAGTTGTGATACAAATCATTAATCAAGTTTTGGTATAACATTGATTAGTCATTTTTGATATATCTCACATTTACAATGATTACATATTACAGGAAATTAAGAGATAGATTGCTGAGTAAAAATCGTAATAATACAGGTAAAGTTAGTAATTTGATTATAAAATGCAATAAGTTGTTCTGATGCAAATTAAATATACAATGGCTTTAATAGATTCTACAATATTGTAAGTACAGTCGGTAACAAAAGTATCTGAACATTAAAAAAAAAATTCCTATATAAAGAAAAGTAGAGTTAATACTGTTTTGTTAAATAAATCCTTGTCGAATCATGTTCTTAGTCAGTCTAAAAACATGATTCGACAAGGATTTATTTAACAAAACAGTATGAACTCTACTTTTTTATATAGGAATTTTTGGTAGTGTTCGGATACTTTTGTTACCGACTGTATCTATCTATATATATATCTATATCTATATATATATATATATAGTCGAACATCTTTAACATGAACCTCAAAGGAGATAAAAAATTTGTTCATGTTATCAGTAGTTCTTGCTATCAGTAACTAATCTTCATATAACTAAACTGATCTTCATTTTGACGGGGATTGTGGAAACAACTCATGTTAAAAATAATTCATGTTAACGAGGTTCAAATGTGTGTATATATATATATATATATATATATATAGACAGAGAGAGAGAGAGAGAGCGATATTCTTATTATAGAAATATTTATGAATATTAGAATTTCGTTTAATCCTTTCAGAGAGTCAGGAAATTTTCATTATTTAAAATCAACTGTCACCGTAATTTACGAAGAATGTTAGAAGAGAAATGATAATTGGAGTTTTTCCTCTAAGTTATAAAAGTAAAACTTAAAAAAAAAAAAAAGAATTAAAAAAAAAAAAAAGTTTCTTTAGGTAGGAATTAATTGATACAATCTAACCTATCGCTTGAAAATATGCAATATGATGATAAAATAACAACCTATATAACAACAATCATTTAATTATTCCATTTAAATTCATTTTTGGAATAATTAAAAAATGTGTTACAAAATGCTCTTGTAAGAAACAAAAAATTATATTTAATAAAAATTTGTTATTATTAGTAATTAGTGAAATAATTATGCACACATATTAATCTAGAAAAATATTTATTTATTGAGCTTTAAAGAAACAAAATAAGAGACACACACACAAAAAAAAAAAAAATAAATAAATAAATAAATAAAATAAAAAGTTACTTTAAAACAGTGGCGCCTTCGGAAATCGAGTGCCTTTCCACAAAATATTTTAAGGAGCACTTTTCAAAAGGTAGTTTTATGCAGGTTAAATTCTAGCTGTGTATAATTCATCGTATTGTTATTTTTTTTTAAATAATAATAATATTAACATAATTATTAGTTTATATTCGTCTAAACTGGACAATAATACAAGAAGGAATTATATAATAGAGGTTCTGTCATTCAGTAGCTGAGAAGAATTGTATTACCTTAAAGTCTACATTTCCACGAAAAATTATTTAAAATTTATACAGATACATACATGGATAATAATAAAGATCCTTTAAATATATCATACCTCTAAAGTCAAAGAATTATTTAAAAACAAGAACAAAAAATTATGCAGCTTGCATGTTTTATAACAATACGAAACAGCACATACTCGTTGCATTGTTTAAACTTCATGTTCTTTGGCTACGTTATCCCACAACGAATAAACATAAGGATAGAAAGTGAGACAGACAGACTTACTAAATTCACAATCAATCATAAACATTGTTGTAAAATATTAAATTGCTTAACACAAACTGAAATGCAATTCCAGCAATTTCCAGTTTTAACAATTAATGTATATGGATATTTTAGTGCAGCTCTCTAAATGTAAATGCTGAGCATATCATGTTCTATACAAAACACTATTTTAGCATATAAACAAAAAAATTCAATCTCATTATTATTTTTTCAGCAGAAAATTATTTAAATATGATTTATATATATATATCGCTCCTAAAACGCAATGCATTGTTATTTTTTGGTGTCCCTGTACAGGAACTAGAAGTACAGGTTCTATAAAATCTATTTTTAAAGACGAAACATTCCGTATTTTTTATTATTATTATTATTTATTTTTTTTTTTTTTAAATGGCACGGCACTTACGACTAAGCATTGGCAGGAGGGTTGCCGAATTGATGACCATTTGTAAAGGGAATCCAATGTCATCGTTAACCCTAACAGAGACAACACATCCATGCCTTGTCTGGGATTCGAATCCAGGCCAAACCGTGTAGACGTCACGAACGGTATCATCTACACCTTCTCAGTAGCCCATAGTGAACTTGAACAACATGTGTATAATCTTGAAGAAATTTTGAAAATATTTACGAACACTGAAAGAGGGCAGACGGACAGTCAGACAGATAGATTATTTCTAATCATATTAATTCTTAATAATTGTTAGAAAGTATTATAATGTTTAATTATTTACGAACTATGCTTAAATATTTACGAACGCTGAAAGCGAGCAGATGGACAGTCAGACAGATAGACTATTTATAATCATATTAACTCTTAAACATTGTTACAAACTGTCTAAATGCTTAATAAAATTCATTTTAAACTATATACCTATATAGTCCTTAATGTATCTGAATATTTTTATGCGTCCCTGTAAATGTTCTTGCTAATCGTACTATATCCTCTATAAAGAATTCTTTTGTGCGTACGAATAGCATTTCGATTTCATTAATATTTCTGCAAAGTAAAGTTATTAAAATAAGGTTTATGGAAATAATTCTCATACAGTCATTTGCAAAAGTTTCAGACTAATAGCCAATTTTCAGTGTTTTAATACATTACTTCATTTGCGCAGATTATTGCGTCATCCCATGTGCTGATTGCATCAGACGCATTCTACTGCAATAAGTAAAGGTGGCCAGCCCGTTTATCGCCAGTTGTTTATTGGATTTTGTCATAGACAGTGCTGCTGTGTAATTATTGTAATGGGTGAAAAACATTCACTTACTGTTACAAAAAGGTCAGAAATATTGACCCTCCATGAAACGGGATTTTCGGAACGTCAAATAAGTTCGAGGGTAAATGTGAGCAAGACATTTGTGCATCAAGCTATTAGTAAATTTAAAATTTCGGGAAAATTTGGAACCTGAAGAGAAGCGGTTGCCCTAGAAAAACGATCATGTGATAAGAAGGATGGTGACCATCCTTCTTGGAGATTCCTGGACCTCGTACGACCATCCGATGGTCGTACGAGTAACTGCTTAGTATTTTTTTGAAAATTTAAATTTATTATTGCATAAATTTGCTATAAAATGAATTCAGAATTATGCAGTGGGTCAGCTATAAAATTAATAACAGGCAATTATTATTATTTAATATATTTAAAATGTTTTTAAACCACAAACAATGAGAATATGTTCCAGGTTAAGTTTCAGCCTCTCATCATAGCAAAACACCAGTCTTAAAAGAAATACGAAAGTTTCAGATTCATGTTAATCCATTCAAATCATTTAATTCCAATCAAAATTAATCACGAAAGAAAATTATAAAACTGTTTTTACTTCACTAACTTCATTGATAAATGAACGAGAGTTTTGGCTTCTTCGCTGTTTTCCTTTTTTCGTTTGGAAAGGCCATTAGTCAAGACGTTCCGCTTTTAAAGCTAGTAGATTGGGGGTGGGGGGGTTGATATCAGGACGCGCTCATCAATCTAGCCATTCAGAATTCTCTGTAATTTTCTCCGAAATTTATTTAAATATGGTTTGAGAAACCTTAGAGATATTCCTCCATAGAGGGCAATTCAACCAGGCATAGGACCCAATCGTAAATCAATCGGACTTTACCCACACACCCATAACTTTTCCCTATATTATTCCTATTTAAGGCAGACAAGTCGTAAGACACTTCGTGAAGTGAAAACTATTGCTGTCTTGCTACACTGATAAGTTTTTTCAAACAGGATTGATGTACTCAAAAACTTCCTTATTGTTGTTGTCTTTGTTAAAGATGGCAGTCGTTTCTAGTCTCTTCATCACCAATCGCTATATATGTAATTTTAATACGTATTATTAAAATCCTTTCATTACTTTCATTTGATTCGAAATTTCAATTCGCTTCAACGTTAAGTGCTGGGTCACTCTGTATATAATATTGAATATGTATAAACAAACATACAATGAACGGGGCAAAATGAAAATATGTCAGCATATTTTTCTAGTCAGAATACAGAAAAAGTTCTTTAGTTACTAGAAATATCGTTTTCCGAAAACCATCAATTATTATTATTAATTTTACCCTTGATGGGAATTTTTAAACTAAAATTCGTTATATTTATTAACATACTTAATGTTACTTTTGAATCATTTATTAACAATTCAATTATTCCAGCATTCGTTTTATATTACACCAATTTTTATCTTAATAACAATCAAATCATTTATTTATTTATTTTTTAATCTTCTAGAATGAAAATATTTTTTGGAATTAGAACAGAGATTTTATTTGAAAATTTCAGTTTTAAAATGTAACATTTACATTTAATCACGACCACTAAAGTTTTGCAAAATTTTCAGAATTACTTTTCCAATAAATTCGATATCATATGAAAAATTATCATAATTCAAAAGTATTTTTTCTTTAGAAGAAGACTTTATTGCTGGGCTTTTTTAATTATGTTAAAATTTATTTAAGATAATATAAATGTTCAAGGAAACATAAAAGTTCTTTTAATTTAAATAAATTTAGAAGATCTCTTATTTCTTTTATTTTATTATGCAAAAGTATATATATATTTTAAATTATAACTTAAATTCTCACTCATTAAATTAAACATCTGAACTTTTTTTTTATTGTTGTAATTCAATCATAATATCGATTTTATATTAATACTAAGATGGTGTGAGATGACACTGATTTTTATAGTTTCTATAAAAGCATATAACATATTAACAACCTTTGGCACACACACACACACACATATATATATATTTATTCAGAATGTCACTAATGAAAAGTTCGCAAAAATTGTTATTGAATCTCAGCCTGTAAAAGAAAAAAAAAAAAAAAAAAGAAAAAAAAATGTCTTTAATTAAATTTTTTTTTCTTCAAATGTATATAATTTTCTAGGTAAGAAAACTACTTTGCATTGAAAATTTATCATGTTAAAAAATAAATATATAAATAAATAAAAATAACTTTTTTTATATCTATTTATGAAAAGGAAATCTCTTGTATAAGTCTCAACAGTGATCGAAATGTTCCGGGAGCTGCTGAGTTCGAAACCAGGTCATGCTTTTTGGTGTAGACGCTGTAGATATATACAATTGAAAACTTCTTTGCACACTATAAACTTAATGAAAGCACTACCGGTTTTGAAAGGACGTGGTCTTTCTTCTTCAGGTATAAAATACGCGCTACTGGCTTAGAGGCAAAAGAAAGAGTGAAAGCACGAGAAAATCCAAAGGGGGCAGGAGCAACACAACCAACTAAGAGGAAGCAGACTGCAAAACCAATCAGGGTTCCTCTCACACTCTTTCCGTGATTAACATCTACATGTATACATGCAAGGATCCCTCAGAAAGACTTCTCTCTCAGGGCATTTTTCCCTCTTCCAGGTGATATTCTCTAGCGTAGACGTTCGAAAAATATAATTCACACACATGCTATTATTAGTTAAAAAATATATTTGAAATTTTGCACGTATTTTGTACCTGAAGAGAAAATGTCCTTTCAAAACCTCTAGCGGTTTCATTTATTTTATGGACGGGTGAAGAAGTTTTCAAGTTTATATATTGATTAGACGATCTAAGTTTTTAGTGGTTTTCTCTGAATGTTGCGATGATATAATTTAGGACACATTAGAAATATCCATACGGAAGATTTTTCTACCAAGACTAGGGCATACAATCGTAATTAACTTACACATTAGACCATCTGGTAATGAAAATTACACCTATAGAACAAATATCGAATTACAATAAATTATTATTCGATCTCCCAAGCCGTGAGATTCTGCTTTCGAAGGTGGAAAATAGGAGGTACCGGATGGGAGTTTCCCAGACACCACTCCAATGTATTTTGACATCTCTCCTGCTTTTGTTAGAAGCTGTCAGGGAAAAGAGCGATAAAGCCTAGCTATGGCAGTCTGCACTCCTCGTTTTCATTCATAATCGTCCCCTCTTTCGTTCAAGATTCAAGATAAACTGTTATCGGAGAATGATTTGTACTAGACGGTGAAAGTGAAACATTTTTACAATCCTTATAAGATTTATTGCAAGATAGAAAAAGAGCAGAATTTCTAACGCATTTAAAATTGTAAATTTTGTTTTCTCCTTAATTATCTTTTACAAGTTTATAAAAATTAAATAAATTAATTAATTAAATAATTCATAAAAATATTAGAATAGCCCGGTGGTTGAATCTTTATTACTTTTTTAAAGTAAGCATTCAAATAAGAAATATAAAAATTCAAAATTTAAGTATAAAAAATGTTCTTAGAAATTACACTATCCATCAAAATAAATAAAAAATGAAATGAATAAATAAATAAAATTAAAATGAATAAATATAAGTAAATATCATCACCTTTTTACTTTCCGAACACTATGGTGAGGAAAGTATTGTAATCATGTCAAAAATCCAAAATTCAGATTTTGATGTTTCTATACGTTTCGAGGTCCCTTGAGCCCGTTTTCACTATTTTTGCGATGATGTATGTATGTGTGTGTGCATGTACGTGTGTATATATGTGTGTGTGCATGTATGTGTGCATGTACGTGTGTATGTATGTGTGTATATATGTGTGTGTCTCTGTGAGTGAACACGCTAGCGTCTAAACGCTTTGTTCGAATAAGCTGAAAGTTGGTACATATATTGTAAGTCACCAAAGTACGAACCCTATTGATTTTGGTGAATCTAGCGCTGATAGTTTTTTTACAGGGACACCAGGAAAAATTCTTTATCATTAAGGCCTATTGGGCCAAATTTTTAAAAGTGTGATAGCGTCTAAACGTCTTTATTAATCTGAGCAAAAAATTTTTACACATGTTATAGGTCATAGTTTCACGAACTGTATAGATTGTGGTGAATTTAGCACTTACAATTTTTTTACAGGGGCACAAAGAAAAATTCTTTATCATTATGGCCTATGGGGCCAAATTTTTAAAAGTGTGATAGCGTCTAAATACCCCTAATCAAATATTTCTGCAATCTGCATAAAGAAAATCAAGATAAAATGGCAATTATTTGTAGAAAAAGAGCAGAATTTCTAACGCATTTAAAATTGTAAATATTGTTTTCTACAGAATTAACTTTTATAAGTTTATAAAAATTAAATAAATAAGTTAATTAAGTAAATAAACTAATTAATTAAATAAATAATTAGAATATTGAATGCAAATGTGGAAAAAATGTTTATTGATTTATTATCTTTAAATATGAACAGATATTACAATTTTTTAAATAAATTTAAAAATAATACATCAGTTAATGCAACTAAAATATGTCGTTTAAGAAAATATGATAAACTGTCATTATTTCATTATAAAACTTTAAAAAAATAAAAGGATCGAAGGAAAATTTTATAGTAAAAAATAGAACTAACCTCTTACCGATTTTAATGAAACTTTGTATAATCATGTACAATTTCTGAAAAAATTACAGTAAGTGTCAAACATACTTGGAGGAGGGGGTGGGGGGTGGGGGCAGAGGAAAATATACTTAATTTTTAAATTACCATTTTAGCGATTTTAATAATACATTACCACTTAATTTTTATGAAGATTACAATGAGTGTATTATATACCTGGGGGGGGGGGGGGTAGATGGAAATAAAATATATTTTCCTTTAAAACACCCTATTATAGATTTAAACAAAAACTTTGTATAATAGAATACAATTTGTGAAAAAAAATCACAATAAGTATCAGACATACTTGGGGGTGGGGTTAAATACCGATTTTAATGACATATTCTATAGTTATCAATTGCTTTTTATGGATATCTCAAAATGAGTGTATTATATATTTCGGAGGGGGGGGGGGGGAATGGGGACGCAGATAAAAGTAAAATATATTATTCTTTAAACTGTCGCATTGTCGATTTAAAAAAAAAAAAAAAAAAAAAAAACTTTGTATCTATGCAACTTTCTGCTTATGAAAAATTGCAATTGCAGTGAGTGTACACATATCTGGACGATTTACTAAGGGGGGGGGGCAGAGTGAAGAAAATTTTTGTTTTTATATCACCATGCTACCTACTTATATGAAACTTTGTACGACTATTACTTTTATTTCATTAAAATTATAGTGAAAGTTACCTATATTGAAGGGGGGAGGGAGGGGGAAGGGGGTAAATGAAAAATAAAATTTTCTTTTTAAACAACAGTTATTATCGTTTGTTTTATTGTTTTATTTACATTTTGTGTAAATACCAGTTAATATTTATTAATGAAAAATAACAGGGAGGTGCGCAAAAATTCAATGTATGATTTAAATCTGTAAAAAAGTTATTGAAAGTTCTTTATGGGAGTGAGCTATTTTCAAAACTATAACCATATTATTTAACATTTTAGAGAAGATAACATTTTACATGCTCAAAAAATCATTAGTGAATCAATCGTTAGTGAAGTTATAAAATGTTTCATAACTTCTATCGACAAAAAAAAAAAAAAAAAAAAAAAAAAAGGCTAGATTCATTGTAGTAGTTCAATCCATAAAACAATTCCTCTAGAGTATTTTGTCAAAGTTTCATAAGATTTATATAATAACTTTTGGAGTTATGATGTTTTGTGAAAAAGCAAAATGTTAAAAATCTCATTCTGAGAAAAAGCAAAAAACGTAATTAAAAACCAGATTTTACCTGTTAAATAAAAAATAATTTTAATAATTTTCCTGATTTATTTCAAAGTTTTTTATTTCTTCTTATTATTTTTAAATTCATTTTATATTTAGTAACAAATTTTGATGCTTATACTGAGTAAAACTTTTATGAAAACAAAAAATTACGGTCACTTCTGGTTTCAAAAAGTTGCAAGTGACTAATATTTAGATGCCTGTAACTCAAATTCTAAGTAAGATAGAAACAAAATTCAAACTGGTTTAGAAAGTTTAAATGTCAGGCTTTAATACTAAACCAAAAATAAAAAATCTTAGTTTTGACTGAAAATTGCATTTTAAAGGTAGGCAGGCGCCTTAAAAAGTATGTAGGAAAGAATTTAAAACTGAAGCTGTAGGAGATTTGTCCACAATAAATTATTAATATACTTTTACTTTTTTCCCCCCAGATATTTTCGAGTGTGTAAAATTATTACCTCGTGTGTAAAATTATTACCTACCTTTATCTTAAAAATATATAGAGAGTATTATACAATGCTATAATTAACTGAAAAATTTCATAATAAAAAGTATAGACAAAAAAAAAAAAAAAAGTAATTTTCTTTCTTTCTTTCTTTCTTTCTTTTTCTTTTTCTTTTTTTTTTTTTTTTTTTTACAAGAAACTATAACAAAAAAAAAAAAAAAATTGACAAATAATGACAAAAAATTAACAGTTTCCATGTGGTCGTATATTAAAGCTGTAGAGCAAATGGTCTAGATATTACAAATTTCTTTCTATTATGGAAAAGAAATTATACTGATTTTTAGCATAATATTTCATTTTAAAAAATGGGGTACCAATTGTTATGAATTTCAATTTAACATTAAGTATGGGAATTTCTGTAACTTTTTTTTTTTTTTTTTTTTTTTTTTATGTTCTGTTATAGACTATTAACACGTTGAGCGCCACGCAAATTCTTAAAATCCATTAAAATTCCATAATGATACCTCCTGTAATAAATGAAAATTAAGCAAATTCTTAATAATTTTTCAATCATTTAATGTCATATTTTTTGTATTATATCCTATTTTATATGCGCACCGATGACTGACGCGGCTTTATATCATATTTGACAATGTCAGCCACCGATGGCTGACAGGACGCTCAATGTTTTAATTTTTAATTTTTACTGCTTTTACTTTAGGGGTAAAACTTTCACTGAAATGTTTGAAGTAAAACAGGTTCTGCACACTCCTGAAGTTTCAAGATGATTCCTTTAGTACTTAAAGATATATGACAAAATGTCTAGTATCTAGAATGTCTGACATGGCGCTCAACGTGTTAATATCGGTATTCAATAAAAAGCAAAGCAGCGTATAGGCGGGCAGAGCTTTGCAGTGGTTCATAAGTAAAGCGAGTAGAGTGGAGTCGAATCCTCCTTCGGGGTTGCATAGCTCCATCGGCTAAATACTGAATTTTACAATACTAGGGGACAGAGTTTCCTAGTATAGTAAATCAAAAAGAGTTATATTACATTTTCAATATATTAGAAAATAACACAATACAAGCAATCAGTTTGTTTTTTGTTGAAATAAATTGTTAAAACCGAAAACGAATGACGTGGAACAATTTCTGGAAAACTTGCGAATGTTGGCAAATTTAATAATTTCTACGATTCAAGCAAACTATCGTGATTCAGATTACTAAAAATCTACAGAAAAAAAATAAATGCTGATTGTTATTAAATATTTTATTACTAATAATATTAATAGTTTTTGCATAATAAGAAAGTACTAATGCTATGGACGACATTAAAGACGGTATATTCCTTTTCTCAGCACATGATGTTTTCAGACAACCTGGACAATTTTATATGGTAATATAACATACACATATACTTAAAAAGAAAATTAAAAGAAGTGATAAAAATCCTACCATCAATGCATGACTTTATTACTAATTATATATATTATATATGTAGTATTGTGTTACATGTCTTGAATAATATATGAATGGGATGTTAGTATAAATTATATATACTAATTATTTTTAAATAATTAATATTCAAGATGCTTTCATATATCGCTTGAGACATATTATGTATATAATTTATATTTATGTATAATAAATCATTACAGTGATCAAACAACAGGAAGGAAGACTTCAGTTAATCAATAAACAACCACATGTTGAAGTAAAGCCTTATACATGATAAAAGACACGATAAAAAATAAAAATAATAATAATACGATGAGTTCAAATAAATGTACCATGTCACAGGCCAATGGCATACATTAAAAAATAGTATATATTGCTTAAGTTATAAAATCTATAATTTGATTTCAAATTATATAAATAAATATAAAACCAACAAGTTTCATGCACAGCAGAATTTCATAGTCCAGTTCCTAAAGACGACGCAGCTTGTGGTGTATGAAACAACTAATTTGTTTTATCTTTATTTAATTAATGTTTATATATATATATATACATATATAAATCACTTAAACAAGAAGATTTTATATTTAGTAAAATAATAATAACGATAATGATAAAATTTTGTATACTTTCTTGGATGAACAAAATGTATTTTATTACAGCAAGACTTATTTTCATTTATTCTAAGGCATGCCATGTTTCATTACCTAGCATCGTTTACTATATTCATTTCTTAATATTTCTCCGATATAGCATCAGCATAGGAACACATTGGTGGATTTTAAATTTTTTTTCAGATTTTGGCGATGAAGTAAAATGGCTGTCGCAATTGTAAATAAACATTTTCGCGAAAAACGTCATACCTATTTCTATGCCAAATCTCAAATTTAGTCAAGCGGTTCTATACTTAAGCAATTATATTTATTTATTTATTTATTTTTATTTATTCATTTTTCCAGCGATTTTTCTAAATTATATTTTAATTATTTTTAATAAAAGTTTGCATTTTTTTTCCCCGACATGAAAAGAAAGATATTTATTTATTTATTTATTCATTTATTTATTTTTGGAATATGAATGTTACAATCAGTATATAGCTTATGAGAATTTTAATAAATTTTTAACAATCATATTTATGTTATAAAGTACTTTTTTTTTTTTTTCCTGAAAATTCCATTTCTTTTTCTTTTTTAAAGAAAATGATAAAGATGATAGGCCTTTTACGGATTTTTCTATTTATTTTAATTTATTAGAAATTGCCATCATTATTTTCGAAAATTTATCTTCATTTTCAGTGATTTTCAGATGTTAATTGAAAATATTTTAATATAAATTTTTTAGTTAACTAAACTCGTCATAGCCTCACATACAAGTTCCCTCTTTTGTAATTTTTTCCCAACATCTTTAAATAATTATAATAATAATAATAATAATAATAATAATACCTTAGAACAGAAATATCAATATTTCCATAACGTTAAAAACATCAATGAATTTTTTTTTTTTTTTTAATGACAGTACATTGTATGCTACCGAAACCGCAGTGTGCAATTAACAATCTTTTTTAAATCGCCGTTTTTAACATTGCTTAAATATTGATATAATACATAGCGTACATAATATATGCCTTTCTTTACTAAAAATATTCCATTTCCTAAGCATGAGTTTTCTGAATTTCACTTAATTTTTTTTTTTTTTTTTTTTTTTTTTTTAAGAAGACATTTATTATTAATTTTCTTTTTCTGGAACAGAAGAAGAAAAAATACGACATAAAATTTTAGGTGTAGTTTACTAATAGTGTATCAATACTATCTCATAGACGCAGGTTAAAAGAAACAATACGAACTGCCGTAGTTAAGAAAAGATTATGTACAAAACAAGCCAATATTATCACATTATAATGAGAATAAAATATGGACGGCTCATTGTAAAAGTTCTGTTACTCCATGTTTTTTAAATATAGATATTTTTACTTAACCCGTTAGTAGTCGCTATAGACAGCGCCACCTATTACAGATTGCGCACTTTTTATTTAACTCTCACCAATAATTTTAAGAAGTGATGTGATCAACGTTCCTTCGATTTTATTCGCGTTTTATGTATATCAAATGCTACTTCTAAAACTTTTTGGTGGCTATTGAATAAAAATATCTGGCAACTTTGAAGGATGGGCGGCAAATCGACCAACTAGCGACTACTAACGGTTTAATTGTAACACATTTTGCTGCACCTTTCATTATAAAAAAGAAAAAACTCCAATAATTATTGCATTAAAGACACATAAATGGATAACATGTTTTTCTAAGAAAACTAAAACTTCCAAATTTTTATTTCTAAAAGGAAGTGTCTAAGTTATTTGAAATTATTTTTAATATACAATATAAATTATTATAACTATCATTTGTATTTAACACAAAAATTGATAACACTTACTGAATCTTGACCTTTTTTTCCTATGCATAAATTCGAAAAAAGCTCGTTATTTCAAAATCAATTTCGAAGGAGATTATTCACTTTTACAATGAACGAACCATATAATAGTAAACTAATAATACTAATATAATAATAAAAATAAAATAGGAATATACCAACGGATAATGTGCAAAGGCAACACAAATCCATGTATATAATACAATAAAATAAGTTAATTTCCAAAATTTAGTATGAAATTGGATTATGTTATTTATAATACCCAAAAAATTAGCATTACATTCAAGGTTTCGTTAAGAAAGATTTTCGAAGTGAATATAATTCACACACAGTTACGTAGATGAAGAGTTTTCAAATTAATTGCGCAATAGCGCTATGTTTAATACGAATTCCATATACTATGATAATAATATTTCATTTGTAAATAATCAAACACAAGAAAGGAAGACTTAATTTAATAATTAAACACATAATAATTAAACATATGGAAGTGAAATTTTTCACAAGGAATATTGAAAAAGGTAATGTGAGTTTTTTCTGAAACATTTATAAATGAGATCATACATAGTATAGCAAATATAAGTAAAATAAAAAAATAATAATAATAATTATTATTTTTATAAGAGGAGGCCATCAAGACTTAAGATGGGTAAAGTGAGTTAAATTAGTTTGCCGTACGTGCTGTACGCCCGATTTTTCCCAAGTGCTCTGTAAGATCATACGTTAGCATCGTAAAATTATAAATAAAAATAGTAATTACTGCTGAAATATATAAATAAAATAACCTGATATGAAACAACCACACGGCTTCCATTACCCAATATTACACATATTATATGAGTGTTTTGGAGATATAGTGATAAAAAGACATAAATATGACCTAACGAAGTACAAACCTTAAAATTTTCCAGGTAAGAGAAACTTGATACACATGTAAAGATATATAAAACAAAGTTTACACAGCGATCTAAAAAAAAAATTGGAACACCAATTTTTGAGATCTAAAACTGACCTACCTAATCAGAATGGCTGTTAATTTTCCTTTAATAATCACATAATACATAATAAAGGAAATCTACAATTGATTAATGCAACAATTTTTAAGAAAATCGTTACAAATGTTTTTCAGGTACCGTCTTTTACCAAAACCTGGCAAAGAAAGAAAAAATCGTACAGCATTTTTAAAAGAATCTACTTGCGAGACCTGAAATTGAGCTATTAATACAGAATGTCTATCAATTTTCCTGAACTAACCAACAATATCATTCGTAAAGACATTTAATAAAATGTTTATATAGCAACTTTGAAGAAAATCGTTGGAACTGTTTTTGAGATAAGGACTTACGGTCCCACTTCAGGTTGCCGAAGATCCATTTCTAGTTTTCTAATTTTCACCAAAATTTAGAAATTTCATCTGTTTACCGGACCTGTCTCAATTCTGAAGTTTTGTAGTTTCGGAAATATGATAGTCAGAAGATTCTCCACATACATACACACCCACACACTGACCAAATGCCAAAAACTATTTTTTTGGACTAGGAGACCTTAAAACGTATAAATCAGATGAAAATTCTACATCGAATTTTTTGGCCGAATACGATACTTACATTACCTACTGTAGCCGTGTAATAGGGGTAATAAATAAATAAGAAAGTAAAATAAAATAATAAATAAAATAAATAAGCAAGCTAAATTAAACCAACGTGAAAACTTTAAAACATTTAATTACATTACATAGTAATTTTATGATACAGAAAAACGGATTTCAGTTTAAAAATGTGATTTGAAACTATCTACGAATTAAATTATTTCATAAAATTTAAATAGTATATATATTAAATAAATAAAATGGCTCCACCGACAGTTTATTCATTTATTATTATTATTATTATTATTGTTATATATGTATATATATTAACTGACTTAAATTTTGTTCTGTCTGTCTGTCCATACACATGTATCAGTTTTTATTTAGAGGAAAATGTGTGTCATCTTTCTCTTTCCGGAAAAATTGTAGGTTTCTACTTCATTAGGTCAATTATATGTCTTTTGAGTGCAATTCTCTTCAAAAAGTGCACATAATACTTGTATAATGTGTAATAGGAGTCGTGTGGTTGTTCTTTTTTTTTAACGCATTAGCGCCCAGTATCCTCATTTGAGGACAGCTAATAAAATGACACTTATATTTTTTTGTGGTTTCTTCGAATGATTTCTGCTTTTTAGTGACAGTTTATAGCGTCACTCTAAACGATCCCTGAAAGTTTTATGTGCCTACTATTAATTATTATTTCATAATGTGGATAGTCATTTTAAGATTTTTCATTCGTCGCACATACATTTGCTTTTTGCGCAGGTATACTAACTTAAATCAAGTTGAATAATAATATATATTATAATACTTTACTTTCGAAATCTTCGTCAACATATAACAGGATATTAATCTGTTATCTCAAAGTTTTTCTATCTCAAAGTTTTCTCGCTAGAACACTAAACGTCAATAAATGAGGATAGCCTTGAAATTTAAAACTATCAGAAGAATTGTTTAAGTTAATATATTTTTTTGTCAGTTGTGTATATTAATTTAGAAGTGAAATAATCAGATAATAATATTATACAAAATTAATTCGGGCGTTAACGGGTTAATTACCCAAGATTACTATGAGCTCTTGATGCTCAATTAGCTTTCGTGCTAAGTATACTATTCTCAGAAATAAAAAAATTTTATGTTTTCTTTCATTATTCATATAAAAAAAATATTTCATGTTTAAAAAGAAAAGATTGGTAAATTGTTTTTGGCGCTAAATGAAAACTAATATTTAAATGACTAACTTTTAAAACTATTATAATATTATTTTCTTATTTTAATTAAATAAAAATAATAATAATAATAATAAACATTTCAAAAATGGGGCTTCGAGATGCACTAAGACACCTCAAGCGAATTCTTGTTGAATCTCTTGACTGTACGAGTACCAACCTTACGCTTCACTGTCCACAGACACACCGATACGCACATACATTGGTTATATATAAATAAAATATATTTATATTAAAATCCCTTTAAAATTCCTTCTTTTATAAGTTTACGTTTTTTGTAACCAAAAAAGTATTAAAATTAGAAAAATAATTTTATTAACTTTTTAATACATTTAAGTTAATATAACTGTTCAAATAAATTTAAAACACCAAACTTATTTAAGTTAACTACTTATCTAATCGGCTTCTGTGGGTTTCCGTGGGGAATTATTCAACTGTTTGGTTTTCGTTCTCATTCTTTTCATTATTGTCATTAAAAATTATATATATATTTGTGTGTGGGGGGGGGGGGGGATTTTTTTTTTTTTACCTAAATTTTAAAATTATTATTTTTTTTTTTTACTAAACAGTTGTTCTGCGTAATACTGCTCAAATAAAGTGAGATATATGTAATATTTAATTCCGTTGTTTAAGTAATTTTAAAAGATTTTTTTCCGTGCAATTATTTACCAATTCATTCACTGTATTCACTAAAAAAACAGCAAATTATCAGCTTCCTTTGGAAAAAAATCAATTAATCCTCTCTTCTCAATCTCCTTCCCCCGTTCTATTTCCCCGTTCCCTCCCTTCTTTGAGGGACCATCTTTAACAAAATTACTCAAATGCAAGAAAGGTAACCCTACTCCGTACCAAGTGGAGATGACTATAGTGATTGATGATCATTTCCTACCACGGTGGTGTCTGGGACATAATCGTACCGTACCGGATTTGATCGAGGTCATAATTTTTGTCCTGATGATCCGACCTTTCCGCGATTAACACTTGCATGCATACCGGCAAGAATCCCTCATAAAGATTTCTCTGACAGGGCATTTTTAACCTGCTCCAGGCAAAATTGTCTAACGTAGACGTTCGGCTATAATTCATACACATGTAATTATTAGTTTAGAAATATATTGAAAAGAAATAGAGAGAGAGAGAGAGAGAGAGAGAGGGAGAAAACTTAAAATCGTATATATCAACCTTTCTTTGACACATTTTAAACGGGAATTTTATATTGAGTAATAAATTAAAGAATTTTTTAATATATTAATAAATTACAGAAAAAAAAAATGTTTAAAATATCATTTCAACTTCCGTGGTTATACTACTAGTTATTATTGCTAATTTATTTTAGTATAATCATTAATTATATTACATGCAGTGTCATTTTTCTTGCCAAAATAAACATTGTATAGCATGCAGTACTATCTTCGACAAATTACTAACTGTAATTTTTATCGATTGTTTTTCACTTGTTCCAAACAAAATATATACTTTAAATATATTTTTATCTCAAGGTCCTTCAAAACTATTCTTTTGTCTGTTTAATATACATATATATAATATTAAATTGTATAAATATGTACTAGAACTAGAAGGTACTAGAAGGATTTATGGTAAGTGTCAAACAGTTATATTGCATTTTAGATTGCAATTTCGCCAGAACAATCAATTAATGTATTCAATATTTAAGTCGGAGGGAATTTGTATCTCAAATAAGTCTCACAAAATTATCGGAATATATATATATATATAAGAACGAATTTATATATTCTTTTAAAATTTAATGATTATAATGCGAAGAAACCAGGAAAAAGGTCATGATTAAAATTATTATTATTATTATTAATTTTTTTTTTTTTTTACAATTACAAAAATCTTATTGATAAATCATTGAATAAATATTAAAAAAAAAAAAAAATCTTGTAAAGAACTCGTATAGTATCGTACATGGTTTTATTATTTTTTTTTATATTTTTATACTGGGTTGAACACAAAGTTTTATTCTAGTATAGTTTCAAAGTTTTTTTTTTCAAATAAATTATTATAAATTATGTTTCTAAAAAAAAAATATGTGTAAATATTATTTAAAGGGAGTATATACGTTAATTTTAAATACGAAATCCTTAAGTTTATTATATAAATCTCAGTCTATTTTATTGTATTTTATTATAATTTTTAAATGAAAATGAAACACCTTTTTAAGAGTAATATGTATATGGGGAAAATAAAGGTAAAGGCTAAAAAAAAAAAAAAAAAAAAAAAAAAAAAAAAAATGGGAATAAAAAAGGAAATTGTAGCCTTGCAAAAATACTTACAAAAGTCTTTTATCGTTGATAAGACAACATCTACGAACTTCATGCTTTAATATTTTTATTTCTACAATAAGTTTAAATGAGAATTAAATAAATTAATTGCAAAGCGAAATTGTTAATGCTTTGAACTCAGAAAATCAATAAATAGTAATTAAAAAAAGTAATTATGAATGCAATAAACCAGCATAATATTAGGTTATACGTAAGGAATTTTAATATGCAAAAGTCATTAGACATTTGATGTCCTAATTATAAAAACGGAAGTACAAAATAATATACACATTATGTAAGTACAGACGTCAGAAATATATGCTATAAACGAATTAGTCGGATTTTCACTGCACACAGAAAAATGAAAAATCGAAACTTGTCAAGAGACGTGCCATCTTTGTGACACTAAACGTTTGTCAAGTACATTGACAAATTTGCACAAAATTACGCAAAATTTTAAACATTCACAACACTACCTGACAATCCCATTTAGTCATGAGACACAAAAGTCGTTTTATTTTACCATGTATCTTTAATGTGCTTCGTCTGATGATTCGTTTTGGCTCTAAAACTTGTCAGATGACTAACTTCCCAGGTACAGTTTTCATTTTCCTCAAATTTGACCGGTTAGTCAGATGAGAGAATAAAAATAAATTATTTCTATTTTGTCAATTGACTAAGAAAAATTTGTTTGGCTAGTCCAAAAGCTGAGCATTATTTTTTTTTTTTTCCTTTTTTCCTTTCTTTCTTTCTTTCTTTCTTTCTTTCTTTTTTTTTTTTTTTTTGTTATTTGTTTATTTATTTTTTGTCTCCTTCTGACAACTTGAGTTAGTCAACCAAAATCGAAAAATAAACCCATCGAATTTCACGGGAAAGTGTCAGTTTCATTAATTCTGAAAAAGAAAATTTCGCTTAAAGTTATTTGCGAAACGCATATTTTTTATAAGAACTTTGCGTCATGCTAATCCCAGTTTTTGTATTTTTAAATCTAATAAACCATTTTCTAAGTATGATATGAAACTATAGCAAAGGAGCACGGCAATTTTTAATAACAGATAGAAAAAGAGTTTTTTTTTTTTTATTAAAACAAACATTTAATTTTTTACCCCAACTAAAATTAAAAAGACTGAAATCTGTATTCCATGCACGAAAACTTAAATAGAAATATCTTTCCACTGAGAAATGACACTAAGCGGCAAAATTTGTTCCAATGTATTAAAAAAAAAAAAAAAAAAAAAAAAAAAACCTGTGTTACTTAGATAAGATATTTTTAACTATAAGTAAAATTTTGTGACCCCCCCCCCCATCTCCCAGAAATTGAGCCAGGCCCAGTCTAGTTCGAGTAATAAATTAAAATAAATATATAAAAAAAAAATTAAACCCAACAAAACTTATAAAGTTCATCTTAATGTTTATAAATACTGCGTTATACACGTGTAAGTATACGCTCTCTAGTACCCGTTGCTGTAGCCGAAAATATAGTTTTAAAAGTTAAAATACTCAACGATGTGTTTATGTAGCTTATAGTATGTGTTTCGTCTGCTTGTTTTAGGATTTTCTGATAAGGAAAAAAAAATCATTTTCAGATTTTTTCAACTTTTCCTCGCTTAATTATGCCCACCAGCGGCCGATCGGTTCTGCGCTGAAAGCCGGTAGATGGGAGGTGCCGGGTTCGATCCCAGTTCGAACTCATCGACCTAGCCGTTCGGAGTTTTCCATGGTTTCCCCCCGAAACTCGCGTAAATTTGAGCTAGGACCCCTTAGAAAGACCCCCCCATGGACGGCATTCCCCTTGTATGCCTAGGACACATACGGAGTCAATCGGCCTTAAATCCTACAGCCAACCAACCAACCAACCTTACTTAATAACTTTTCATTCATTTTAATTACATATTCTAAAAAGTGTGTTTCTGCTAAAAAAAAAAAAAAAAAAAAAAAATCTGTAAAAAATATGATACAAATATTTAGAAGGATACATACGCTGTGGTAGTTAGACTTTAATGTTTTATAATTAGAAATTAAGCCTTGATGCTAGCAGTATTTGAAGAAGTATTGTTTCTACATATAATGATCAATAAATAGCGTCGTTTAACTGTGATTTTCTTTTTTAATTAGAGTTATATTTTGTTAAGATTCCTGTACATTTAATAATATTAACCCCGATCAGGTTATAGTGGGTCATTGGATACCCGAGCTATTTTTCTTATTTTTCATCCGTCAGAATCCACGTATAAAAGAAATACCTATCTACCGTGTCCATGACTTTTTTCGTAAAAATACCATTCTTAAACTTTATTATGCAATTTGAATTTTTCAAATATCTCAATTTGTTCAAAAGTTATAAATTTTTAGTAGATGCCTGAATTTTATAGAAACGAGTGTATTTCTGATAAAATATGAAATATTTGTTAAAATTTATTTTGCAATATTCATTGTCTGCCCTTAAATTAGAAGTATTCAAGAATTTTATCACATTTTCTTTCATTACAATTTACGTGTTCTAACATTGCCCGGGTTCTTCAGCAACCTATGATAAACTGACAAGATGCCGAAACATACGATAACCTGATCGGGTTAATTTCTATTCTCAACTTGTTCTTCTGTAAATGCCTTAATTACAGTATCTCCTCCTCGTTTGAATTTTTCATAAGCTTTCTACTGAAAGAAACAAACTGAAGAGCAAAAAGTTCATATTAGTGGTTTAGGATTGTGCAAAATTTAATCTTATGAATTTTCAATAAATTTGTTTGAATCTAAATGAAGTTTCAAAGTGTGGTGTTTAATAAATTAATAGTTATGTTTTTTTTTTTTTTTTTTTTTTTTTTTTTTAATGAGACACAACTGAAATTCTGTTTGTATTTTTATTTAGTATCTGCAATATTTATTAGAATGTAAGTAGTAGAGTAGCATCGTCTATTAATAAATAGTATGTATTATATAATGTTTATATATTTTTTAATAGGGCATGCTTGTGTATTAAACAAGAAAAAAGATCGAAATCACCCAAAAGAACCAGAAGATCGAATATAAATGCCAAGTGCAAAAACTTAATGTCAAATGAAGCTAATATAAATCAATGTGGAGTTTATAATTTAATCTCTAATTATGTATGCGTAGTAAATAATTGAAAATAGTATGCTTAATAAATAAATATGTTGTAAATATTTTCTTTTGTTATATTGGATGAGTTCTTGATAAAATATTCAAAAGTATTTTTTCTTCTTCTTAATGTATATATATATGTTGTTTAGAAACTTTTTTAATTTTAAGATTCTTTCCCTATGCTTTTGAATTCCCCTAAACAAAAGTTTTTCTAGGAATAAGTTCACTCACAAAAGTTTTAGGTGTGTAGAAAGAAAATTAAAAAAATTCATGTTGAATTAAAAATGGGGGAGGGGGAATCTTTTTGCAAAGAGTCTTATATCCCATTAGAAATATTAAAATTTTATTTTTTAAATATATTTTGTTCCTGTTTTATTCTGAATAATTTCATGTTCAGTTTTACAGTCTCATATTTTCTCATACTTAAATAATATAATGGCATTGATTTCATATCTGAATTTCCAGATTTCGCAAGCTTTTTTATAAATCCTAATTCAAGATTCAGTCAAACAAAATTTTGAAAGTAAAAATATTACATATTCTTTAACAAATAAAAATCTTCAAAACTCCATTTATGAATTTTCTGTATTATTTGATATAAATTCTCTCTGAAGTAAAAAAAGTTACACAAATAAAAGAATAACTTTATAAAGTACTATAGTAAAAGTTAGAAAAAAATATCTTGAATACAGTAGTATCTCATGTTAACTCTAGGAATTGGTAACTATCTTTGTAGACGACAAACTACTAAACAAATGTTTATGTATGTTTATGCATTTGAAATATGAAGATTTTTTTTTTATCAATGCTATATTAAGCATAAATAAGTTTTATTTTCGTGATGAAAGCCTTAATTTGATGAAAAAATGTCGTACATCTAAACGTAACTCTAGGTTCTAAATACAAATGTTATGAACTATAGCTGCCACATAATTGCCACCTTTTATATAGTTATTTCTTGCCACTAAAGTTTTGACTTATTTAATAAATGAGAAATTTTTGTTAAATTTTAGTGGTAAATGAAAGTTTAAAAATGCTAGAAAAGAATATTTCTAAATATCAATTTTCTAAAAATTTGATTAGTAATCATATTATTGGTGATTACTCATATTGTTACATTTGAGAGGCTACGTTCATGAAGAGACAAGCTAATGTTAATCCATGGCAGCAGGTTCTTGGAACATTTTTTAATTGCATAATATTTTCAATTTCATGTGCAGTTTTTTTTTTTTTTTTTTTTTTACCTCAGAACAGAAAAACTATAACCAAAATTGAAAAACAGTGCAATCAAATAATTTATCAAGCATACGAACTCGTGGGATTAACAGCTTGTGAGTTTCTTTTATGATATGAGCATAGTCACTTAGCCCCCCCCCCCCCTCATCAGTCAGCTCTATGATTTCTTTCATAAATTCTAATCCTATGGTTGTGGAATGCTATCGCAATCTCAAAAACTATCTCCTCAATGAATGCATATTGTTAACTATACTTTCTGTGACATCTTAAAGGGTGTTTTTTTTTTTTTTTTTTTTTTTTTTTTTTTAATATTTCTAAAACATACACTTAATTTTGTATTTGATGTATTAAAATTACCGAAGTTAACGATTTTAACAATTCAAATAAAAATGTACATTTTGGAAATATTTTGCAATGATGAGACTATAAGAGACATGGTTTAAGAAGAGTATGCAGATTAACAGTTAAAAATATTCATTTTTGAATATTATAGACATAGTTTGAAAATACAAAAGCATTTACGTTCAGGTTTACCATTATAGTAAACAAAATCGGAAAGCTGATAAAAGGCTTTAATAATATTGACCTCTATTGGAAATCTATCTGTAATATTCATACAAATTCTATTTTTTTTTTCAGGGGGGGGGGGGTAGAAAATTTTGCATATAATCATATACTTGTAAAACAGAGAATTGTATATTTTTTTATACGTAATCCTTTTTTTTTAAGGAGACGTGGTACTTTTTACAGCAGTACTGCTGTAGGTGTCAGATAAAATCTTATATTCCCACTTAATATTTATAAATGGAACTACATTAGGCTTGTTCAATGAAATATATATTCAGGCAAAAGTTCTTATTGTTTTTTATGCTTTTTCCCCCCCAAGATTCGAAATATTTAAATTGAGTTTTCTCAGTTTAAATTTTTTTTTTCATGAATTCATGATCTTCAAATGCTAAAATTTCTATAGATATTAAAAAAAAAAAAAAAAAAAAAAAAAGATTTAATTTTTTAAAATATATATTTAATAGAACCTATTTAAAAGAATTAAGTATGAGTTTTGCAATATCTTTAAAATAAAAAATATTAAAAATAAAATATAACAAAAATCTGTTTTTTTTTTTTTTTTCTTCTTTCCCTGAAATTTTTACATAGACATTCACTTTCTATTTTTTATCACGAAGACTAATCAATAAATTTCAAAATCATTCTTAACTCTTTTAAGTACGTTCTGTTAAACGTTAAAAGAATTAAGTCTCTTCTTAAATATGTGAAGCAGTTTTAGCATTTTGAAAATCATAAATTTGTCATAAAACGAAAACTGAGAAAACGCAATTTAAAAATTTCATAGCTGTAAAAAATATATCAAAAACCATAAGAATTGTTACCTATTTCATTGAATAAACAGACGTAATATAGTTCCCTTAATAAATAATAAACTTTTATATCAAACATAGTTTAGTGCTGCCGTAAAAGATACAAAACTCCCTTAATTTGACGAGCATTAGTACTTTTTTTTTTTTTTTTTTTTTTTTTTTTTTTTTAACATACTGAACAGCCTTCTAATTTTACGGGCAATACTATTTTAACACACAAGGTTCTATTTTAATTTTACGGGCAACACTACTATTTTAACATACCAAGATGCCTTCTAATTTTACAGGCAGTGCTACTATTTTAATATACCGAGCTCTCTTTTAATTTTACGGGCAATACTACTTTTATTACAGGTTGGCTGTATGTTTCATCGCAACGTAAAATTACTGGCGATACGTCATTCATCCTCTAAATGTTTTTTTACGGGCTTTGTCTGGAATCTCTGCTGCCGGGCTTTGCCCGTAATTTTACTGCAGCATTTTTTACAGTGTACATAGTCATAATTTTACATATTTTTATACTACTTGATTGTTAATTAAAGAATTTATTTTTTGAAAACATGTAAGTTAAAAACGGAATAATAATAATAAAAAAAAAATCACATTAGCTTTAAATTGCAAAAAATCAGCTTTAAATTGCTGAAATGTTAAAAAAAAAAAAAAAAAAAAAAAAAATTACTTTGTTTTTTATAGTTTTATTTGAGTATATTTCAATAAATAAATAGTTTATTAGTTTATAGTTTAATGTGTTTATATTTTAATTCTAAATTAAATCTATTGTATTTCTATTTTGTAATTTAATTCGCTAATTCGATCGTCGTTTATTTTCACTAGCGTACAAATTGCATTTTGTATGTAATTACGTCGTAAAAATTAATTTTTAATAAATCTCTAAAATCCGAAAAATTCCGAAATCCGGAATCACCGCGGTCCCGCCGATTCCGGATTTTCGAGGTTCAACTGTACATATATATTGGATTAATCTTCCTCTTCAAGTATTATTAGACAGCTAGTCAAATAAAGACTAATTTCCCTTTTCATATGTTATCAGACATGCTAGTCAGGCAAATAGCCTTGATTAACATGCCTCTTCAAATATTCATTAAAAACTGACTCGCTTGCTTAGTCAGATACCTGGTGGCTGCTGACTAACCATCTGAATCAAGTGTAGATTCTGACTAACTTGCCTTGTCTGGTTAAAGTGGTTGATGTGGTTGATGACTAATCTTACTGGTCAGATAGTTTTGATTGTGGACTAGCCATCTTTGTTTGATAATATTAACCTTCCTAGTCTGGAGTAGTGTTTTGATGACTAGTTCAGCAAGTGCACTTTTTAGTTTTTGAGACTAGTTCAGCAAGTACACTTTTCAGTTTTGATGACTAGTTCAGCCAGTACACTTTTCAATTTTGGTGACTAGTTCAACAGGTACACTTTTCAGATTTGGTGACTAGTTCAGCAAGTACACTTTTTGGCTAGTCAGCTTTTTTGGTTAGTCAGTTCTGTATTGTCAGTTGAGCATTTTGCCAGGTCACTGTGACCAACTTATTTTTCTGTGTGTGGAAAGAATGGGATGTATACCGATATCAGATAAACCAAAATAAGAAAATCTACTATATTTATCAAGATTAGTAATTTTGATAAAACACAAAAGAAAAAAAAATAATTCTTATTTTTTAATATGTTTTAACTGTAAATATTATATTATGATGATTATTCTTTTTTATGAGACGTTTGTGTTTACTTTTCTGTTTTATAATATTCTAAAAGATATATTTTTATCAAATAATCACTTATTCATTTGAAAATTTCATTGAATATTAAATGATCCATAATTTAATCAGTTACAAAATTTTTATCAGTAATGTAAATTCAAACAAGACAGTGAAAGATAAAATAAAATAAAATAAAATATTTATTTATTTATTTATTTATTTATTTATTTAAGAATAGAAATATGAAATTATATTTGAAATTGCATATCCATAGCAATATTAATTTACTGCAGCATTGTACTCTTTCTAAAATGTTCCATATATGTATCTCTATTTGTCCATTGAATGGAATTGGTGGGCACTACTCTGCATAGCACATATAATGTAGACAAATATCCCATAATTTAGACTTCCTTTGATTGATTAGTTCCTATTACATTATTTCACCGAAGTAAACTGCATTAATCAGATCCTATTAATGAAGACCTATTTATTAGTTACTATTAATCACGCGGCGTAAAACGAGAATAATTATTAAATTACAAAATGCAATCTACATAATTCTACAAAATATTTTTTTGCATATATAAAGCTACAGTTAACGTACTAGATTAAAAGATTCTTTAGTGGTGCTAAACTTTTCTAAAGGTACCCTTGTGCAAATGTTCTGAGCTACAAAACCTAAAATTTAATTCACATTTGTGTAATTTTCAAAATTATCTAAGATTTCAGTTACTGAATATAGCTAATAAATAATTAGAATAATCCTGAAAAATATCTGAATTAAATAAAAAAAATATAAATATAAGTTTGCATTACAAAAGGACTTTTATTTACTACTTTAAAAAATAATTCATTTTAGTTTATAAACATTCAACGTAAAATCCTAAATTATTATATTATACTATTATACATAATATATTATATATTACAGTATATTATTATACACATATATTATAGTATATTATTATACATAATAAAACGAAGGTTACATAGAATAAAATTTTGCTTGAAATTGCCACAATTTATGCTAATTACGAAAGAGAAAGTACAACACCGTTCTCTAAACACCACACATATTTTTAAACAAAAATTTTATGATATGAGAAGTTTTAGATAATTATAGTTTCTGCATTTTTTTTGCGTATATTTTATGTTGTATCATACATGAAATTTCTTGAATAAATTTCCAGCAATAATTTATCACTTTTCCAATGGATACATTAATATGTTTTTAACTGTATATATAATCAGCATGTTTAACCTCTTAGGTCCCTTGGTACCCAGTTGGGTACTTTTGTAAAATGCGTGTAAAATGAAAAGATAATTGTCACCAATATTCAAATCCACAGTACTCATTTGGTAAAGGACTGTTTTAATAGTTTTTAAAGAGATTGCAGTATACTATATCGGGAAGTGACCAACTTTATCATAGATAAAATAGGTGAAAGCAGACAAAGAAGAAAATAAAGAAAAATATATATTTACACTTTTTAATAAAATAAATGAAATTTGAATGTTTTACACGTTGTTTTATATCAAGACATGCATAATTATTATATTAGAAGGATTTAAAGAATTTTAGATTGTATTTCGTTTAAAATATTTTGTTTGTGCAATTTAATAATAATAATAATAATAATAAAACTAGGATTTTTTTTTAAGCAGTGTTTAGTTTTTTTTTTTTTTTTTTTTTTCTGGGATCTGAAGAGGATAACATAGTGTAAAACAATTATCAGTATTAGATTAGGTTTTTTTTTTATTATTATTATTATCATACATTAACGATGTTTATACAACTGAGTCTTGTATATGACACTTGAAATGTTCTAATACGCATTAATTGCTTAGAAGGGCTATATGTTTTTTTTCTATGTACTAAATTCTGTTTAAACAAAATATAAAGTTTAAACATTAAATTCTTTATCTGAAAGGAATACAATACTAAATTGCAAACTTTTATTGCTCCAACAGAAAAATTTCTGAATATTGCAGAATTGAATAAATAAATAAATAAAATAGAAAATCAAGAAACCTATAACATAAAATTCGTGCTACAGAATTCATATAATCTGTATATGTAAGTGGAAAAAATATTTCTTAGAGTTTATTGCATATTTTAATATACAAATTGTCACAGAAATTTACTTGAAAATGGGTTTTTAACTTTGCATATGAAACTTAAAAATAAGTAAATAAATAAATAAATATAAGCGAAAATAATATATTTTTCTTTCTTATTATATGCATCAATTAAAAATTTTATTCAGATTGGAAATTAAATTAAAGCCTTATTGATTTAGTCATTTATTTATTTACTGGAAATTAAATAAGTAGCTACAAATAGCAAAAAATACACATTTAACCCACTATTGTCAAACTTTTGAAGCAAAATTAATAATATAAAAAAAAAAAAGAAATAAAAAAGAAAAAAAGAAAAAAAGAAAAAAAAAAGAAAAAAAAAACTTTATTTAACTTCTTTTTCACTTTCCTTTTCAAACTCATAGTTTAAACACATTTTAATGTATGAGACTGAGAGTTAAGATTTTTTTTTTCACCATGCCATTTGTGCTTTTCCCATCTGAATTTTCTCTATCCAGTGAAAGTTTTTTTTCCTTCTTTTTCTCATTACTTACTTCTCATTGAAAATCCCTGAGTTTAAATCAGTTACATTACCAGATGTTTCTACTACCTTTTTATTCCATTTCAGAAAACTTGCATTCACGTACGAAATCATAAAATTTCATCATAAAAAAGTTTTCAGTTTTTTAATTATGTCATTTTATTTTTTAATTCATTAATTATACACTACTTCTTAAAAATATGTGTTTTGTGCTAAAAGTCTTGCAGAAGCACAAAATATACAAACAGTTTTATTTTTGACTAATTATCTTTGTTGAAAGAAATTTAAATAATAAAATTTACTTTTCGAGCCTAACGCGAAATTTTTAAACTATATTTTTCAGTTGTGAAACGCAATGGAAAATAAATATGAATTGTTACGTAAATATTCAAGCAAAATTGGTTAACACAAACTATTTTGATTAAAGTGCTATGTAATTTATTAATATAAAAATTAGCATTTATATTTAAAACGTTGTTACGCATTGCACAGGAAAACATAAATATGGTATTTTACATGGTATTATAGATGAAAAACATATAATTTTTCTATATAGTATCAAGAAAGTTGGATACAATATGTATCTGTTACAGAAGTTTCTATTTTCATTATTTTTCTATTATTCCAGTGTCCATAATTTATATATATATATATATATATATACATATATAACTTCGATACATAAATTGGTTGGATAGCTACGTAAATTCCTAACGACGTCACTGATATGCCAATGTTTCACCAGATTAAATGTACATAGTGTTTCATAGCATTCATATCAAGTTTGATTCATTTTAATACTATAGAAACTGAGATATTTCTTTCATATTACCCGTTAGCGCCCAGTGTCCTCATTTGAGGACAGCTAATAAAATGGCACGTATATTTTTTGTGGTTTCTTGGAATGATTTTTGCTTTTTAGTGACAGTTTATAGCGTCATTCTAAATGATCCTTGAAAGTTTCATGTGCCTACTATTAATTATTATTTCATAATTTAGATAGTCATTTCATGATTTTTCTTTCGTCGCACATATATTTGCTTTTTGAGCAGGTATACTAATTTAAATCAAGATGAATAATAATATGTATTACAATACTTTACTTTCGAGATCTTTGTCGACATATAATAAGAAATAAATCTTTTATCTCAAAGTTTTTCTATCTCGAAGTTTTCTTGCTAGAACCCAAAACGTCAATAAATGAGGACAGGCTTTAAATTAAAAACTTTCAGAAGAAGTGTTTAAGTTAATATATTTTACTGTCAGTCTATATTAACTTAGAAGTTAAATAATCAGCTAATAATATTTGCAAAACTAATTCGGGCGTAAACGGGTTAACACGAAAATTTGTAGCAGGAAAGGTCCTTTATTAGCCGATATGCATTGAAATTCATTCAGCATACATTTTCAAATCAGTCGTCTTATAAATCAAGTTTGGTGCTTTTATGCACCAGAGAAGCTGAGGGTTCAAAGCATTTCGGTAAATGGGGAAAATTGCAGCAAAGTATCGCCATGTCTTGATTAATATACACAAAAATCAAAACAGCATAGTTTTATTACAATATCCATCTCCCATATCATGTTTAGTGCACTTATATACTATTAAAGGTGAAACATAAGCATTCAAAAATGGTGGGCCTTACAAAAAAATGACAGTTTAACAACGCTTTTTCTCAGGCGATATACTCCAAAAACAAGTCCCCATATATTTATTTTTGGTCTAACTAAATAAAAAGTTTCCAAGTTAATATCCACGTTAATATCCAATTAATTAGTTTGGATGGAGAACCATCTTTGGTGGAATTTTTCTTTGAACAAGTGTCCACCTATGCCAGAATAAGTATATTATCATCTGAGGAAGCCGTGGCTGTAATGAAAGGCAAATTGACAGGCGCTGCATTAAAGTATTTAACTCAGTCACCACATGTACCTCACGCATTCCTTCGTGAGGTACATGTTCCCATCAAAATTGTACCTCTGAGGGTCAACAAAGCGAGGAAGTCATTCCTTATGTGGAGGATCAAAATTGTGATACACTGAGAAAAAATTCTGTAACTTATATCTAGAATTTAAATTGTAGCTCAAGAAAAAATAGTTCCATGTCATCCTTATAAATTCTAGTCTCCTTTGAAAGCAAGTTCTAGAAAACTCTATTAGAATTCTAGAGCGTTTGCCCATATTCTCGAGGAGAAAGTTATTTAAAAATCTCAGCAAATAAATGCGAATACAAGAGGCGGGTTTCAGCAACTATAATCTTGGTTTATTACCCAATTTTAGAAAATCAAGCGAGAATTTCTCACAATACAAAAGATTCAGAATATTGTCCCATCATCTAGAAATGTGTACACTAGAAATTCTCGATACTTTCGTCTATTCAGTTTATTGGTGTGCCTCGGAAATCTATATTTCTAGTTACGGGATTTAGAAAATGACCACTTATTCATTCTAAATGAAGACGGTATATTTTTTTTCTCAGCGTGTCATATCTCCAGACCACTCCTAGGGGTAAATCCCAGATCTTTGCCAATTGTCGATTGAGAAGCACTACTGCAACGTAAAACCCACCAATGAACCAACCTTCATGAGGTACAACGTCATAAAATTTTACGAATAGACACACAGGTCTGTCAGCCGAATTATTTCTATATTTAGTCAAATCGTGTTCAAGATATCTTAAAATTGGTTGATCGATCTACAAAAAGTTTAGAAAATTTTCACTTATTTAATACTTTCTTCTTCTGGATACTGAAGAACGCGTAAAATATAGGTCATTATTTTTCTTTACTTTAAAAACGGTCGTAACTTATTTTTCTAATTTTTCAATAATATCTTCCAAAATTCTTAATCTGTATTTTAAAGATAAGTAAGTTTATTTATTTCAAAACAAATGTCACAATTCTGAAACTTTAAGCTTTTTTAAATATTTATTATTATTATTATTATTATTATTATTATTGAAAATTATCAGTCCTTTGATAATTTTAATTTTTATAAAAATACTGCTTATTTTTAAAGATGATTGTAAATTTTCTCTTTAAATATTAGAGGAATTTTTTTATTAGTTTTTTGGAGCAACTGCTCAATTATAACAGGTCATTAATTCTTAACACTTTTCATCAAAATTGAAAAATGCGCATGACAGCAATTCTTCTGACAAATTGTAAGTCTGTCGGTGCTCTAAATTAGATAAATATACTTTTTTTAAACGCAATAAAACTAATGGACACTGTTTCGACTTATCGTTAGATTTTCCCTATTAAAAATGGTAGTGATAAAAGTATTGGTTTCTTTTCAGACTGACAATAAGTTTCCTAATATACATTACGACATACAAGTACTATTTTGTAAAGTGTATTTTCATGTAAATATACTGCACAAAATATATTGAAATTAGAATATATTATTCATCTGCTCAATATATATATTTATATATATATATATATATATATATTTTTTTTTTTCTGTATAATAAGGACTGTTCAGTATTATGATTACACGATTCATAAAAACATTCAGATAGATTAATGATATCAGTGTAAATATTTCAAAGTAAATTTTTATTTGTATTATGTGCTGTTAATACTTTTCAACGTAGTTAGATGACCTTTATTACTTCAGATTTTTAAATATCTGCCTGTCCACACTTTTGTTCAAACAAAAACTTTTAGAATGACTTGAAAGTAATGTATTTTATTAAGGTTAACTGAGGCATACTTTATATTAAAAATCATATAAAAAATGCAACTATTTTGCGTGTACAGGTTTAAAAAAAAAAAAAAATCCAAAATATTACATTCTATGGAAATATTTGCTTGAAATGTTCTAATTTCATTACACGGATCATAATATAACGAAATTAAAACAAAACTTCCTGCGTAATACTATAAAATGAAAATAATTGATAGGTTTACAGTATTAAAAAAAAAATTATGTTGTGAGAAGTAGTTGATAATAATACATTATAAGAAATAGTTGAAAAATTCTATATTTAAATTTTTAGTAATATGAAGATTTTTTTTACGTATAATGTATCATGCGTTTACAGTATTTAGTCGAAAACAGGTGTATACAAAAGCAGAGTACTTTATCATTCTTAAATACATGCTAAACTTTAAAGATAACGTTTGTGAGGTTTCTTCCTTACAATTGAATAAATTTTCTACATTTTCTACTTGAATTTTTCAAAATGTCTTTCAAGAATTTAAAGTTTAATATGTCAGGGAATTATATTTTTTCACTTTAAATATTTTTTAATATTTCAATTATATATTTATGACAAAGAACTTAGAAATTAGCATTTTGTGGTCATATTAACAAACGACAAGAATTGTATACACAAAATAAATTGTTTTCTTGCTAGACAATTTTTCTTTCAAAATATTTTACTGAAATAAAACGCAGTAATTCATTTTTTTAATCAACTAATAAATATTTTTGCATTTATGTAAAAGTACCTTTTATAGTTAACTTGAAAGGTACGCTCCAGTTACTCGTTTGAAAGATTCCTAAGCAATGATTAAAAGTTAAATTATCTTCATTTGCATTTCGAAAAAGACGCAGCCTTTGAAGTTCATTAGTTAAAGATGAAAGTCGCTCTTTTACGTTGTTGAAAGAAATTATCAATTAATTATAATTGGAAATTTTTGAAAATTTAAAAAATACGAAAATCTATAAATGGTACCAAAATAATTAAATGTGGTTCTAGCTGTCTAAATTATGAGGAAAACAAAAGAAAAAAAAAGTTCGCATGTGATTAGAAATACGTCTAAATCTACTTATAAATTACATAAATGATTTAATAATAAGTACAAATCTTTGAATAAACGCCATATAAAACCTTTTTGTAAAAAAATAGAACCGAATCCAAAAAGCAACTACTATTCAAATAACCAATAAAAAAAAAAAAAAAAAAAAAAAAAAAAAAGGTAAGAAATGAAACTGTAAATTGCGCCTAAAAGTATAAAATAATTTCCTTCGCCAAATAACCTATAACACAACAATTGATCATAAATTTTGAAGTCGGCGCAAAATTAAATAAAATTTAATTAGTTTTTAAAGGTTTGTTTTTAAATAGGTAGCAACAAATGCTGTTGTCTCGAATGATCCATTTTTCTATTTCCTTTATTATTTTATCACTATATACAATTGGTCCATTAGTAGCATCTACATAGAACAGTGAACATTCTTCACAATGCGGTATTTATGTTTCTATGAAGTTAGAGTTTCCTTTGCAAATTTGATATAACTTTGATAACTGTCATCCTTGGTGGCTTTTGGATTTGGCGATCAAAACGTAATGCAAAAATATACACGCAAGATGTATATTTACATAATATATGTTGTACGAAGTATTGATTCATATTCTTAATTATCCTCTTAATATACCTTATCAAAATAATCATGATATCTCAAAGAAATTAAATATGTTTGCCAGATAATTTTGCGCTTTTTCTTTCACCAAGGCCGTCAGATACCAGCATCTTCGCCAACTTTTGCTGCTTACGAAATCTTATTTTTTTTCTTGAATGAAAGTAGTTTTTGGCTGCGTTTTGCGGGTGACAATGTGAGATGTGTATTTAGAATAGGATTTCATTTTTGTATTGAATAAAGGTATCAATTTTTATTTAATTTTCCGCCGACTCCAAAAGTTATGATTGATTGTAGTGTTATAGGTTATTTGGCGAAGGAAATTATTTTATACTTTTAGGCGCAATTTACAGTTTCATTTCATACCTTTTTTTTTTTTTTTTTTTTTTTTGAATAGTAGTTGCTGTTTGGAGTCGGTTCTATTTTTTACAAAAATGATTTATTTTTCTCTTTTCAGTGAAAACTTATTCATATAGCTGAACTTAAGAAGACGTTCGACGGCAGTTTCACAAATCACCACTTCTAAGAAAAGTGACATAACTCAAAAAATGGTTTATGTCACTGAAAAATACATGAAACGCTGTGAAACAATGAAACAATGTGAACATGAAAACATGAAACAATGAACATGAACAATGAACACATGAAACAATGTGAACAAAAAAGTTACATCTCCCTCTAGATGATTATCCACTCGAGAGACAGTTATGCCAGTTTTATTCTAGTCAAGTTATTTTTTATTTGATTTTTCTGAAATGCTGCATTTTTAAGTTGTGTCACCTTTCTTGACTTTAATCAGATATGAGCAAAAAACTATCTATTGGATGAACGTACGTTAAATTTAAAAGTCTTTAGAAATGAAAAAAACGGGTACGCTGTATTCGTAATCAAAAATTCTGTTAGGCATATATATTGAAGTTTACAGTGAATACGTGTAACGCGCTGCGCTGGAAATTGCGCAGAGTAAAGTTCAAACAAAGAGCAAAATATGCATTGCAGCTGACGGACAGAAGTTTCAACATCGATACTTTCATACTGCTTTTACCAGTGTAGCTGCATGCGTTCAGCAGTTAGAGTGAGAACAGACTTTTGCGACTATCCTGTCATTTGTTTATATCTTAATGAAATCACAATGAAACCTATTTCAGGCCATAATTATTACGACAACAAAAATTTATTAAAATTACATCATTTCTTACGAAGTTATAAGCTAACAAATTTCAACAACAACAACAATGAGAAACATGGTTTGTATTGAGAACCTTTTCCTTTATGAAGTCGGTTTAAAACGTTTATGCATTATTCGATGTGACGGCTTACAATAATAATACTTTGAATTATACATAGCATAAATGTCACCCGCTACGCTACAACATATGCAATGTCGTTCAAGTGTGCACAAAATTGGAAATTGTGAACAAACAAAAGCACGTTTTAAGAGTTCTGTTTTTAGCATTAATGCCTAAGCTATCTTTTCGTACTAAATCAATGATGCTCTGCAATTTTATAATTCACTTTTTCCGCTGTCTTGAACCGTTTCAGAGATCGGAACGCTAACTCGGTTGAATCGCGTACCACATGTCTACTCTACTATACCTACATACCACTTTTATGAGTATAGCTGCATCTGTTCAGTAGTTAAAAGAGTCGGAACTGACTTTTTTGGGCACCCTGTATTTTCTTTTGATCGTAAAGTTATTATAATGGGACCTATTTCAGACAAAGACCTTTACAATCAAACAAAATGTATCAAAATCGGATCATCAGTTCAGAAGTTATGAGCTAACAAACAAAAAAAAAAACAAAAACAAAAAAAACCTACGTTTTGAATTGAGAACCTCCTCCTTTCTGAAGTCGCTTAATTAGAGCATCTCTAACGAAGTTATAAGCTTACAAACACCAACAGCAACACATAGCTCGAATTAAGAACATCCTATTTTCTGAAGTTGGTTAAAAACGACTTTGCGCTAATCGATTTGACCGCTTACTGTAACAGTACTTTGAACCACATAGTATGCGTGTCATCGCTACGCTACAGAGTGTGTAACGTAGTACAAGTGTGCACAGTGTAGGAAATTGCGAAGAAACAAATGCACGTTTTAAGCGTTCTATTTTTAGCAATAATGTCTAAAAACTGTCTTTTCGTAGTAAATCGATGATGCTCTACAACTTCATAATTAACTTTTCTCCCATCTTGAACCGTTTTTGAGACAGGAGCGTTAATTCCGCTGTTTTTCACCTGATGGCGCTTTATTTTCTTTAGATTGTAAAGATATTAGAATGGGACCTACTTCAGACCAAGATCTTTACAGCAAAGCAAAAAGTATCAAGTAACCGTATTTTGAACTATATAGCGTATGCCTTACCAGCTACGCTACAACGTGTGCAATGTAGCTCAAGTGTGGATAGTGTAAGTAATTGCGAACAAACAAATGCACGTTTTTAATATTGTATTTTTAGCATCAACGTCTAAACTATCTTTGCGTACTACATCGATGATGCTCTGCAATTTTATAATTCACTTTTTTCCCACCTCTTGAACCGTTTTCGAGATAGGAACCCTAGTATGAATAGTCTAAACTGTCTTTTTGTACTAAATCGGTGATACTTTTCAACTTTGTAATTCACTATTTTGTCTAGAACCGTTTTTGAAATAGGAACACTAACTCCTCTATTTTCCACCAGGTGACGCTGCAAGCGGAGTAACCTTGTACTGCATGGCCACTTTGCCATGCTTACATACCATTTTTATCACTGTAGCTGCAGTCGTTTAGCAGTTGAACAAGTTGGGACTGATTTTTTTGGGGCACCCTGTATTTTCTTTAGATCATAAAGATATTACAATGGGACCTATTTCAGACCAAGACCTTTATAACAAAATAAAAAGTTTCAAAATCGGAGCATCCGTTCAGAAGTTATGAGCTAACAAAAACAAACAAACAAACAAACAAACAAAAAAAAAAAAAAAAAAAAAAAAAACATACGGCTTGAGTTGAGAACCTTCCTCCTTTTTTGAAGTCGGTTAAAAATGTAAGAACTCGCTATTTTTCTATTAATAATTATTTTGGGTCCAACGAAAACACGACCCTTCGTCGGTTAAACAAAGTTGGCACGAGTGCTGCAATGGAAACAAAGAGGCAACCCACACAATCGAATGAACTGAAGCGGGGGGAAAAAAATAAATTAAATAACGTCGAATGTAAATAAAAATACTGGTGTAATTTGAATTATAAAATGAAGGAAGAATAAATACACATAAATAAAATTTAAAAATAAAACAAAATCTAAAAATCTAAAAAATTATCAAAACTAAACGAGAAACGAAGTTATTTGAGTGAATTTCCAGGCATCTGTCAAGAACGCACTGTAAAAAATAGATTCTTAAAAATAAGTATATATTGTCTCAAAATAGCCCCGAAAGAATATATGATTAAATTTGAAAACTCATGTACTCATTTTTGAGTACATTGGGATGTCAAACATGGGGATATTGAGATTGTTATTGGTCAACCCCATTTTTGAGCATGTCAATATACTCAAAAATGAGTACATGGGTTTACAAATTTAAGTATATATTGTTTTGGGACTATTTTGAGAAAATATATACTTATTTTTAAGAACATATTTTTTACAGTGCGGAGAGGAAGAAATATCATTAATAAGAGTTTTCGAAATTTTAAATATGTAAGAAGCTTCATGGATATCCAAATGGGAGGAGGAGATGAGAAAAGGAGTTATGTTAGTTTTAGAAAAATCATAACAATGACCATGAGCCGAGCATTGGGTAGCAATAGAAAATTTGGGAATCTCTTCATTACGAACATTTTGACGATGCTGATTTATTTTATATTTCAAACGGCTCCTAGATTGACCAATATAGCCTAAATTACACGAAGAACATGGAATTAAATAAACACCTGTTTGGTTTTCAGTAGGAACGGGATCTTCAAGAGAAGATAATTTAATTTTGTTGATAAGTTTGTAAATGTCTTCAAAGCCAAACAATAAAAGAATTTTAGAAATTTTAAAAGAAAATGGTGAATGAAAAGTTAAAACTACTGGGATAAGATCGTTCAATCTGGAAACAGGACATTTAGGATTTTGAATTTATATAGAGATTTATCGATGATAAATAGATTATAGCCTCGAGAAAGAAAAAGAAATTTTAAATAGTTATTTTCTTTCGAAAGATTAGACTGATCAGATGAAATAAGTAATGCCCGAAAAACATTTATATAGAAAGCAGACATTTTCTGTTAAGAAGCGTATTTTGAGAGAGCCGCTTTCTTTGCACTTCTTCCTTTAAATTTATTATTATAAAATACATATTGAAGTAGGTTTTATGCTTGATTTCGAGGCCAAACCAAACAAGAAGACCAGAGGCATTTGACCCGCTTTCCTTGCTTTAGTCTTTAGTCAAGCTTTCATAAATTATCTTTTTTTGGCTTCGGATTTCTTACTCTATTGTCACATTTTAGACAGGAACTTAAAGTTAAACTGCACGGAATGTTTCAGGTTAAAATAATGGCACGGTAACTTCGCCAGACAAGCAATCCTTTTCGATCTTGAAAGTGAATTGAATTTCATCAATATACCTGAACCAGTGAGAAAATTTATATACACCGAAGTGTTTTTCTTCTAAACAGCGCATATAATTATCGCAAAGTAAAGGAGAGAGAGATGACTGCCCATTGCCATGCCTCCATTTTGGGAATAATAAGGCCCATTAAAAATGAAGGCTGTTTGCCTAGTACATAAATGAACTAAATTCATAAGCTCATCGATTTCATTAGCAGAATAATAGAATACAAGTAATACTTATTACTTTACTCTGTGGTGCTTTCTTATAATCTTTTATAATGTCATTTAATATTTAAAATACAGGGTGATTATAATTAAAGTTATGATTTCAAAACGCTATAATTTTGAAAAATACCCATCAGTGCGATTTGATATTTTACCAGAGCAATCGTGAGGTAATGAAAGTTTGTTTAGGGGAGGAAAAAAGTAGTTCCAATATGTTCCTATGGATGGCGCTGTTAGGGTAATGTCTGCGGAAATGCCTAAATGGACTCATTAAACACAGGAATGTTGTTAGAAACACAATGGAATAGCAGGAAACAATAGACTTCAAGGGTTTACTATAATTTTTTTTAGAAAAAAAGACATGAATATATGTTTACAGCGGAAACAGTCATAGTGAAAAAATAGAAAAAGAGGAGCTACATGCAACAAATATTTTACGGACAATTAACGGCACATTTTGGAACTATTTATTTTGTTCTTTTGCAAACAAAATTTCATTGCCTCACGATTGCTCAGGTTAAATATCAAATCGCTCTGATGGGTAGTTTTAAAATTATAGCGTTTTGAAATCGTAACTTTAATTATATTATAATCACCCTGTGCATTGCATCCGGCGTGACATCTTAGAATATATTTCCTTTTAATTATGAAGAAGAAAGCTCAGAATAAAACACCTAATTTAGATTGAAAAATACTTAAAACAAAGTAATAGTAGTTATTCAATTATTCAAGTACAGCAAACATACGTACAGTCGGTAAGAAAAGTGTCCGAACAGTGTCCGAAATCCTGTTCTTAGTCAGTGTAAGAACATGATTCGATAAGGATTTATTTAACAAAACCGTATGAAGTGTACTTTTTTTACATAGGAATTTTTGCTAGTGTTTGGACACTTTTGCTACCGACTGTACTTTATCTCTCAGTGAGAAATCGGAGCACAGAAACCAAGTTACAGTAAGGGATTGGGAGCTATTATCTAAAAAATTAAGAGGGAATTGCAATCTGATGGGCCTACAGAAGAAAAGAAAGATAAAAAGTATTGTAATTCATTTTAGTCGAATCACTTTCTAAACCTGGAGAAGATTATTTCATTACTCAGGAGAACCGTTTAAACTACGGAATTGAACAAGTTTTAATATGAAATACTTAAAACAGTTACTTAAAAGTTCAGTTTTCTATTAGAAAAATAATAAGAAACATAAAACCAACATACATATTTTTTTTTAATATAATTTTGCAGTTTTTCATACATTTTTTAAAGAGTGGTTGACTGGTACCGAGAAAATATTTTGCCTCTTGTGATATGCAAAGCTTATAAAATAAAATGTAGTAATTAATCAAAAAGATGGAAAAGCTATTTAGTTAAAAATTCAGCGAATTAAAAAATATTAGAAAAAGATGCCAGGTAGTCACATGTAACGCAGAATACCAAAAACCTTTTTTAAAAAAAAGTTGGCTTATTACATTGGAAAATACATTGGAATAGTTTATTACATTGGAATAGTTTCAAGATTTCTTTTAATCAATTTTTTGGGGACCTTTGGGAAAGTCCATTTTTGTCTTGTTACTTTTTATTTCCATAATGGTAATCACATTTACATACAGTACTTGAATAAATCTTGGAACCTCAATAACGTGAGAATTCGTTAATGTGCTTTTTTTCTGTTATTCAAAAAACTGCACGAAGATATGAGATTGGAGTTTTATGCTGGAGAACTGCGAACAGTTCGTCTGTTAGTCTACTCTATCGCTTATCTTGTCTATCAGCTACTTGAAGGTTTCTTTTTTATTATTTTGTATGTGAGTTTTGTTTGCCAGTTGTTTGGGACAAATTTGTTTATTGTTGTGAATGGTTTTGCCCAGTTGGAGGTGTTTTGTAGAAGGCAGGTGGTCAAGTAGTGTATTAATTGCATGCTTTCAAGCATATATTTAAATTTGCTTCATACATTCGCTATTACTTTAAAAACGCTTCATTTTTTTCTGTTTTGTAAATAAACTGTGGTGTAACGTGAATGTCACCTATGAAGTTTAGAAAATATGATTTACATTAACTGTACTGTATGGAATGGTAGACATTATTGTATACAAACTGAAATATTTTTGTTGTTCTATTCTGAGATTTTGTTGAACATATTATTTCAGTCAGCTTTGTTTCCATGCATTTTTCACAAAGGACGTTACACACTTTGCTTAGCTTGTGGGAAAACGTCATTGTTATATCAAATGCTCAGTTTTTCTTGTAACATTTTTGGAAAATGATTTTCACATATTAATTAATATATATATATATATAAAATATAAGAAAATTTCAGAGTTAAGTGTACATTTCACGAAAATAAAAGCAATATTGTAATATATTTATATATAAATTTGAGAGTCATATTGTTCTATTAATTATATTAAACATTAAATATATGAAACAGACTGTAATAAAAAATCCCTCATTTGTGTAGTTTATTTCAATTCAAATTATATTAAATATATACGTGCAATGTTTATTATGGATTCACAATGCAGAAAAATAAATAACATAATTCATGTTACAACTTATTATAATGAAATAATCCGCTAAAATTAAGCATTTATATGTTAATATTAAGGATACAAAACATCATAAATACATAGAAATGCAGTAAAGTGCGGGCAAATCTAGATTTATGCAGTTTAGTTTTAAATCATTACAGATACGGTTCTCAGTAAATATTGATAAATTATATGAATTGAATTAATTTATTTTATAAAATAAAATGAGATGAAAAAACCATGCACAAAAACACTTAAATTTATTTTTAAAAAATCAATTACAGAAATGAAAATCGAAAAAAGTACCTAGACTGCAATATAAATAGATAACTAAGCTCTTGCTTGTGTATATACACTAAATAACGCCTGCAATGTAATTCATAACCATTACTTACATTGTTTTTAATAAAAGAATCAAAGGCTGAAAAAAATATTTTCGTATTTTTTTATATATGTATTTATTATATTCAGTCAAATTAATGGGACATGGGTTTGGATGAAATGCCCCCAAAGGGTTTTGTTTAGGGAATCCAAGATCGTTAGTTTCTGGGAAAATTCAGGAAAACTCAGAACAGATTGGCTGGCAAATTCGTTATGGGATAATTTAGTTTGTGTCATTATATAGTATTCCTGCAAAGTAATGTAAATATTAAAATAATAAAGCAGATGATCCCAAAATTTATTTAAGACAGGTTACATACTTAAATAATCAGTAATTTATAAAATAAAATAATCTCTTTTTTAACTTTTAATTGAGTAAAAAATAATATTTTCCTTAAAATTGTGTTCCTATAATATAATTATCAATTAAATCTGAAATAGCCCAAAAAATGTATACGTTAAAATAATAATTACAGACCTAATCTCGTATTTAATTAGAAAAACAATTGCCATTAAGTTCCATTTGCTTTAACATGATAGGAAAAATTAATAATAAATAAATAAATAAATAATTTTATGGCAGTTACAATAAATCAATATAGCTACATATATTTGAGTTAGAACTTAAATTAATGTAGAAGTACATCAGTTTTCTAGAAAAAAAAAAGTGATTTGAGATAGAAAAGTTTGAAATACTGAATAATTTGATATGAAGTAAAAAAAAAAAAAGTAACAGCCAGATAGTTTAAAACATGTGCGTTCTAATTATTCGTTATACGTAAAATAATAAACAAAAAATGTTTACAATTTTTTTTTTTTTTTTATTAAAGAAAATATTTTTTTTTAAGTAAAACGAATATTATCTTTTTCGAAGACAATTTTCATTTAATGAAAAATTTCATTTAAAAAGAAAAATGATTAAAATAAAGACGAACATTTTAGTTTAAACTAACTAATAAAAAGATTTTTGGCTGAAGCAAACGAAAGAAAAAAAATAACGTCTTTTATTTTAAAAACATATTTTTGACTATGCTCGAAATTAATAGGAAAACTTCGCGATGCGCACAAAAAAAAAAAAAAAAAAAAAAACTTAAACAAAGAAACAAACAAAAATTCTGTACATGGCTAAATAACGCCTGCAATGTAATTCATAACCATTACTTACATTGTTTTTAATAAAAGAATCAAAGGCTGAAAAAAATATTTTCGTATTTTTTTATATATGTATTTTTTTTTTTAATTAAGTTTACAATATATTATAAACGCTGGAGAAATTTTCGAATATTAATAAAGGCTTGCAAGAATTAAAAATGCATTTTCAATAAATTTTATGAAGCATGCTTCAAATACTATTTTAAATTTACTGTGATGTAATTGTATAGTTAGTTTATCTACCTGAAACATCTAGTAAAGAATATTAAAGAATCTATTAAATAATAAAAAAAAATCATGTAATTTATGTGTATTCTAGCATCATCAAAAGCCCTAAATATCGTCATATTTATATATATTATAATAATCTGTTGCTGTGTCGACTATAGACAACATTTACGATTTACACGATTTACTCGAAAATGGAGTTTCACATAAAAACAGAAGCAAGTTTTAAAGTTAAATGAAATGAAACATAAAGGGATAAAAATACTGAAGGTGGAAAAAGTCTTATTAATAAAAAGTGAAATGAATTTTTCACGATGAAAAAATATAGCTAAGAAAAGTTTCAGAAAGAAAAAAAAAAAAAAAAAAAAAAAAAAAAAACGTAATTTTATTAGGTTGTAAATTTGAAAAATGCAAAGATGAAATTACAGAAAAACAGTACGTAGCATATTTAATTAATTTTTATAATTAAACAGTTTAATAACAAAACAAATTCTAGATATCGAGATATTAAATGGACAATAGTTTAAATATTGAAATAGTGTTGTCATTAAAAAATAAATAAATAAATGTCATTCAAAATAAATTAATGCAAATAACTTACAGAATATTTTCAAAATATTGCCGTATAAACACCATGTTTCTTTATTAAGTTTTTACTGGTAAAAATTAAAATAAGAATGTTTATTATTTAAAATATTACATTTACTTTATATGTTTATTTCCTGAAAGAGGTGTAGTTAAGAATTAAGGTAAATTTTATTCATTAAAGTGAAAAAAAATAATAAATAAGGTTATGAAATAATGCAGATTTTAATGAAGAAAATAAAAAAAAATTCGTATGAATAAAATTAATAATTAAGTGTATAACTAAATAAAGAAACTTACCATAAAGTGAGCAATAAAATATTTTTTATTTTATTTTTTTAAACCAATTGAAATGATTGGGAGTATTGAACAATGAAAATGAATTTAAAAATTTTTAAACATTAAGTTGGAAATTTATAATGCTCAAAAGGAATAAAGCAAAACGTTTGTAATACGCTTCATGTATATACACATACTATGTCTGTTTCATCACTAGTAGATAGGAATATCTTTTTATATTAGAAAAATCCTAAAAGGTTTCGGAAACATGGCAAAAACAACATATTCCAATGAGATAAAAAATAAAATTAATTAATGAATTTTTAAGCAAATTTAGAATAAACAAAAAGATTGTTATTAATTAGCTCTGTAGTAATATATATATATATATACATTTTCTATGTAATTAAAACATGATAAATACAGCATACTCCCACAGATTAAAAAAATTAAAATTATTAACCGAAATTTTTTTAACCCAAATTAAAATAAAAGTTAGAATATTAATAATAAGTTCTGCAGTAAGCATATATATTATTTATATACAGTACAAATTGAATTAATCAAAAGAATTTCAGTTCATTTTAATATAGTTTTGTATAATTTTAAGTGCTGCATTCGTCGCCTATTTTGTACAAATGTGTTTTAATCATTGATTAAAAAATATGTATATGCATATATACAAATTTATAATTTATACTAGTATATATATGAATCCAGAAAATAAATGCTACTCTTAATATCATTAAATTAAAATTCTTGAGACTAGATTTCGATAAACTCAAACACTTTTTACGAAGTACAATATGCACATAGTTTAGATGTTAGTGTAAGCATAGTTGATTTTGGGGTATTTTTATTAAAATATCAAAACTATTAAACTATGAAGTATTTAATCTAGAATGCTACATGTATTTTGGTTTCTACGTCATGTTTGATTTGTTTTTCATAGATAGTATCAGGTTGCAGCTCATTACATTTACTTACACACCATGAAACTATACACCTAGTTAAGAAGTTACTTTTATTTTATTTTTTATTTTTATTTATTTATTTATTTTTCTAATACAGTTTGTCTTAAGCATTCTTTTCAAGCAAATTTTTCAAGATATTTTTAAAAAGCAATTTATTTTTTGTAAATGAATATGTATATATATAAATATTCTGTCTTTGACAGAATTTAATTTAGTACGGCAGGACTAATTTATATATTACTATCTCATTAAAATAATAATAATAATAATAATAATAATAATTAAGAAAGTTTCACCAAATACTCGGAAGATACCCCCGATATATATTAAGAAGATATAGCTATCTATTCAGAAACCATTATCAATATATATTCAGAAAAAATAGCCAATAAATATTCAGAAACTACAAGCCATACATATCCTTAAGGTCTCACCATAAGATATTCAGAAGCTATTTTCTATACATATTCTGATGTTACAGCCAATGAATATTCAGAAGCCTTAATCAATACATATTCAGGAAGATGTCGCCTACTCATAGCTAGAAGCCATCACCATATATATTCTAACGATACCGCCAAAAAATATGCAGAAGCCATGATCAACCTATATTCATTAAATATAGCCAACGAATGTTCAAAAGCCATTTTCAGTACATCTTCAAAAAATATCTCCAAGAATATCCATAAACCATTATCAATACATATTCAGAAAATATTGCCAATAAATATTTAGAAACCATCCAATTTCAGAAATGTTGATGGTTTTAGATATCAAAATCGGAAAATCGTTTCCACGTGTAAGCAAGGAAGAATCTCTAGCTTAAAAGTAGGTTTTGAAAACTGTAAAAGTTTTTATGGATTTGACAAAATATTTTAAGATAGTTTAAGACATTAAATGTTAAAACTGAATGTTGAAGGGCATTTTGACAAAAATGAAAGTGAAATGGTGACAACGAAAAATCGCTGTCTGAAAGAAATAGTCCTGTCGTACAAAAAAAAAAAAAAAAAAAAAAAAAAAAAAAAAATCAGAAAAAAAATATTGATTTAAAAAAAAATAATAATAATGAAACATTAAGATTTATGTTAGCTTTATAAAAAAAAAGTTGTTCTCTCTTGCTTTCATGCACGTTTGGAACTTTCTGCTACAGATACTATCAGGTACTGGCGCATCAGGACTAGAGAAAGAGAGACTTTCTCTAGTCCTGCTGGCGCATACCCTTTTTGTTAACATTGTAAAAATCATGCATCAAATATGATATGATACATTTTGTACTGCTTTAGTTCATTTATAATATTCATTCCCGCGACTTTTTTCGACGTGTGACACGGTATGAGGTCTTGTTTAGAAATGCTGAATGTCGTTGGTTGAAATTTCTTTGCTGAGGAATTAATTTCCTTTTAATCGCTTCAAATAATTTGTAGAAATTCATTATTACGTCAATTCGCAATAGTGATTTGTAGTAAATGAACAGGAAATAAATCCAAAACAGGGTATTCTAGACACTGGTTGAGATGCTTAGAATTCAATTTATAATAGTTAATTTTGTGATACAGTGATACTTCTAAATTTGTACAATGAAATAGGTTTTATCTGAAAAAAATATGTTTTCTCATTTGCTCTTTCATGTTCACATTAACTTATATGCTACTACAGTATTTTAAAATTAATTTCTGGATAAAATGTAAGTGTATTGTTTTGTAAAAGTCAGAATTTCATAATGATGTAGCACAGGGCGCGAAATTTCTGCTCGCCAGCTCGCCATTGGTGAGTGTAATTTTTACTGTGGCGAGTAAAAATTTGGTCTAGTTATAGATAGAATTCTTACACGATAATATGGTGACAGAAAATATTCTTTTTATTGATTTAAATATGTCAAAATCTTGCCATCTTATAACCTCATATTTAATCCCAGCATGGGAAAGGAAAAATGCTTAGTGCATGCATAAAAGTTTTAATCTTTTCGGCAGTTTCGTTTCTCCCACTGTGATTTCTCCGAGCAGAGTGAGAATAGACTAGCAGAGAACCTCTTAGCCCGTCGGCCACTATCCGGGAGAAGAGAATGTAAGAGTTTGCCTATGCGATATTGGCGCATGAAAATGAATCCGGGCCCTTTTAAAGATACTGCCTCTGTTTATTTTGTTAAATAGTGATAAAAAAAAACAGTTCACATTTTCCAGTTTTTTACTGAAACTCTAAGGATTTGCGGTTGTAATGATTTGTAGGTATTTAAGCAACGATTTTACCGAAAAATTTATTCCGAAATGGCTGTTTCAAATGACAACAATGAACAAGTTATACACATAGACATTCCGTCTGATTACAAAAAAATAAAATGGACGAAAAATACATTTCTGATGTAAAAAGTAAAATAAATAAATAGGTAAATAAGGAAGCTTAATCTTTCATAATAAAAAGATTTTCACAGAACATTGTTTAACAAATAGTTTTTTTTTTTTTTCATTTTTTCTTCTTTTTTTCTTTAATGACTCTTAGCATTTATGTTATTAGACATTTTAACCTTTTTCAGATCTCAAATACGATACATTATAATGAGTTTTAATTATAGATGATCATGAGACATGATGATAAATGACATACTTTTAATATATATAATTTAAAACATATTTGTAAAAGCATTTCAAATAGTTAGGGGGGAGGGATGCGCAAAAAAAAAAAAAAAAAAAAAAAAAAAAAAATGACAACTCTATTTTGTGGCGAGTAAAAGTTTTTTTTTCGACGAGTGTAATCTGAGTTGAAATTTCGGGCCCTGAAACATATATAAATATAAATTCTGAGTATGATTCTAGTTTTTGTTATTTTGTTCATTTTGAAACTTTACTAAAAAAAAAAGTAAATGAATTATTTTCTTATTCTATTTTTTTTTATTCCATTTTTTTCCCCAGTCAATACTAAAAGTAATAATGCCTACAATGCATATCCAATTTCGTTTTGATGATATTTACAACTATTTATGAAGTTCTTGAATACAAAGTCTACATATTTATTTATGTATTTGAATTTTCATTGGAAATAATTACAGATGTCTGCGATATCAGTAGATAATATGAAACCTTAAACCAGCAACGTCTTTGTAAATTCAAAATAAAAATATACATCTTAAATGCTAGGCTCGATTGTATATGAAGAAAATAATACTAAGTATCATATCTTTCATTTTTGTTTCTACGAAACGTTAATGAATTTTATTAAATAAATAAATAAATATATATATATATATATATATATATATATATATAGCCATAATTTTTTATGGTTATAGTTTTTTTAATTACTTTTATGTAAAAAAAACAAAAAGTATTAATAACATGTATGCAAAAAATGACTTTTAAGTAAAAAAAAAAAGTATTGATATCAATGATTAATAACGTTAAGATTGTATAGCAATATTAAGGGGACAAGGGATATTGAAATTAATTACTTCTGTTTTTCTTCTGTTGCTTTTCAAATATAATATTGCCATGGAATCAATCATTATTGTTTATATGGAGTGTTTTAAATGACGAAAAGTAATTTTTGAGATGAAAAGGTAATGTAAAATAATGCTCAATTTTAAAATGCTACATGCTAATTCTAAGTTATTTTAAAACTCTTTTTTTTTCAATACTGTGTGTCTTTTATATCTAACTGAACACATTAGTGCATTGTTTTTTTTTATATGTTGTTCTACAGCATAAGTTACAAACAAAAAAGTTTAAAACTTAAAAATCTCCATGAATTTTTGTCATGCGGATGATAAGAGTTCGTAATAACTTCAATAATTTCGTGACTTCAAAATGGAACATCCAGTTGCGTGACAATTACACTGATTAACATCACACAGAGTTTTAAAATAAATGGTTGAAAATAAATTAGCAAAGAACATTGTAAGTATTTAAATAGTTCTGAAATTTGGAACCCAAGAAAAATAAATTTTAATTGAAAAATTTTTAGAAAGCTTTTAATAATGTTTCAGGAGCCGTAGAATAATGTTATTATATTACAAGTTTTAAATAGCTTAGTAGATGCTATAATAACTAGTTAGTTATTTTTAATTGCATAGATTTTAACAATTTTCATCATTCTTTGCTCTCTTGATATGCTCACTACGCACCATAAGAGCCAGTGTACTAAATCTTTACAGCGGCACAGAAAAAATTATTTATTGGTATTTACTGTTTTCGTTAAACGTGTCAGATCTTCATGGGCGTTGGATTATAAATCAGGCAACAAATGCCACTTTAAAACGGAAATATAATTTTCAAGACTCTACCAAAAAAAAAAAAAATAATAATAATAATAATAATAATAATAATAATAATAAATAAATAAATAAATAACCACTCAATGAAAATAAAACAGAATATCGAATATAGCGTAAATATACGTAAAATAATATAAAGCTAGATGAACATAAATAAATCACAAGTTTGTAGTTGTCCAAACTGAATTCTTTGAAAATTAGAGTAACTAGTATGTTGTGGCCCCCCACATTACTTTCTTCTATATTTTCCTATACAAATTCACTCAGTAAAAATAATTTATCAAAATTATTATTTAAAAAAATTATCTTCCATGATAATGCAGACGATTTCCACATTAGAGAAGTAGTATAACACTAAATATGCAAAAAGAGTCAATTTTATTGTCAATATTACATTTTTTTTTTTTTTTTTTTTTTTTTGTTGTTAAAAATGAAAAAAAAAATCGATAACTTTATTTTTAATTATCGCAGATCGATGGTTCAACATTTCGTTTTAAAGGTATTGGCGAGCTCTTTTGAAAGATAGCCATCATGAAAATTTACTCCCCTCGAGGGGGGAATTCCCCCCCAGGGGTGGGGGTGGCGTGGCTCCTACACATACAAAAATTTTTTCCCAGTTGACTATCTCTATTATAAAAAATTCTTGTACATTTCATAATGATTGCTAAAAAATAATTATCTTTATGCACATTTATACAAAATTTTGTCCTATATCACCATGTTAAGAATTTAGAAAAAGCGGGATGGCAACGCAACCTGTAAAACAATTTTTACCAAAAGTCAATAGGCACTAATTTATGTCAAGGTGCAACTACATACCAATTTGTATTGAATTCTGTGTAGTAGTTCCTGAGATACACTTTCCACAAAATTTTGTCACACACACACAGACTGATAGACAGACAGACATTTTCTAAAAATGGTCAAATCATGTTCTACAGCTCTCAAATCGTGTAAATCCATCAAAAACCCGAGGTCGAAAATTTTTACGAATCCAATACTTTCTTCGATTGAATATAGAAGAATGTAATAACTCTCATTATGTACATTTATAAGAAATTTTGTCCTATATTGCCATGTTAAAAGTTTAGAAAAAATGTGATCATAGCGCTAACTGATGAGCGACTGATCCACAAATATAATCAACACCAGTTTATGACAGGGGCCAACTAAATACCAAGTTTGGTTAAATTTCATTAAAAATAAATAAATAAATAAATAAAAAATTTCTTTTCTGTTTTTTTTTTTTTTTTTTTTTTTTTTCGTTAAAAGTAAAAAAAAAAAAAAAAAATCGATAACTTTGTTTTAAATTATCACAGAATTATAGTTCAACCATTCGTTTTAAAGGTATTGACGAGACCTTTCGAAAGATACCCATCTTGAAAATTTACCCACCCCCCTGGGGGTACTTCCCCCCAGGGGGGAGTAGCGATGCCCCCAAATGCACAATTTTTTTCCTAATTAACTACTACTATTATTAATAATTCATATTGATTTTACAGTCAAAAGTTTAAAATAACTCTCATTATGTACATTTATAAGAAATTTTGACCTATACTGCCTTGTTAAAAGTTTAGAAAAATTGCGATCACAGTGCCACCTGCAGAGCGATTGATCCCAAATCTAATCAGCATCATTCTATGTCAGGGTACTACTATGTACAAAGTTTGGTTAAAAATCATTCATTGGTTCGTGAGCTACAGTGTCCACAAAAATCGTGATACACACCGACAGACACACAGACAGACAGACATTTTCTAAAAACTATCAGTTCGTGTTCAGGAGCTCCCAAAACGTGTAGATCCGTCAAAAAACGGAGGTCGACAATTTTCGCGAATCCAACACTTTCGCTATATTACATATAGAAGAAAGTAAAAATGCGTTTTTCACTCATAACGATTATTCGAGATTAATATATATATATATTGTTCAATGCGTAAATAAGTAAAAATTTATGAAATTTCTGAATTTCTGATATATTTTATCTTCATTCATGTTATACCAAATATGTGCATTTTATCAATAACATTACAATATATATGTATGAGTGGTGATTAGTTTTTGAAATAATTTTTCGAATAATAAGTATATTTTTTATGTTACTTTTTATTAGAAGTAAACAGCAATCATCCTTAAAAAAAAAAAAAAAAAAAAAAAAAAAAAGCTAAGAATTTTTGCTGCGAAATAGTTCAGTGTAAAGTGAAATTAAATTGGTATGTAAACGGAATTTTATTCTGTAGATAAACAAACAATGTCATTAAATTTCCTATCCTTATATCTATTTTGTAGTTTTCCCTTTAGATAAGTCTGAAAATGATAAATTGTACTTTCGGGAGTAATTCAGAATCCTGTACAGCGATTATCAAGGGAATCTTGTTAAGTGAAACATAAGTTTAATTTATATACTAAAATTTTAGTAAAAATATTATTTTTCTGAACATTAGATTGTTAAATTATTATTTTCTTTAAAGTAATCTATTTTTATTGATAAGTGATCCAGTATTTACATTCAATACAAAGTTTGCTGAATAAAGGTATGGAAAAATAAAGCTAATAAAATTTATTTCTAATAAAATCTTTTTTGAATAAAAGTTTTAATAAGCATGTAATCGAATTTATGGATGTTGGAGAAGAATTGTTCAAAAAATATGATATATCGTACTTAAGAAAAAATATGTGCTTTTTTAGACATATTATAAAATCAATTTTTAAAATGCTATATGTGTTTTTCAAATAAAGATAGATATATAAAAATTTACTCTGTAGGTATGACACTTAAAATGCAAGAAATACGGAAGCGAATATATCTTTATATTTAAGTGTAGCTATTTTTTTTCCGATATCGCTTATAAAAATATCTTGCTGTTTATGATTATCTTGACAGTAAAGAATACATTAAGATACGTTTAATACATATTATCATATGACATTGTATTAAAGAAATAACTTGAATACTGAAGTTATTTTCAGAAAATCCAACCCGACGTATACTGTATTTACCAGTTGCATGCGTGCACGAATGTTGCACATACATATAATTTCAACAGAATGGTAAAACGATACATACACACGCGAAATTTTGGCTGTTCACCCACAAATGCTCCATACAGTGTGACATCTGTAGTTTTGACGTTGTTATCCTGTTCCCTAGATTTAACACTCTATTACTTTCCATAGGGTTGATTGAAAGAAATTGCTCACTATTCATTTTTAGCCGTGAGATAAGGACTATTACTCAGTGTACAGTCGGCAACAGAAGTGTCCGAACACTAGCAAAAATTCCTATGTAAAAAAAGTACACTTAATACAATTTTGCTAAAGAATCCTTATCGAATCCTGTTCTTAGACAGTCTAAGAACAGGATTCGACAAGGATTTATTTAACAAAACAGTATTAAGTGTACTTTTTTTACATAGGAATTTTTGCTAGTGTTCGGACACTTCTGTTACCGACTGTACATCCAGACAAATTGGAAGAATTAGAAAACTTCTTTCAAAGTATAATAAGGCTCATCAATTGTTTTTACATACTGTTGTTACTATCATTTTAAAGCCCTGGAAAAAAGTATAAAGTCGCAAAATATATTAACAAAATAAGTATAAAAACATAGTTCAACACGAAAAATTTAATATCACTATTTCTTAGAAATGAAATAAAAAACATAAATGAACGCATGTTATGAACGTATATATTATATAATCAAAGCATTAAATGACAATTTAGAAATCTAATGGCACTTCATCTTGGAAATAATTATAAGGTCGAGGAGTTGTGAATGAAAATATAAAGTCAATATCTTGCGAATTGACCTTTTTTTTCAATGACTTTTATCAGTCGATCAGTCATCGGTGAATCAAGTCGAGAAGAAGTTTCTTTTTTGATATTTTCCTATGTATAGCATTGATGAGTTCGCCTTTCCCTCGATACTGTCATATGTCCTTATACACAGATTGCGCAAATGTGCTCCAAATATTTTCCAATGGGTTTAAATGTGGAATGCAGGATGGTAAATCAAGCAGATGGACCCATTTCTTCAAAGCAAGCTTTTGTTCAATAAGCAGCATGTATGCTGGCATTATCCCTGGATGAAACATCCAATCTGCGGATATAACTAGAGGGGTATTTGGGAGCAAATTATCACCCAGCATATCTTGATACTTTTTGCATTCATTTTTGTATAAATTACCACAATTTCTAATGTGCCATTAGCAGCAAACGCTTCAAATACCATTATTAACCCCACACTCTCCATATTACCGCTTAAAAAGTACGGTTTTATTTCTTTAATATCATACCTTTGTTTTTTAAGACGCCTGGCCCACCAAAATAAACTTTTTCTCATTCAAAAAAATCATATTTTTCCATTTATTTCTCAGCGAAACACGTTTTTTAGCAAATTCTAAGCGAACTAATTTATGGTTTTTTGTTAGGTGTTGTCAAGGTTGTAATTTCACGAACTATGCTCTCGGGTTAAAACTTAAAACACTCCAGACAGTTCGGCTAGTGTAATGGTAGGTACAGACATGGTAGGTTTATAGAAGCGTGTTGGTTAGATAAATAAGACTTCACATTTATAAAAATATATATATTGACTATTTACAAATTAAAATGATAAAAAAGATAAATTAATTCTTGCAGAAGCATGAGTAATAATATAAGCAAGCATTATTAAAAAGTATCGTTGCTACTAAAACAAAGTAAATATCGTTCCATCGAAATTCTAGTTTTTTTATTCGCTACCTAGGAAACACTAAACGTTTCTTGTTGCCAGATGCGTAAAGTCTTTTTAACTATCGGCAGTGTTGCCAGATGGCTACATGACTCCCCCGCCAGTGAACAGGTGAACGTAAAATGAGAGTTCAAACGAAGTTCAAAAAGTTTTTGGTAAATCTAGTGGGTCGATTGACTCGTCTTCCACTTTTGGTAAAAATTTGCTTGGTAGGTGAAAACGAAACAGTTTTAGTTTCCCTATCCTTGATAATCTCTTTTTTCGTAGGGTTGGCAGTGGCGGGTAAAACCTGGACATTTTGACTAACAGTTTGATCGTCAGCTAATAAGTAACAAGGCTTAAGCCGATCGATGGAAATGATTTGTTTCTCTCTGATAAGTACAGTAAAATGTTTCTCACTGCGATGTATTACTTTATATCGTCCTTCATAGGGTGGCTGAAGACTTTTGCGTACAGCATCCTTTCGTACGAATACGTGTGGGCATGTCGAAAGATCCTTGAAAATGAAAATATCTTCCCTACTATGATTAGATGCTGGTGCTGGTTTGACGGTGGCAAAATGATTTTTAAGCTGAGTAGCAAACTCGGATTGATTGATTGAAGCTGGAGTGGGTTGTATAAAGTCTCCAGGTAGACGGAGTTGTTCACCGTAGATCATCTCTGCAGGTGTTGTTTCAAAAGAATCGCTGATGGCAGTTCTCAAACCTAACAGAACAGTTGGTAGTGAACGAGACCATGCAATGTTGTTGTGACACATCAAAGCAGCTTTTAAAGACCTGTGTCATCGCTCGATGAAACCATTTGATTGAGGATGGTACGAGGTTGTACGTTTTCTTTGAAATCCCATAATTTTTGATAATTCTAGAAATAAGCGCGATTCAAACTGTGGTCCCTGGTCAGTGACGATGTAAGATGGAACGCCGAAACGAGAAATCCAGCCAGAATAAAAGGCCTTGTCTATGGTTTCTGCTTCAATATCAGATGTTGGAATGGCTTCTGGCCAACGACTGTACCTGTCGATAATGGTGACACAATATCTGTAGTTTTCTGATAATGGTAAAGGGCCAATTATATCCATATGTATTTCGGTGAAACGCTGACTGACCAAAGGAAAATTTTGGATGGGACTCTTGACATGTCGGGTAATCTTGCTCTGTTGGCAATTGAGACAACTTCTGCACCAATTTTGAATGTCTTTTCGCATTGAAGGCCAAATATATTTTCTTGCTATTAATTTTCTTGTTGAACTATTTCCTGGGTGAGAAATTTTGTGAATTGCTTCAAAAACCGTTCGTCGGAATTGCTTAGGAATAAAAGGTCGAATGTTTTTCTGAGAAGTATCACAGTAAATTGTAGCATCTGAGCCAACTACTGGAAATTCAGTAATTTTCAAGGATGAAGAATTTGTGTTTTGAAGCAGTTGCTGTAATTCATCATCTGACCACTGAGCTTCTGCTATTGCCTCATAATCGATGGTAGCAGAACAGATAAACTATCTAATCTTGACAATGCATCAGCAACTATGTTCTCAGAACCGGAAACATGTTGAATGTCAGTTGTAAATTCGGCGATGAAGTTTAGATGCCTTAATTGGCGAGGTGAAGCTTTTTCAGGATTTTGATTCAGGGCAAATGTTAGAGGTTTATGATCGGTATAAATTGTGAAGGGTCTGCCTTCCACTAAGTAACGAAAGTGTTTCACGGCAGAATAAGCAGCAAGCAGCTCTCTGTCGTAGGCACTGTACCGTTGCTGTGTAGGATTAAGTTTTGATGAAAAGAAACCTAATGGTTGCCAGAAATCGTCAATTTTTTGTTGAGCCGCTGCCCCGATTCCAAAATTAGAAGCGTCTACAAATAATGCCAAGGGTGCTGATATTGATGGATGTGCTAGATGAACAGCATTCGCCAAGTGAATTTTACATTTCTGAAAGGATTCTTCTGCTTCTTGTGTCCAATCAATAGTTTTATTTGAGTTCTTTTTAATGCCGGATAAGTATGTTGTTAGAGGTAATTGATATTCCGCGGCATGAGGCAAAAAACGTCTATAAAAATTGAGCATACATAAAAAACGTTTCAGCTGCTTTATGGTTTTGGGTCTCACAAAATTGCTGATGATGTCTATCCGATCTGCCGCTGGCTTTAGCCCTTTGGCGGACACAGTATGTCCAAAAAAATTCAGCTCAGGCTGGCCGAAATTGCATTTAGAAATTTTTATTACTAAGCCAAAGTCTGACAGACGTTTGAAAACTTCCTTGAGGTGCTCCAAATGCTCTTCTTTGGATTTTGAAGCCACCAAGATATCATCAATATAAATAAAAAAATAATCTAAACCTCTTAAAACGGCATGCATGAATCTCTGAAATGACTGAGCAGCGTTTCTTAAACCAAACGTCATGCGGGGAAATTCAAAGAGGCCGAAAGGTGTGCAGATTGCGGTTTTTTCGATGTCGGACGGATGGACAGGAATTTGATGGTAGGCTCTCTTTAAGTCTAGCGTGGAAAATATGGTGCAGCCTTCTAAGTGCTGCGTAAAATCTTGTATATGGGGAATAGGATAATTGTCAGCTTGCGTTATGCGATTAAGTGACCTGTAATCACCACAGGGCCTCATATCGCCATTCTTTTTCTTCACCATATGAAGAGGGCTAGACCAACAACTTTTAGATGGTCTACATATCCCTTGTTCCATCATATATTCGAATTCGGCTTTAGCAAATTTTAATTTTTCGGGCGATAGTCTTCGAACTTTGGCGCAAACTGGGGTACCATTTGTAATTATTTGATGGGTTACATCATGTTTGGGAAATGTTTTAAAAGAATTTTCTTTTGTTATGTCTTTAAACTGAGCCAAAAGAGAAGAAATTTCTGAATCTAAATTATTAAAGTCTATGGTAGTCAATGATGTCGATGGTTGTATTGCGATTGTGGCGGGTGACGAGAATGAAGTATAAGGATCTAATAAGCGCTGTCTTTTGACGTCTACTAATAAACCATACTTCTGGAGAAAATCCGCGCCAATAATTGCTTTCGACACATCGGCCACTATGAATGACCACGTAAAAGTTCGTCTGAGTCCAAGATTTAATTTTAAAATTTTATTACCATAGGTTTTTATTTTGGTGCTATTGGCGGCAAACAATAGAAAATCAGATGGCGGCAGCACTTTTCTTCTATTTACAGGAATCACGGACACATCCGCTCCAGTATCGATCAAAAAGGAACTTCCGCTATTTCTGTCGCAAATGTATAGGCGACTGTTTTGCCTGCCAATATCGTCGGTCGCCGCGATCGATTGGCCTATTAGTTTTCCGGCAAATGCTGTTTGTATTCGCATGGAGTGGTACACTTACGTGCCTTTTCGCCAAAAGTGGCATGGTACCAACAATACTTGCTATGCTGTGTCGATCGTGAGCGGGAGCGTGATCGCTGTCGCCTGAAACTGGAGCGGGAGCGATTTCTATCGAATGAGTTTTGAGATCGACCCAAGAATGTCAAATCTTCTAAACGTTTGGTTAGGGCATCGACTTTGCTTTCTAAAGATGTTAACCGGTCAGTATCCGGATTTGGGGAATGTTTCAGAATGGCTTGTATCTCTGCTGTGCCATAGGATTCGGCGATCTTATCTGCCATTTCTGCCAAATTATCGAGTGAATCTTTACTCACAGATAAAATGGCTCTGATGTGTTTTGGCAGTCGTTGCGACCATAAAGATTTAATTACTTCCTCAGAAACTGACTTATCAGCTAAACTTTTCATGTGGCGCAAAAGATCAGATGGTCTGCGATCGCCTAATTCTATATCGGAAAATAGTTTTTTAAGTCTCGTTTCATCGGAATCTGATAAGCGAGAAAGCAATGTGGATTTTAGCTTGTCATATTTATTGTCACTTGGAGGATCTGACAGAATGTCGTCTACCACATCCAACGTTATTTCGTCTAAAGCTGCGACGACAATATAATACTTTGTTGAATCCTGTGTGATACCTGAATTTATGAACTGCGCCTCTAATTGCAGAAACCATAGTTTGGGTTTATTGCGCCAAAATATAGGCGGCTTAACAGAAATGGCTCCAAGATGGGTATTTTGTTTATCATTAGCATTTGCCAATTCTACATCAGTTTCTGAGTCCTTCATTTTATGGAAATGTTATTTTTAAAAAACAAGATACTTTCATAAAAAGTTTGAAAAACTCACCAAATATGTAAAAGGCTTGTAATAGAAAACTTATAAAAGAACTGAATGCGACATCTTTAGAAAGAAGTACCAATTCTTTGTTTATCCGGGTCACCACTTTATAGGAGCGTGTTGGTTAGATAAATAAGACTTCACATTTATAAAAATATATATATTGACTATTTACAAATTAAAATGATAAAAAAGATAAATTAATTCTTGCAGAAGCATGAGTAATAATATAAGCAAGCATTATTAAAAAGTATCGTTGCTACTAAAACAAAGTAAATATCGTTCCATCGAAATTCTAGTTTTTTTATTCGCTACCTAGGAAACACTAAACGTTTCTTGTTGCCAGATGCGTAAAGTCTTTTTAACTATCGGCAGTCTTGCCAGATGGCTACATGTTTAAACCATGAACTATTTCAAAATGAGACTTTTTTTCATCGCACGTCCATCGAAAAACGGTCGATTTTTGGCGCCTTGAAAGTGCACTTGGTCTTCTCATGCACTTGCATGTTTCATAATTTGAAACATTAAAAAAGCAAATTATTGACTGTCGTTTTAGACTAACCGATAGACCTGGAAATAGACGCACCACTCATTCCACTCGCTTTCATTCCAAGGATTTTACCGCGTTCTGCATAGGACAATTATTTGTGTCTCGGCATCGTTGCCAATGGCACTAAAGTGACCCTATTTGCATTTTTAAGTCACTTTTTCTATTTATTGCATCCTCAGACGGCAGAAAATCTGTAAAAAATTCGTCGACCTTACACTTTTTCCATCATCAAATAAGATTAATATCTAATATGGTAATATTGGTTCGTTTAACTTAAATTAGATTTAAATTAAAGTGCAATATAATTAACAAATCATTTGCATACTTTGTGTTTTTGTTGCTTTCCCATTAAAAAAAATTGCATAAATGCTTGTTTAACTGGTTTTTTTATCAAGCTTATAATTTTTTTCAAGGCCTTATATACTCTTATTTTATTACTGTAATAAATACTTACTACTTGCTTTCATTATGCTTTTATAGCCATTTGACTTTCATAGATATAGTAAGCGACACCCTATCTACATTAGAGTATTATGATGTCACACAAAGAAAACTGGGAATTTTTAAATACATTTTCAAGATCTATTGTTTTATATAAACTACGAAATGATAGCGCAATGCAATAAAAACTGAGAACATAAATCTAAATATTAATTCATATTTTTTTTAACAATTCCTCCAATTATTTTTTCTCCCAATTTCATATTTAACTACATTCATCAATGAATTACTATTGGAAGTCATCGCAACTTCTCAATCTCATTCTGAAGTTCCTTTTCCATATAGCAAAGTTTTTTTATACAATCATCAAACACACAAGAGTTTGCGCAAATTGACTACTACTACTACTAATTATTATTATTATTACTTATAAAAAAAATATGAAAATGAAACATTAAAATTAATAAATATAATTAGGCAAATCAAATATGAAAGATAACTGGAGTTCGTATAATTACTTTAATTACTTTTTACCTTGACATGACAGTTCTTAACTTTTGAAAACTCGTTCAGTAAAAATTTGACACTGTAATTAAATCTTAAACAATTTGTTTTTGATCTTCACAGCGCTATCTTCTGTTATATTAAACTTCTGGTAATTTTTATAAATCTTACAAAACTTTACTTCTATCTCATCATAATATTTTTAACGATAAGCTTGCTATATTTTGCGTCAGAAATTCCGAATATAATACGTGATTTTATATAATGACTTAAATTTTATAAAATAAATTCTTAATCATAATAGTGATAGAACTTCACAATTTAATTTATACACTGAAAAAAATAAAGGAGTAAAATTACTTTAAAAAAGTAAAATTGGGCCAAATTTGAGTAAGGGAGCTTGGGGCTAGTTATAACAAGGGTAAGAAGTAACACGCAATTTACGAAATAATTCGTATCATTTTTGATTAACATAATTCTTACGACGCACTTTATTATGTAAGCACAATCAGTGCTCCGCAAAAATGATTAATGAGGGGTTCTATACACACGCTTCATTGTAGATAGTGAGTGGAAAAAACATAATTCGTAAATTTTGATTAAAAGTATGTTAATTTATATTTTAAAGAAATGTTTATCGCTATTTATTTTGTCTATGTGTTAAATTATAAAATGCATGTTTAATTTTTTGTATAAATTGTTATATATTTTTTATAAGTAAACAAAATGTTCAAAACCATTCGACAGTTGAAACAAAAATATTGGAACAAGTTGTAACATTCATGTAATTAGACGTTCTATTTTGAATGTCAACAAGCAAAATATTTATTCTATGCTTTATTCTATGAATTTGTTTTATCTTATTTTATAACGAGGAAGAAGTCTGAAGAAGTCTGAAAGAGCTTCAGAGGGTCATATATGATTTGGCTATAGCTAAAATCTTTGAGAAAGGTACAAATATTAGACACCATCAAACGAAAAAAAAGCATTTGAAAAATATTTTGAAGAGATAATTAAAAAGTAACACAAACATAAAAAGAAAAAAAGAAATAAATAAATTAAAGGAAGAAATAAATAAATAATAAAACGAAAGGATAAAAATGTAAATAAAATAATTTTAACTTCAGATATAAATTCTGAATCAAAGGAATGGTTTTACGTTTTACTTAGCTTCTGGAGTAGCCTACAGCCAAGGATCGTAGTCTCCGCCTTTTTTTTTTTTTTTTTTTTTTTTTTTTTTTTTCAGGACTCTTTCATAAATGAGTGTCTTTTTTGCTACCACTGTGTTTTATACAATAATTTCTATCCTGTTTAATCACGACATATTACTTTAAAAATACAATAAAAAATTCCCTAAGAAAAAATGTAATGGTAAAACAGGCGGAATTTTCTCATCCCTGAAAATGTCCTGGAAAAAAAAAAAAAAAAGCGGGGACTACGACCTCTGCTACAGCCTCTCATATTCAGAAGGTTGGGTACAATGCTGAATTTGCAAAATATGGGCACACATTAAATGTGTGAGAGGTAACATGAACAATATATCTTCGTTTTGTACTTACAAACGAAGATATACAGTTCTGACAAAGAGTGACTTCTATATTAATTAGATATTTAATTTTATCTTTATTTTACTATAATTCATTTAATATAATTCATAGTTACTATACCAAGAAGGTATAATTTAATATTACATATTTATTGCCTTTTTTAATTAAATTAATAAATGATAAATAGCAAAATCATTTTGAAGTATTGTCGTTTTTATTATTAGTATTTCCCTCATAACTGTTACAATTTGCCCCAAATCCGGGGCAAATTGTAACAGGCAAATAATTTTGAAAAATATTTTTTGTGCTAAAATTAACAAAATTAACGAAAGTTTTTTTTATGAATATGATACATGAATATGTATACTATGGAAAACAGCAATTATAAACAGGAAAACTTAAATACATTTCAAAATATATTTAATTTTCTAAAAACTGTTATAACCAATCCCACGCTTCACTATGAAAGATACTCAAAATTGCTCTGAAGCAAATATACTGAAATTAAAATATCCCACGTGCTTATTATTGCGTATATTAACATGCTGAAAAATTGGTAGTGACCATTCTGAATCCCAATATCCCAAACATATATTTTAATTGACGTATCCTTCCGCAAACCAGTGTAAAACCGCCACGAAATATAATTCAGTAGATCTGAGGGAATAAGTTTTGTGTTTGAACAGTTTTTTCTTAATTCAGTAGAATCTTTATTAAAGAAATTCTTTTAGGTCAGAAAATTCTTGACAAATTATGAAGTAAACAGATATTAATTTCAAAACATGCGATATTTCATAAATGACACAAACATTTTTTTTTTTCCTTTTTGGAAAAAAAAAAAAAAAAAAAAACACTCATTTCGATAAGTATATGCCCATTTACTCATTTTTGAGAACTTCATTTTTAACAGCGTATTAGTGAAAATAATGCAAAAAATTACATTTTTTTATACGTATTACTGGACAATTAGAAAAAAAAAATGTACTGTTTCCAAGATAATGGTGATTATTATATCTAAACTAGCGGACCCGTGCAATTTTTTTTTTTTGCAATTTCTTTATTTAATACCAAATTAATACTCAAACCAAAATCATTCAAAGGAAGGTTTCAAAGTAAAATTTATGTTTGACAACCCACTTTTCAGTACAGTATTAGTATAGGATCCGATGGAGACTTTTAAATTTTTATCGCCTTTACATTTGTTTATTTAAGTATAACTCTATGTTAAAAAAAAAAAAAAATAATAATAATAATAAATTTATATATATATATATATATATATATTTATTGCATTTTTTTTTTAATCGAGTTATGACAATGGCTCATATTCTGAGTATATCTTTAAAGTATTGCTAGGTTTATGATGGCGCTTGCAAAGATTGTAAATATGCAGCATTTAAAAATACATTTTTCTGTAAAATTATTGCATGAGGCAAATGTCGTTATTTTTCTCTTTAGACCATTGATTTGATCTCCTGTGCTTAAATATTGTCTATGTTTAAGTATATATATATATATATATATTTACTGAAATTCGCTGGTAACTAATTTGCTAGTACCACCCTGTGGTCGAAATGCGACCACTTATTTGCAAATCAAGGCAAAGCAAAGTTAAGTCTTCGCCTAAACGGAATTAATTGTAACATACCTGCGGCACTTGTTTGTCGATATGCGCTCAAACTGAATCAGCAGAGTTTTACTTAATATATTAGTCAGCAGAATAACTTAATATATTAGTCAACTGAATCAGCAGAGTTTTACTTAATATCTCTAAGATTGGGACACTGTACATGTTGAGCCTTTCCTGAAATATACACGAAGAAGCTAGTAATAAATCCACTTTTTTTAAAAAATAAGTAGTCAATTTCAGTTAATTCAAATGCAAGGAAATCTGAAAAAGTGTAAATTCATCGAAAACTTGAAATCGAATTTATCTGTATCGTCAACCTTCTTCTTACACATGCAGAAGCTTGTAATATATCCACCTTTTTAAAATTAAGTAGTCACTTTCAGTTAATTAAAACGAAAGGAAATCTCAAAACGTTTAAATTCATCGAAAACCAAAAATCAAAAGTTTTTCCAAATCTTTTACTTTCTTCTCATATGAAGATATAGTAATAAATCCATTAAAAAAAATAAAAATAAGTATTCAATTACAGTTAATTGGAATGCAACATAATTCAATTTAAAAATATGTCTTTAAATTAGAGCTGACATAAATCAGAAAAAAAAGAAGAAGAAGAAAGAAGAAAGAAATTAGATCTTAAATAAATCAGAAAAAAAGAAATTTAATTCTATATATATATATATAAGTTTAATTTTATAAATATAAATTTAATTAATATAAGTTGGAGATTAACAGGGAAGATAATGAGTACTGTTATGTAAACCTATGTTAAAACAATTCAAATTAGGCTCCGGAAGAATTTTATATGATAGTTATTTCTGTATGAGGAGGGGGGGGGTACAACCCCCCTCAACACCCCGTTTCATTGCTACACCTACATTTATATAGAATTTAAATCTGTTATTAAAATTAAAAGTTCACTTAAAATTATTCAGACAACTTTCACACGCAACATTCCTTGGAACTTATTAGTCTTGATCAAAGTTTTCCAGCGAAAAATTTATATTAATTTGAAAATACAACTTTTGGATCTCCTGAAATTATTCGTTTTTAAGTTACTCTAAGATACACAGATAAAGATCAAACGTTAAAAACTTGACTTCGGTAATCAGGAAGCCTTAGAACGTGTAAACATGCAAAACACAAGCGATGAATATATAGCTTAAAAAATATATTATTTATCATATGTCTATGAGAAATTCATTTCAATTCCTGGGCAGCTTTCCTGGACATGATAAAAAATTATAGTAAAGCATTTCCACTAACAATGAAAAATAATGTTATCGCTTAAATATTTGCAGTCATGTATACCTTTTGAAGATTATATACAGACCAAATGGTACAGCTAAATATAATCCTATAGTAATAACACATGGTAAACCTGAAATACACTTCCATCGATTTTCAGCTACTGTCGCACTGTAATCTAGATCTTTTGTGTAGCCCTGTAAACGAGCAGTAAATGATTACCCAACCATATTCTACATGAGACAAATATATATTCATTTCATTTGTTTTAGTGCAGTCTATAGCTGTTAAACTCTACTTACCTGCAACTTGCCCCATAACGTAATGTATTTGAACTCTATTGGGTATCCTTGAACACGAACCATTTGCTTCATATCAACGAAAAGCTTGGTGTAGCAACCCTATATCATACACATTTAGAATACCATGTTTGGACTTACTGCTTTCATTTTTTCTTCAGGTATGCTGATAACATACAGACACACAGAGACCAATTGTCGATTAGAACCTGCTTATGTCTTTAAAAATTACTTTCTACACGCAAAAATGTCGCCAACTTTTATGACAATATTATTACTGTCTGAACCTACGGGCTTAATATTAATTAAATAACGGGCATTCGCCAACTAGAACCTGCTTATGTCTTTAAGAATTTCTTTCTACACGGAAAAGTGTCAACAAATTTCATAGCAATGTCATTACGGGCTCTATCTACGAACTAAATATTCATTAATTAAAGTGCATTCGTCGACTAGAACCTGCTAATGTCTTTAAAAAATACTTTATACGTGCAAAAATATCGGTAACTTTCGTAAAAATACAGATTACTGGCTCTATCTTTGGGCTGAATAATCATTAAATACAGTACAATTGTCGACTAGAACCTACTTATGACTTTAAGAATTACTTTTTACAAGCAAAAATGTCGACAACTTTCATGACAATATAATTATGGGTTCTATCTACGAGCTGAATATTCATTACATAAAGTTCATTCATGTAATAGAACATGCTTATGTGCTTTCTACACACAAAATGTCGACAACGTTCATAACAATATCATTATGGGCTCTATCAACGAGCTGAATATTCATTTAATAAAGTTCATTCTTCGAGTAGAACTACTTATGTCTTTATGAATTATTTTCCACACGCAAAAATGTCGACAACTATTATAATAATATCATTATTGGCTCTATGATTAGTTAATTTTGAAATCTCTATGTTGGTAGTTCATATATAATGGGCAAAACCTTCATATTTTTGGTCTTTATTAATGTAACTAATTAGTTGTAGGGCGACTAAGACGCCCGTTGAAAATGATCATTTTATTTTATTTATTTCTCACTGCAAATAATTCATTTGCTAGCAAGCCCGTATGCTGAAGCCCGTTTATTTCGTATGCTGAAAAAAAAAATTGGCAACAATTAAAAATTTAAATGCTTATTTTCTTATTTTAATTAATTAAAAAAATTCTAATCAAAAATTCGTTACAAATAAGGTACCAAATGAAAGGGACGATTTTTCTGAATCCGTCTGATTAAACAGGTTATCGATCGGAAAATTAGATTTTTTAAAAGTAACTAAAGTATGAAAATTTGGTGGCAACTTACGTTCACACACAGGCAGAGTGCAAGGAAATCTTTTAAGCCTATCTCTTCAGCCTAAAGCGTGACAGAATCAGGCACTGACGAGCGTAACTATATATGCTGTAACTATATGCTGTAACTATATATGCAAAACTATATATCCTAAATATATCCAAAACGGAAACTCATAGTAAGTCCAAAAGTAGAGGTGCACGACTAGATGTTATAATAAACTAATATATCAAATCGCAACATTCTACGTCCAGCCGTTTTTGAGTTATGGGAAATAAGCACATACATACACACATACACATACGTATATACGTACATACTGGCGTCACGGAATTTTTCGAAAATCGGGATTACAATACTTTTTATTATTTGTGTAAGAAAGTAAAAATAGCATTTATCGTCTGATATGTGTGCTAAAATACGACGTTTATATGCTTTTTATTTAAATAGTTGATCACGAACATTAAATTCTACAATCGGAAATGTGAAAATGGGTATTGGATTATTGCATGCAATATATATTAAGTAGTATATGGATGGAATATTTTCATAGCATTTTTGGTTTATAAATTATAACACCTCTGCGAAAATTTCTACTATCATCTGCAATTTCATGAATCGACTTACACTTAAAATATTGATTTTAGATTTCTAACAGCACAATTGGAAAAAATTTTTACTCATAATCCAGTAAGTGCATAAAAATAGACAAGGCAAATTATTTGCATTAAAATCATAATTAAGGAAATTTTAAACGTGAAAGTAAGCATATCTTTCAAATACAGAAGACTGCATTTGAAACAACCATGAAATCTGTCATAAAATTTCACATAAAGATTATTATAGTGACTGTTGCATGAATAAATATTAAAATGACAGATTCCACAAAATTGGAAAAAAAGTATTTAAATATCATAGTTCTGTATTACTGAATTCATTCTATTTATTCTTTCTAGCTGAGAATAACTTCTGCAAATAATATTACTAATGGCTATGGAGTTAAAATAATTTCAAATAATAATATTTATCAAAATACTTTTGACATGAAAATAAATATGAGATATATCTTTTTATGGAGCAGTAATTTTGTTGATTTAAAATAAGCTTAAGCAGCTTTTATTTATTTAAAAATGATATTTCAATTAATATTGCTTAAATAAATATATCTGTTCATATTTCACTCATTAAATATAACTCATTTAATAAAACATTTCACAGGTGTTTATTTAAGGTTTAACGTAATTAATTTATTTTACTTGAAATATATCAGTGAATGCAAATAATAATTTTTAAATTAACTGTTAAATAAAATTAAAATTTCTTCCTTTCAAAATTTTATTCATAAGATGTATTCTATTTTACGCATTGAAAAATTCATTCATTCCTGAAACAATATTAAAACAAGAACGAAAAATCATGTGGTACGCATTGATTATTAACACTTTCTAAATGAACGTAATTGTTGTATCGTATAACTTTTAATGCTCTTTGCCTACGTAATCACACAACGGGCAGACAGCAGTCCTGAAAGGCGTACAGATAGACTAATTGTATTCCTCATCATTCTTAAACATTGTTAGAAATTGTTAAAAATGCTTAACACAAAAGAAAACGTAGCCCTTGTACTCTAATTGCACTCCTTAATGTATCTGAATATTTTAGTATAGCCCTATAAATCTGAAGGTTAACAAAATCATATTATATACAAAATATTTTTTTAGCATATTAACATGAAATTTCAATCTCTTTATGATTTTTACAACAGAAAGTTCTTTAAATGTAATATATAAAAATGTCTGTCTTAAAATGTAATGCATCGAAATTTTTTAGGGGGTGTTCCTGCGCTCAAACCAGTTGCACAGGACCTATTAATGCTATTTTAAATGAGAACATTCCATAGTGAATTTGAATAACATATATAGCTTTTTAAGATTTCTGAAAATATTTCCGCGCCCTGGAGACGGACAGACTTACAGATAGAGAGATGGATAGTCGGACAGATAGATACACAAATTGGAATAATATTCACGCTTTAAAAAATGTTTAAAAGTATGTTAAATTGCTCAATGTAAACGAAAATGCAATTCCAGCAAATTTCCAATAATAGCCCTTAATGTAACGGAATATTTTTATGCGGCTCTGTAAATCTAATTCTAATCATACTACATTCTGTAGAAAGCATTATTTAGTGAATATGAATAACATATTTCAATTTTATTAAGATTTGTTCAAAGAAAAGTTTCTAAAATTTGGTTTACAGAAATATATCTCATAGAACGAATGGTTTGGAATACTTTAGTGTGTCATGTACACAAGCCAGTAGAGGTATTTACTACATTTTCAATAGGCAACATGTGATACTCAGCTGTAATATCATATATCAGTTTTAAGAATTTCCACACTATTTTCAGGGGTTAAAACGCGGATAGACAGACAGACAAATCAAAGCCATTAACACTTTTCAACCTTATTAAAAGGGTTAACAACACTTAGAAAAATATAAAAACGATTTATATAAACGAAATGGAATTCCAGCAAATTTCCAATATTAAGATTATGTACAAAGTAAAATTCTTAAAGTTTGCTTTATAGATGTACCTCTCATAGAACATAATGTTTGAAATACTTTCGGGTGTTCCTGTATACTACAAACCAGCGATGGTATTTTCTCCATTTTCAATGGGGAACATCTGAATATCGACTACAACAACATATTTCAATTTCATTAAGGTCTGTGCAGAGTAAAGTTAATAAATTTTGGTTTATAGAAATACCTCTCTTAGAACGCAATGCATTGGACTAATTTTAGTTAACCCTGTAGACAAAAGAATGATGGTAATTATTCCATTTTCAGTGGGAAACTTCCGATAGTGAACTTGAATAACATGTTTTAATTTCTTTAAAAATTGCGTAAAGTAAATGCATTAAAATAAAGTGTATAGAAATACTACTTATAGAACGCAATGCTTTGGAATACTTTCGAGTGTCCCTGTATACAAACCAATAACGATATTCACTCCATTTTCGATAGTGAACATCTGATAGTGAACCTGAATAACATATATCAGTTTCAATAAATTATATGAATATGTACGGGATTTAGAGCGTGAACAGACAGACAGACAAACCGAAGTTATTATTTATATTTGAACCTTGTTGGAAAGTGTTAATGACCGTGTTAGCATTGACGTGAATTCATGAGCTACATTTAAGGAGCTTTCAAAAAATTCACCTAAGATTCATTATGGCCTATGGGATCAAATTCTTAAAAGCGCCATGGCATCTAAACGCCTTATCCGTTTGAGTTGAAAATTTATATACATGTTTTAGGTCACCATCACACAAACTGTATAGATTTTGGTGGCTCAAGCATTTACAGAGTGTTACAGGGACTTAAATAAATATGGTTTATGATTACGGCCTATAGGGTTAAATTATTTAAAGTGCAACACCGATTAAACGTCGTATTCAAATGTAGTGAAAATTTATATACATGTTATAGGTCGCTGTCACACGAACTTTATGAACTTTAGTGAGTCTAGCACTTATGGTACTTTTTACAGGACACAATGAAATTTCCTTATCGTTGTGGCATATGGGCTCAAACTTTAAAGTGCGATAACATCTAAATGCCTTATCCGATGGTGCTAAAAATTTATATAATAATCTGGTGTGTCACTCACACGGCTTTCTCTTACCCTGAAATTCAATACTATAAATACAGGTTAGAGATTAAGTGGTAAGACAACGAGTACTGTTATGTAAACCTATGTTAAACAAATCAAATTAGGCTTCGGAAGAGTTTTATATGATAATTAATTCTGTGTGAGGGGGGCTACCACCCCTTCAACCCCCCGTTTCATTAATGCACCTAGATTTATATAAAATTTAATTCGGTTATTAAAAAATAATTCTGTTTTTAAAAAATAATTTATTAAAATTATTATTTAAAAAATATATCTTTTATGATAATGCAGACGATTTCCATATTAGAGAAGTAGTATAACACTAAATATCCAAAGAGAGTTCATTTTATTCTCAATATTAAAAAAATAAAAATAAAAATACGATTTTTTTTTCTAAGTTTTTTTTCGTTAAAAGTAAAAAAAAATCGATAACTTTGTTTTAAATTATCGCAGATCGATGGTTCAACCATTCGTTTTAAAGGTATTGGCGAGTTCTTTTGAAAGATACCCATCATGAAAATTTACTTCCCTCTAGGGGGGACTTCCCCCCCAGGGGGGGGAAGAGGCGAGGCTCCTACATGCACAAAATTTTTTTCCAAGTTGATCTCTATTTCAAAATATATATATTCGTTTCATTTCCCAGCAAAACCTCAGATGACGGCCAGCATGAGGCCAAGTGCTGGTTGCCAGCAGTAGCTGCAGATGGCCCGTCGGTGGCAAAAGTTAACGTTGCCGCAGGGAATATGTTACGCCGGCCGTCAGTAGGCCATATTTAATCGATCCACTGTTGGCAGCCTGCAGTAAGTTAAAAATAAGTTAGTGGGCCAGTGAATGGATCGCTGCTGGCAACTAGCAGTATGATGAAAATAGGTAATGGGCCACTGTTGGTAACCGATATTAGGTTGGAAATTGTTAGTGGGCTAGTGTTGGGCTACCTGGTGGCAAAGATAATTTTTCTATGTTATTGCTGGAAGCCTGCAGTGGGCCAGTTGTGGCAAACATAAAAAATTATATTACTGCCGGCAGTCTTCATTGGTCTTTTATATTTTCCCATTAAAGGCCCGCTTAACTTATCGTCGCCGGAAGCCGAAGCCAATATTATTCTATGGGAAATTTTCTTTACAAATAACTTATTAACTAATACATATTTTTAAATTCTGTTTTCATATTCTGAAAATTCCCAACTGTTAAATTGACGGACCTTTTCTTTAAAAAAAAATATTTTTTTATTTTTTTATATTTTATTTTGAAGTTGCAAAATACGAATTTTCAATGTATGAAATTTTTCATTTTGCAAATTGAAAATAAAATATTAAAAATTAAAAAAATACATTTTAAAAAGGTCCGTCAATTTACCAGTTGGGAATTTTCTGAATGTGAAAGCAGAATTTAAAAATATGTATTAGTTAATAAGTTATTTATAAAGAAAATTTCCCATAGAATAACATTGCCTCGGACTTCCGGAGACGGTAAGTGAAGAGGGCCGTTAATAGGCCAGTAGTGATTTAGTTATAGCTAATATATTTATTTTATTGGTGATAACTTTAATTTTATTCGTGCTTTTTTTTTTCTTTCTTTTTTTTCCCCCTCTCTCTTTTTTCTGATGAAGTAGCAGCCAGTTTTTTCTATGCATCCAATATTTAATTTGATTTTGTACATATTCATTTTTAAATACTATCTACAAGTATTTGATTCATACACTCCGGTTGTAAATTCAGGATTTCTAGTGCAGCATATAGGAAATAGTCAGTTGATCCATTTTCCTTATGATAAAAGTTTAATTTGTTGTTTTCAGTGCAAATATTTCTCTATATTACATTTTTTGGAATAAAGGAGATTATGTGTTTTTTTTTTTTTTTTTTTTTTTTTTTAAGTGTTCAAATTTCAATATATTTAACTTTGTTATGCTATTTGATATAAATAATGTAACTTTACATGTGAAAATTATAGAATATTGAAACAAAAATTGTTATAAAGTGTGCATTGTAAAAAACACCATAAACTAAAAAAAAAAAAAAAATAATAATAAATAAATAATTAAAAATTGCAGCAATTGTTTCCGGTTGAAATAGCACGAAGGCACTTCATCAGGCGAAACAAAGTGGGCACGAGTGCAGCAAAAGTAATTTGGTGCAATAGTGCTTTTTGTTAAACTCACGAAGGGATGTGTTATTATTTCAACCTAAAAGAACTGATGCATTTTTTTTTGGGGGGGGGGGCAATGATTATGTTTATTTACAAATTTTTCTATTTATTACTACAGTACAAAATCTCAAATCCGGAATCGTCCGGACCGTGGCCTTTCCGGATTTCGGACTTTTCCGGATTTTAGGTCACTTTCTGATTTACGGCAATAAAAAAACGGACATCTCCATTCCTAACGTCCTTTTAGTTAATAACTAGCTTATGCCGCCCGAGGGTGCGATTTCTTAAGAAATTGGAGTATACTCTAAAGTAACATGTACAATACTTTGAATAAACACCATAAAATTTTGCAAACAAAACGCAGGCAGCAACGCTTGCGCTTTGTTTGCCGCACTCGTGCCTACTTCGTTTGCCTGATGAATGATCATGTTTTCTTTCCATCCGAAACGATTGTTGCGAGCTCTTACATTTTATTGTGTTTACTCTTATTACTTTTAAACACCAATTCTGTGGTGCTTTTTTATTATAACTCTCAAGTATCCAGAAAATCTTGAATATTTTTCTTTTCCCCTACATCAAATGGTACCCAATTGATAATTTTTTTCCTTCTTTTTAAAACAGCAGGCTTCCTTTTTTTCTCTCTGTGTTTATCTTGAAATTCGCACATTTGAAACCACAGAAATTATCACTGATATAATCGGCTATTTAGAATTAATTATCACAGCTGTCACTCTTAACCAGGCCGCCACAAAGAACTTTTTCGCGTTGTTGATAGTCCAATGGGATCTTTACTCTCTCCCCAACTCTCTTCAAAGTCCTTGAGTGAATAATTTTCCGACACGTGCGATACCGAAAGATGATTTTGCAGTTTTATACAGATGACGTTATTTGAACTTTAAGCGAATATTCAGCATTTGACCTGTGCCAATTAATTTTCATTAGGTTTGGAAAGCAGATTCTTCAGCTGAAAAATGTATATATATATATATATATATATATATATATATATATATATATATATCGTTCGGTTGAGTAAAGAGATAACGGAATTAGGGAGAAAAAGGAGAGTGCGTTTGTCTTTGTAGCTGTAAATAGTTGATAAATTTATCCGCGATTACCTATTTTAAAAATATTTTTAGAATTCCATAAAACTCATATATGTTATACAGGTTTTCGAGATTTACTATAGGACGCTTGTCATAAAAAGTTGTACAGGTAACCCAAATGGTTTCAGTATAAAAATTCATAAAATAATTTGGATACATTACAGTCAAATAGACATTTCTTAGCAGCGCACGTAAAAATCTTTATACAACGCTAAAATACAGATTAACATAAATTTTATAGATGCAATAAGAAATGGTTCCGATCAAAAATGATAAAATAAATATTTGTGGTTCATTTAATAGTGATGCTGAAAAATATTCTTATACGTTACGGGAAATTGAGGGGGGGAGCATTTCAGTTTCGTAAAAGTGAAATTATTTTTCTCACTTGCATTTAAAAAATAATAATTAATAAATAAATAAAATAAAACAGTTTGTTACGGCTACCACTTTTTTTTTTTTTCGTTTCCTATAATAGTTTATAGAAATTGTCAGGTATAGCAAAGTGCTACAATTAAAACTCGCACTTTGCGGGTAAAACGTGAATCTGCTGTTTTAGGATTCAAGTCGTTCGAGTAATAGAGTTAGTGCCGATCCTAAGCTAAAATTGTAAATTGAAATATGCTAATATTTTGGAAACTGAATAATATAAAAGGAGAAAGAAGATTGCTTTTGAGAGTCAGTTGGAGGGAGTTAAAGTTAGTTGGAAGAAGATGGTTTTGGAGAGTTAGGAGCGGATATAGTTGGATATAAGTCGAGTAGATAGCAGTGTCAGGGAATCCTCCTGCTAATCGAAAGATTACTTGACCTCATGAGTTAATGAAAGTGATTGAAAGTGGTTGGGATCATTTGTGAGTAATTAAGTAAAGAAAAGTAAAGTAAAGTAACGGTGGTTATTTATTAATATCAAAGTATTTAAGAAGGCTACTCATTTAAACGTATAAAGATATTTAATCAAATCAAAGTCCAGCGTCCCCCTTCTTATTTAAGCTCAATTAAAGCTCATTTATGTTATATATTTGGACTCTGTCATTTCTTCATAGTTTAAATATTTCATTTACAGCTTCAAGTTAAAGTTAAATAGAGTATGGAGAACTCGCGTTCTCCACAAAATTACATATTAAAATTATTATTTGTGAAAATTATTTTCTGTGAGGGAAGGTTTTGAGATTCCTGAACACGATTTGACCATTTTTAGAAAGTTTCACTCTGTAAGTGTGTATAAAAAAAATTGTGGACGCTGTATCTCACGAACCAATGGACTAAATTTAACCAAATTTGTTATTTAACCAAACTTGATTAAAATCGTTCCCGATTACATTTGTCGATCATTCACTCAACACATGGCTCTATATTTCTACTTCTTCGTAATTTTCAATATGACACAGTATAAGAAGAAATTTTACATAAATGATTTCAAATAAATGATAATTATTTTTTTAATTTTTATTATGAATTAAAAAATAAATATTTAAATAACTAACAACAAACTAGGAAAATTTTTTTGTATAAGTTGAAGAATCGCTCGCCCTTCCCCATGAGGGGATAAATTTTCAATGCTGGTATTTTTCAAAAGAAACTCATCAATAACTTTCAAGTAAATGGCTGAATTAAATTTGTGGTAAATTAAAACAAAGTTATAAATTATAAAAGAAAAAAAAAAAAAAAAAAAAAAAAAGAAGAAGAAGAAGAAAGCATTTTTTCAGAAGTTGGCACAAAATTGATTTTATTATTATTATTATTATTATTATTATTGAGAAACACTGTTCTAAAATGAAAATCGTTTGCATGCATTCAGGAAAATGATTTTAACAAATTATTTGAACTACGCGAATTTGCATAATAAAAAATATAGAAGAAAGTTTTGTGGTGCCACATCATACTAGTTTTTTGTCAAAAATTAAAAAATCAATAAAAAATAATAATAAATAATAATAACAATAATAAAATACTAAAAAGTTAGCGGCTATCATAATTTACTAAAACGGGTCAACTGGATATTTGTTATATATTTCTAGAAATCCTTTTGTTACAACAATAGCTTTAGAGTCAAACATTTAAAAAAAAATAGTATTTAAAAAATAATACAAAAACAAATTAATAATTGAATTACTTACTCATTTATTCTTTTTACGAGATTTTCAATCTCGCATCCGCAGACAACAACAACGACAAGAACTTCGTATGAAATGGCGGACAGCGAGGGAATTTCAAATCAACAGAAAAAGAATCACAGCGCCCTCTATGCAAACAAATTGGTTATGGCCTAATAATTTGTGGCCACAACATGAAAAACATGATGTTGGCCGTGTGGTGATAGCCTGCATAAGGCCAACTGTGTTTATGCCACTTCTGGGCCACCGACCATTTTTCTTTAGGCTTCCATCACAGCTGGCAGCCACAAACGGCCCGCTGCTGGAGTTATATGGGGCAACCGGCAACTGATGGCAAGTGCAGGATGCCAGCAGTAGGCCATAACGAGCCCACCAGTATAAGTTTTGCTGGGTTGGTTTAGTGCAGTCTATAGACGTTCAACTCTACTTACCTGCAGTTTCCCCCATAGACGTAATGTATTAGAATTCTCTTGATTGTCCCTGTACACGAACCATTTGCTTGATTTTAACGAAAAGCTTACTGTAGCATCTATATATGATTTAGAATACCAATTTTTTATTGTCTGCTACTATTATTTTGTGAGATATGCTGATAACAGACACACACACACACAGACACACAGACATACACACAGACCATTTGGTAAAAACATGATTTTCGTATTCAGCGGACCTGAAAACGTGTAAATATAACAAAATCTCGCTTTCGAAAATTTGACCTAAAAACTACATTTTCTCTACCTTACGGTAAGAGAAAGTAAAAATTATAAGTCACTGTTGCACTATCTATAAGCATTTTGGTAAATATAGCATTTATAGGTTTTTAGAGGGATACAACGAGAAATTGTTTATCATTATGATCTAAGGGCTCAAAGAACAATAGCGTTAAATTAAGCACCGTGTACTATATGGAGAAAAATTCTCAAACACCCTATTATAATTTTCTCTCTTTTGTTTATTTAATAACTCCTCTTACTTTCATTTATCTACAAAACCGTTAATTACTTAATGTTTGGAAAATCGAGAGGAGTCACTCCAGATTTTTTTATAATGCAATTTTATATTAATAAAAGGTACATGATGGAAAAACGTCTACTGTAAACAGCGTTCTGTAGCTAAAATAAGTCAGCGAATTGCTGCTGAAATTTGTAAGCAGACAATTCCTGAGGAACGCTCAAGTATATATATATATATATATATATATATATTTTAAAATCAAAAATGCTTACTAAGTAACAGTTTGCGTGAAAAGTCGAAACTTTTAACAAAGAAAGTTACTCGGAAAGTATGAACAGTTTGAGCATTCATTGGTTACTTTTGATCACACGCGGATTGCTCCCTTTGTAAAATTTGGCTTTTTAATGTAAATCGCTGCCTGTTGGTCATGTCTCAAACTTAGTTTGTTGTTTTCATTATTTATCAAAGGTATCTCAAAATTTATTCATGTAGTACCATACTTGATTGCAATCTATTTTTTTGTTTAAATGTACGGTTTTGTTAATAGCGAATATTTTAATGTAATTACACTATATTTCATAAAAAGTTAAACTATGGTGCAGACTATAAGGTAGTTTCAGCACAATTCTACAGGGTGTCCTAAAAGTTCCAGTACTCCAACTTAAAGAACTCATTGTGTCCCTGATTTTTTTTAATATTAAATTTTATCGACTGCTTATTATTGCATCAGTTCTTTAATTTTTATAGTTTGTTTCTTTTCTCGCTCAAGTTGTGAGAGAATAAAGCTTTATGTTATTTTGTTCTTCATAGTGAAATTTTTTTATCACGCATTCAGAGAATTTCGCTGTTTGAAGCTTATTTTGAATGTAAATCGTATGAAAGATGCAAAGATGTTTGGCGATATAAATATCCAGATGATGCAATACCGAGTAAAAATATGCTACATCAGTTCATTCGACAATTTAATAATACAGGTTTTGTGCAGGTGGGTACAAGTTTCTCTACAAGAAGTCACTCCCAGCATGTTAAAACGCGTTTCTAAACACATGCGCACAGGGCCCGATTAAGCTTTGAAGCTAGGGAAAACTTAGTATCATTTCTGGGCCCCCCTTACATTTCGGATTTTTTTTTTCATTCATATACCTGGGTGGTTTCTACACACAACATTAAAAACGTATAACTTATTAACACGTTCGCTGCCGATCCCGCGCCAGCGCGGGATGTGACGTGTTGCTTTACAGGTGAAAATTTACTTTAGGCTGCCGCTTGGCGAAATTTCGAAAATAGCCAAGACGGCGCCATTTCGCATCGTGTTCCGAATAGCAACCTCACACCGGCGGCATACGAAAGCGAGCTTTTCGGCGATCTAACCTAAAAAGAAAATGCGTCTTGAAAAAAAAATCCGAATAATAATAATACACAGGACAAAAGGAAAATTTTCATAAAATAGAATTAAAAGAAAAAAAAAATAATTACGAATTTATAACTAATCACAAATACAAAATTAAAACTTAGATTATACAATCACACCAAATGTCCCTGAAAAGTGTGTTGCTTTAGGAATTGATGATAAGTGTTTAGATGATAGTTTTTTTATTTCCAATAATTTAACAGCTATAAGTACAGTCGGTAACAAAAGTGTCCGGACACTAGCAAAAATTCCTATGTAAAAAAAGTACACTTCATAAGGTTTTGTTAAATAAATCCTTATCGAATCATGTTCTTACACTGACTAAGAACAGGATTCGACAAGGATTTATTTAACAAAAAAGTATGAAGTATACTTTTTTACTTAGGAATTTTAAATTTAAAAGTTTTCAAAAGTTGTATAAAGTAAATTATTTATCATTAATATGTTATTTATAGTCTTCATTCATTAGGAATGAAAAAATAAATCCGCAACTGGATAATTATAGCAAATTTTAACGATTCTCTATTATAATGGTACTCTGATCTGTTCACTATACCCCTATCTCAAAATGCATGAAATTAAAAAGTATACAAAATTTTGTACTGTAGCAACCAATATTGGCATGAAATTCAAATATATGCCTCTAAAATTCAGGACCGTGGTTGCCCAGTCGGTAGAGCGCCGGGGTCGGAATTGGAAGATTGCGGGTTCGGTACTCGAGCCTGCCAAAAACCATTGTGTATACTAATGGTGGCTGGTGCTCATAAAATCTATCGTGCCCGCAATGTTTTCCATGTTCCCATATTAACACGGATTAGGATACAGGATGATAAACTAGATAGGGCGGTCAGCGTGGGGAACGGAGCTTTATTTTCCGCATTAATTCAGCCGAACAGAGTAAACGATCCGATCGCCGCCTGGTGTAGTATCTTTGAAACTCATCGGAAGAAAGGGAAAACCCGCCCCTTCGGCTTCAGTCATCCAACGAAGGAACAGCCAGAAATGTAAAAACGCGCTGATTGGTGTATTTTCGAGATTTGGTCGCCCTCTATCTGTAAGATGAAAATTACTACCTTTCCGTAACATTAGTAATACATCCTTCTCTTTTAATCCGTGCATATTAATTATACCTCTGGGTGTCTACGAAGCGAGAGAGTCATCCCTTCCGTGGAGGATCAAAATTGTGATGGCATGTCCCTGGACAACTCTAGGGGTGAGACCCAGACCATCGCCAATTGTCCATTGTGCAGCACTAGTGTGACGTAAAACACAATCAACAAACCAACCTCTTAAATTCAAAAGTACCTCTTAAATTCCAACTCTATTCAACCAGCCAAACAGTACTAACGCAAACATCACAAATATTCATATTTCAAAATAGATGGTTGGTTGGGTTTTACGTCACACTAGTGCTGCGCAATGGGCGATTGGCAACGGTCGGGAACTCAGCCCTAGAAGTAGTGCGGAAACATGCGATCAAAAATTTTATCCTCCATGGAAGGGTATTGCAAAATAGAATACTTTCTCTCTAATAAAACACGTATCATCAATATGCAACCGAAGTGATGGCGTCAGCGAGATATTTTATCTCTTCAGTACAAACGAAACTATTTACTATGGAAATTTAACTTATTACTCATTAACTCCAGAGTTTGCTTGTAACGAGCAGATGAATTTTTACACGTTTGACGTAATACAGCGTATTGACGTAACACATGACGCAAACAAGCAAAGGTAAACACAAAGCCTATAACATCTGGCGATGTAGCGCTCTTGTGCAACACGTCAAACATATTCGGCGGGTTAAAGGAAAAAAACGTCATTTCAAATTTTAGTCACGTGAAACCGGCAGCGAACGTGTTAATTAAGAACATTCAGATTTTTGAGGCTAAATAACAGATTTTTCCCAAAATAGTGAGTATTTTACCTTGCTTTAGGCGACCTTTCTCAGAAAAAATTCAATCTGAGGGTGAAAATATGAAACAGAAATTCAAAGAACCTGTTTTTAGTCATTTTAGGGCCCCCTCTTAAATTTTAGAGGGGAAGCTTGTGCTTCCTGAGCCTTTTGGGTAATCAGGCCCTGCATGAGGAAACGAGTTCAGCGTTGCCTCCAAGAAAAAGGTGGACATTTTGAACATTTATTATAAATGCAAGTTCTGTATTTTTTCCTCCGTTATTTTAAATGTGACTTTTATCATTAGCATAAAAATAATCGTTTTAAGGTTTGTTGTTTTGTAAATAAAAAATACATCAGCGTCGGTACTGGAACTTTTAGGACACTCTGTACAAAAATCTAAATATTAATTTTTTGCAAAACTCTCAGTATACAATTTTGAATTGACCCTTCTTCCGTGTATTTCCGTTACTATTTTGTAGTTCTGCTATAACTGATAGAAACAGCTGTAATAAAACCAAGGGAGCTATTTTACGCAATCTCTCCTTATAGGATAGGAGAGATTGTGCACATAGGTAGGACATATTGTGCCTAATTATAACTACACTTACATTGTTAATAATAATAATTGCACTTAAATGATATTGTTGTAAGGCATGATATAAATATTTTTGTATTAGGATTAGATATTTCAAATGAGTAATTAAAAAATCAGAAAAATAAAAGAAATTTAAAAGAATTACAAAAATTTATTAAAACCATATAAAGTTTGCAAAATAATATTAAGTTACTACATAACATGTTCAATTTAAAATTAGAGCATCTCCTTTTTCAGCATGATTATCCATAGTGCAGCAATAGAGTGACGTAAAACCCAACTAACTGAATTTCTCAGCTTGAATGCGAATGGTTTCTTGTTTGCTGACTGAATTTATCGTTGCCCACAATCGTTGCACTTATTGTTTTCAATGGTGATGCTGTCGTGCAACTACCTGCCACAATTTAACTTTTCGAAACAGATAGCACACCGTGTGTAAAATACATTTCCATCCAAAATGTTGGGTAGCACACAGTGTGCACAATGATTTATAACTGGTTCCACCCACTTTTGAGTCAAGAATCCGCCCACATTTTATTATTTATTAAAGATTTTTTTCTCTCCAAATCTTCCGTATAAAAATGTTCAGAACAAAAAGCCTAAATTTCCCTTAGTTTTAAAATCTTAAAATTTCAACTTTAAAATCCTTTACTTTAGTTTAATTCATTTTATTTTATTGAAATTTTGACGATTACAGTCCTAAAGAATTTTTGAATAGGTTGATATTTTTTCTTGCATTCAGTTTTATCTCTTCTGTATTTAAGCAGCTGACAGCTTCACAAAATTTGAGCACTGTACTTTAAAATATTGTAAACCTAAATAGATATGCAATAACATTTAAATACTTTGCGATAATTTTCCTATAGGCTAACATTAGCATTGATCAAAATTGTTACGGCATATCTCCGGATCATCCTTAGTCATATGTCCCAGACCATCGCCAATTACCCATTGCGCAGCACTAGTGCTAAGTTAAACCCAATCAACTATCTTCAATAATATTCAATTTCAAATTCTGGTTGAGAGCTGTGATGTAGAAATCACATATATTTTTAAAATTTTCTATTTAATTTTAATTCAAATCTATTTTAACGCTTTATATAATAATTTACTCCTATACTCAATATAAATCTTTAATAACCACCAAATTGTTTCTTTATTAATAAAATAAATAAAAAAGTAATGTAAAAGAAAATCACTCTGCAAGCTAAATCTCATGATATCATTTCGTCTTATAAAGAATTAACACATGGCTTATTTCATTTTAATATTTCTCCTAAATCATAGTCTAATCTCTAACGTAATTTTAATTCAGTAAGTCATAATTATCCTTGAACAGAATAAAACTATATATATTTTTTAAGTATCTGTTTGGAGAAATTGAAGGGTTGTTATATGGCAATTCTGCTATGTGTATTCAAAATTATTAGCTTGTTTAGAGTATAACGTTTCTTAAAAGTTGTTTATATGTTCTAATGGCGTGAAAATTAAATGCCAAAATGATACACTTTCGCTCAATTTTTTTTTCTGAAAATTGACAAAAAGGTAGCATTGTTTCCCGATCGCTCCTGTATATCAGACCCACGAATGTAGGCTTTAAAAAAACTTACCCATTAGAGGCACCTTCGCTTCTTAATTTATGCAGCAATTTCAATAAAAAAGGCTTTGTGCACATTTTTGTGTCATTTTTAATTATTTGCCAAAATTGCATTTTTAACACATCTTGGGTTAGTTTGGGTTGGGTTTTTTTACGTCTCACTAGTGCTACGCAGATGGGCAATTGGCGACAGTCTGGGACACACCCCTAGAGGTGGTCCGGAGACATGCCATCACAATTTTGATCCTCCACGGAAGGGATGGCTCTCCCGCTTCGGTGACCCACAGAGGTACAATTTTTGATGGGAAAATGGAGGACATTGCGGATACGACAGATTTTACGTGCACCAGCCACCATTAGTGTACACGACGGTCTTTGGCCGGCTCGAGTACCGAACCCGCAATCTTCCAATTACAAGACTAGCGCTCTACCGACTGGACTACCGCGGTCCAACACCTCTTGGGTTTTTGAATGGAAGAATTGTAAATTAGATGTCTAGCAGCGATCAACGCAAGAAAAACGGAAATTTTTCCCTAGTGCGGTAATATGGCCATTTATAAAGTATATTCCGAACTTTCTAATGAAAAATTACTATACCTGGTACTGGAAACTTCCATATCAACAGTCCCCCAAAAGATGCGCAGTCTTGAATGGGTTGAATTAGTTCAAACTCTTACTGAAGTAATTTCCTTGTACAATTCCAGACATTCAACAATCTCATCCTCATTGTCTTGTTATTACAAATAAACTGCAAAATCTCTATTAGTGCAGACTTTTTATTAATTTTTTAAAATCAATGCACAATCTCTCTTAAATAGCAAAGACGCAAACTCTCCGATTTTGGTAGGATAGATTGTGCAGTCTATTATTCAGTAATTATTCGTTTTTAAAATCGTGGTGCTCGCACCGGTAGTCAAAATTTGTAGCTTATGAGAAATTGTTTAATTTAAAGATATTTTGTACTACTACCATCCTAAAGAAATACCTAGGAAGGGATATGTAAATTCAAACACTTATTTTTGAAAACGAGGAGACAAAACAACCGCGTTTTATTTTAGACTCTTAAAGTAATCAATATAGACATTCAAGACGACGTTTCATTATTGATGTTGTATAACCACCTGAAATCGCAACTCACCTACTCTATTCTTTCCCGCCGATCTCCAAAGTGTGCAATCTCTTCTACCATGTGATTTTTAACTTTAATGTTAGAACTATTTTCGTATACTGTATATAATCATTAAAAAAATATTTATGTCAAATAATCTGTAATTGTCACTGTTATTCCGATCGTGTCTATATGACTCGAAAAGTTTTTTAATTTATTAAAAAATACGACTGTATTGAAATATTTGCAAGCCATTTTATCACTTTATTAGAAACGCAAGTTATATTCCTGAAAAGAATTACGTTTTATTTATACATTTCCGTCACTAATTTAAATATATTACCAATGTTGAGTCCGAGGTGACATAATGCTGTTTTGTACTTTAAAATTTGAAATTTTTGACAATATTAAAGCCGATGTAACTTACTGTTAATTTAGCTGAACTAAAAGTTTGAAAATAGCCACATAATAGAAAATGTCCCTATGTAAATAATAACGAATTACTTACAATACGCCGATTTCTGTGATTAAATGCAAATAAAAGGCCAAATTACTCCCGAAGTATTGCACTGATATCATTCCTTATAGGTTCATTCAAAAATTTCTGAAAGGATTTTTTTTTTTTTTTTTTTTCAAATTTGGCCGATTATAGGTAGAAGGGTGTTTGATTAATTGACGATTGCATTATTTGGTGACAATTCCAATATTAACTTCGTTAACTTCAGATACGAATTTACAAATGATTTCAATTATCTTACTGTAAATATTGCCACCTTAAAGTGCGTTTTCCACTCTTTCCATACATACGTTTACTTTGAAGATCTATTAGAGACTTGGTTGTCTGGTTGCCCAATTTTGATCATTCAAGATGAAAATGAAGATGAAACTTTTTTTTCTCTTTATTTAACAGGGATTTAACAGGGAGCAGCCCCCGCTCACCGCTCGAGGAGCGGTGTTGAGCGCTTCTAGGATAATCCACGTGAGCTGCTCCGACATTTATTGAGAGAAAAAAAAAATTACATCATGCATCGCCTGGCTTAGCCAACCAGCGACAGAGGGCGATGAGTATTTACAGATATTTATGTACATAAAGTATTTGGTCGGCATGCCGGGCCCAGCCGGCCCCACGCGACAAATGGCATGCTGACGATAGTTGTTATTGTAGAGTCGAAACCAGTTGATAATTGATGACGCAGATTCTGAAGTTGAGAATGGCAGTTCCTTTAGTAGAAACTGTTCATGCGTATGCATGGATTTCATCAGCATTAATTGCTGAACATCATGGGAAGAATCTGTAAGTAGATAGATTCACGTTGAGGCTCAAGTCGGTCCTTGATTGCTGGTGACGTTAGGATGGTTAGCGGGGTAGTGGTGAAGTTTCTGAGTAATCTGCAACTTCAGGACGTTTGGAATCTAGAACTGATATTACATGAGGATATCTTCAGCAGCAACTCGGACGACCACAGAGGAAGATAACAGGGTGAAGAAACTTAAGGTTATTTAATTTTGACTAGAGAATTATTATTATAATTTGTAGAATTTGATATTAATCTGTAAGGTTTGAAATGTTCATTAAGTAGGAGAAGATGCTATTTAGTTTATTTATTAGCAGTTTTCTTCTTAGAATTTCGTCTAGCCAATTAATTGGTCTAGGGGAGGGATTTCTTAAATGATAATTTTCTGTTTAAATTGAACACAGTTGGGTGTTGGACAGGGTTTCTTTGGTATTTCATGCTCCTCATGGCTCTTTTAACACCCCCTTTCGTTTGGCTGACTAAGTACAGTTCAACCGGTAAATTAAAAGGTAAACTACGACACATATATAACTATGAAACATAATTCGCAGTTATGTATGCTTAAAATAATAAATATTTTACCTTTTGCACCTTTTTTCTTTATGAATAGAACATAAATAAAATCGTTTCTTTCTTTCTTTTTTTTTTCCCCTCCCTCTCTCTCTTTTTTTTCCGTTAAACATTTAACATTAAAAAACAAAATTCGTCACAAATAGTTTAAATTTCTAATTTTAACCAAGAACTTTACAACACAGTATTTAAAATTGTATGTGGAGTTAGGTGTAAAAGGGAATACACAAATTACAAATATTAAAAATATAAAGAAGTTAAATTACATCAAACATAATAGCATGTAATAATAACGTAATCTATAATCATGCTTAATGAGTGTTAATTAAAAAATTTGTATTGATATAATTTTGATTAAAACTGCATCTTATTCTTTCCTCGTCTCAATATTTATCTTATGTACATACCGTACATTCATCGATATCGATTGTCAGTTTTATATGTCACACATTTTGATAAAATTTGATAAAATAGAAAGTAAAATAAAATATATTATCAAAACTGCATTGCAAAACTTTTAATAATTAATTTATTCATAATTATATATCAGACTACTTTATAAAAGAAATCCGTATTTATTGAAGTCAAAATGAAATTATACGAAATCAGAGTATTTTGAGCTTTCAAGACAATAAATGCTTTACCTGTGTTTTAAAAGGAATTTATATGTTATTGTCATAAGAAGTCAATATTAAATTTATATAAACATTAAATGTATTTTTTTTTAATTAATTAGTGTCAATAGATAAACACAAAGTATTCAATATACATATTTTTAGATAAACATATAGAAATTATGGAAATGAATGGGAATAGATTTAATACTTAACATACATGCTCCAAACCCGCTTTCGTTTAACGTGTCAATTGAAATCATATTTTAAATTTACGATGCATTATAAATGCAAACAAACATTGCATATATTAACTTATTTTCACAAAAGGATTAAATTACATTTACTTTAAAAATATATAACTAAATAATATCCTATTACAAAATATGCACTTACGGCTTATTTAAAACAAATATATTTCGGACAACCATCATGTCCATCATCAGTGCATTGCAGTGATACTCCCTCTGTTTTGTTTTGTTTCCTCCTCTTGATCTTCAATTCTCTTCACTTCGAATGGTCTTTTTCTTTTAATTAGTTGTTGCCATACAGATGGTATTATGCTGTGCTCACGATCATTAATAGATAAATTGTTAATAACTATTTCAATGGCTTTTCTTTTGAGAGCATAAGGGTGGTTATTATAGGGGGTATTTTTCGGGTATTAACGGTATTAAAATTAATTGGGTTAGTTTTATGGGTGGTAGATAGAGCAGTAGAAGATCTATTGCATTTTATGTCGGAGAAGTGTTCTTTTTCGCGATCATTAATATAACGTTTTGTCATGCCAATGTAACAACCTCTTTTATTATTTTCATGTTTAAAATCAATTTTATAAATACCTGAAGTGTTTTTTGGGTTAATTTGATCTTTTTCATTAAGGAGAAGTTGAAATATATTTTTATTGGGTGCATATTTTGTAAAAGGATATTATTTAGGTATATATTTTTAAAGTAAAAAACAAATTACATATTTTAAAATGTACCTTTTCCAAACAAATATAAATATTAAGTGAGACATTTAGTAGTTAAAACAAACAAAACTATTTATTGCTATTGCTACATATTTCATTCTTTAACACTGTTTAACAATAAATACAAATACAAACAAATCATACAAATAAACTGTCGTTTAAATTTTGCACTAAAAAAAAAAGAAAACATTAAAATATAAGAAATTTAATATTTTTAAATTTCAAATTTACTTAGGGAATAAAAAGATTACAAAAATAATCTTATGTATTACCTCATAATGTAGAAAAATGTTTACTATAGGCTGTTATTTCAATATTTGTCGGTGTTTGTTCTTTTTACAATGCGACTGAAAAGAGAATCTAATACATTCAGTTTTTAAATTTTAAAATATATTAACGTATTCGTAACGTTTTCTTTTGTAAATGTTGGAAGAATAAATACTCTCCAAACATATTTATTTATTTTGAATTCTCCCTTTTTTTAAAAAATTCGATACAAATAACATTAGGTACTAGATAAAGAGTGTTTATATTACAGATCTGAAGTACATTTTTATTGTGTCCTAAGGCAAACATCTTTTTATACTGTTTATAAAAAAATTTATGAATTGGGTACGTCATTTTTATCTTTGTGTTTATATTCAAAAGAATTTTTATACTTTTTTTTTTTTTTTTTTTTTTTTTTTTTTTAATGGGTAAGTATTATTTTTCTTTAAAAACCACCATTCATACGTTCTAACAATAACTGGTAAAAACTTTGAAAAAAAGAAATATATATATAAATATACACTTTTTAAGACATTAAATGAAGGCATGAATGTTGCAAAAATAGAGTAATATATTTTATATTTGCTTCTATGTTCTTTTTCTAATTTTTAGAAACAAAACTCTAAAAATATATATGATTTACTAAATATTACTGTACGTTTATAAGTCGTAGAAGTAATATTATAGTAATGGTTATTATTTATTTGTATACAAAAATGATGGCATCATTTATTTTAACTAAATCACGGTAATCATTTATGTACATGCATAACAAAACGTACCTGATAAATTACAAAACGATAAAAGTACTTGCTGTAAGCTAAAGTCAAACTATTTATGTAATGTAATGTACAATGTAAAAAAAATTGTACGTGTCACCATGAAAAACAATCGTTCCAATATAGCTGCAACAAATATTTTTAGAAATATAGTGACTATATTTTACAACGTCAGTAGCAGCTAGTTAGTTGTAATCACCATTAAAATGTTTTATCATCAATATAGTAGCTGCAGTTAAACCTACTTATTTAACAACATTTTTAGAAAGACGTTTTTTTCAGTGTAAAGTGTATGTAAAATACTTATCTTCATGCGTTTAATATAAAGCATTATCATTAAAAAAAGACTGCAAAGATATTTCGATCTCAATTTTAATTTTATTGTACAAGATACAATGTATACATCAGAAATTCTTGTAGAATTGTGCCAATTTCTTAAAACTAATTTTTGGTGGAGACGAAATTTTTAAAATAGAAAACGTGCTATGCGCAGTTATTTGATTTTGGATGGTGGTGTGTGAATTAACGCCGGTTCTTTACATGAGGAATTTAGGCCTATTTCAAAATTTATAAAATATAATCTCTCAAAGGTGTCCTATCATGCATTTTTATAAGTTTCGGAGGAAAAGAGGAAAATGTTTTTATAGCAATTAACCATCAGTTGTCTGCGCAATGACCATAATCTTGATTGAAATTTGTAAGGCGATTTCTAAAGATTACGCACACTCGTGAGATTTTGAGATAATGACAGAAAGCTTTAAATAACTTGGCCGACAAATGTGATCTAGGATTGAACGTAGTCCCTACTTTGGACGCTAGAGAAGAACCATTAAACACTGATCATCTAAGCCGAAGAGATCGTTTCTGTTCCGGACACGTTAGCATCCATCTATCAGTTTTCACGGCAGTATTTCTTGACGAGTGGTGCATATATTGCTCTATGGTTTTTTTTTTTAATGGTAACCACTTAAGCTTCCGTTAAATGCAAAGCATAGCTCGAATAAAACATACATAGACACACACACACACACATATATAGATATATTGTAATTCAAGATCAATGCATGCTACGTTAGATAGCAACTGAAATTTATTACGCAAGAATTCATCAGATATCTCCCACATATAATATATAAGCATATATATATATATATATATGTGTGTGTGTGTGTGTGTGTGTGCACTTTGTCTTGAAAACTGTCCCCTGAGGGTGTAAGAACAAAATGTGTTTTTATCTCTAATATTATGTTAAACACGTTAATCACTTCCATTACCCTATTTCCATAAGTAAAGGAAGTATCATACTCGGTGAAAGATTACAATATTAAGTCTTCACCTGATTTACCTATTTTAAGACCTCTCGTGTCCAATAGAGTGTTAATTGGAAACTAATCAGTGTGCATATGTGTCTGTGTGGAGACAGGAATCTTCTGAATATCATATCTCCAAAACAGAAAGTGAAACAACAACAAAACATAATTTATTTGATGTTCTCGGTGTACAGATAAATTTTGGAATTTTTTTTTTGTGAAAATGCGAAAATTAAAAGTGGGATATTAAAAGACGGAAGTGTGACCCTATTTGAATTTATATCTGTATCTCGAAAACGGCTCTAACGATTTTCTTCAAATTTGCTGTATAAGAATTCTTGTAGATTAGAAATAAACTAAAAACAACGGTAAAAGAGATAGAGCAGAAAAATTGTTAACTGGTACACGTCCATTTCAGAACTTCCAAAGTGACTTCTGCAGTAGTCGTGGAAAATAAATTTAAAACATGATAAAAATGAACATGAAATATGAATGACCGAAACAAAATTCTTTCTTTTAAAGAGTTCATATTTGTTGGCTGTGCAACTGATCAACTTAGCATACAAATCCATAACCTACTTGTAGTGTTTTTGCTACCTAATGCCATAAGACTAATAGAACCATCCTAGGAATCGCAACGTTTCAATTTTTTATGTGTGTTTTATTATTTTGTCACCCGTTTCGTAGACATTCTTTGTCAACAAAATGTTACAGATTTATAACTTAAAAAAAAAAAAATCTGAAAATTAGAGGTAAAAAGGAAATAAAGAAGACGCAGATTTATAGGAATACTGCAGCCCCTTGCACTGAATCAATTAATAATGGCAGATTTTAACAAACACTACATGAAGAGAAATTTTTGGTAAATTATGAAAAGAGAGAAAAAAAAAGATATAATTGACTGAAGTTTTAAAATAATGCGCAAATTATTCGTTTGTGGCAGTTACTAAATAAAAGCAATACACTTGGGATGAATCTTGGAATGCAACTGGTGATATTTCAATATTATCGCGATAAATCGCTGCACTGGCACCTGACGTTGGTTTCGAAGACTTTAAAACTTACATTTAAAATAATATTGACAAAATTATTCAGGACGAAACAGTAAGTTACAACGAAGTTATATTATAATTTATATAACAGTTTTACTGACGACCAGGAAGAAGGCGATTCTGTAACTGTACATTGAGGCCAAACTGAAAATTTGGAGAAAATAGATAAGCAATTATTTCTTTCAATCAATACCATTTATAAAAGGCTTTTAAAATTTCAAAATAAGATTTGAGCTTGAATGTCCGACTACTACGTGACTATCAAATGAATTGTATGTTATTTGAATACTTGAAATACTTGAATGTCAGATGTAAGCGAACTGAACAAACAGTTTTTGTCATAAAAACTTATCATCGGCTATTTGGTAGTATATTACCAAACATATAAACTTTGAACGATTACAGAGTAGAATATTCATCTGACGAGAGCATTTTTGAAATAGTTCACCATAAGAAAATCTTTCCTTTTTTCTTTTTGTCTAAGAAGAGTAGTTTTTATCTCTACATTTTAGATCTTTCTTATAGGTTATTGTTAATGTAAAACAATTGCATCCTTTTGAAATGCACCGAAAAGTTGATGTTGGCAGACAAGAAATAAATACTTTGAAAGAAAGTAAGCTTTTGCTAACGGATTAAAATAATATTACGACCATTCCTCAAGGGGAAAAAAATAGGAAAATATGCAGTTTGAATGCTTTATACACGCACACACACACACACACACACGGATATATATATATATATATATTTAATACCTATTTACGCCTAATTAAAAAAAAAAAAAATGTGTGTCAAGCAATATATTTTTAACTATTTTTGAAGATGCATATTTACGTGTTTTCATTTATGCAGACTTAATCACCGTACAGAAACGAGCCTAAGTGTAGAATGGTGAATTTCTTTCTAAATATACAGGGTGTTTATAAAGTCCCGGACCCATTTTGATGTTTAATAAGTCATAAAATAATGAAGATATAACAAACTTATGGCATTTATTGATGGAATAACTCATATATTTTCTTCTCAGGTTTGAATATCTTTACTTTTGTAAATATCATCTGCGCGTGTGGTTAATTTCAGATTATTTCATTTTCCAGTCTAAATATCTGTACTTTTCTAAATATCGTCTGCTTATTAATTGCATTTTTCTCTCTTTTGTTTTTGGCAACTATTGCAATGTTATGCAATGTTATGCAAACGCCGCTGGACTTTTTCCTTTGGGGATTTTTAAAGGCCAATATTTACAGGAGGAGAGTGTCGAACATTGATGACCTAAAAGTCAGAATTACAACCGCAATAGCCTCTGTGGATGCCGACATGCTTGCCGCTACCTGGCGTTAAATTGACTATCGACTTGATATTCTCCGTGCGACGAAGGGGACACACGTGGAAGTTCATTGACAAGGGTCATGAAACTTTTTGAGTCTATCTAACCATTTATGTTATTAATTTTAATCTATCTTTATTATTTTATGAGTTATTAAACATCAAATTAGATCCGGGACTTTATAAACAACCTGTACTTTTACTCATTATAAATTACAATGATATAATGTCTATATTTTCGACTAACTGCATATTCGGGCACACAAAGTAAACACTCTCAAGAAAGAAATATCTTTGTATTAATAAAACAGTAGATTTATTTGAAAATATTTCTCTTCTTTTTTTTAATCAATTTTTATTTTTATCAATACATAAATTGAAGAAAACCTCCTCGCATTGTTTATTTAAAATTATTTATGAAAACAAATTATTTTTGTTTTCTTAACATATTTATAAAACTTAATTAGTATTAAAAAAAAATAATAATAATTTGTGGCAATACTTAAAACATACTAGATGAAGTAAGCATTTTCAATTTCATAAATAGAGCGCATATACATGACAATTTTTCATTTATTTAGACTAAAAATTAAAAAGCAATTAGAAAAGACTGAGAAATGTATCAAGTATGTTTTATATTATGCATTATAGGAAGTATGTTTTATATTATGCAGAAAATGTATATTTCAGAAATTTAGCGGATTCATGTTTGTCAGGCAATATTCGGAAGTACTTTTGATAATTCAAGTGCAACAAATTGAAGATATATATATATACATATAGTATATATATATATATATATATATATATATATATATATATATATGTATATCATATACATAAAATCTATATTAATAAGATATCAAAGGTAATTCGGTTTCATTTAACCTTAGAATTAGTTTTCTCTAATGTAGTTTTCCTTTTAAAATCTTTTTACTTTCATCTTCACAGAATAAAAAATTCGGACCCATTTACCGATAAATTTGATCAATTTAGAAAATGGACGTCTGCCTTTGCTTGTTAGAGACGAAATTTCTGTAGCAGATCTTACTCAAGAATTCATGCATACAGAATTTCATGTAAATGTGTATGTATTGTACGTGCACCTTAAATTAAATCTACCAATTTTTGTTAAAAATCGCCCAATAGGTGGCAATGCTGTCTTGTTTTTTCATATTCTTATATGGCAATTATTGGACGAAATTTCACATTAAGGTGCGGAATGAAAATTATTTTTAATAAATCCATGTGAAATTAATAACAACTATCTAACACAATAACATCACTGCTCGGCATGGAAATTTCCCCCCAACAACCATTTTTGCAAATTTATATGTAAAATGACCTCCTGCATCCGAATGTGACGCCCAATTTGCCCTATAACCCACCGTTTTTTAGAGATAGCCCCCTTATTTTTATTACTTTTCGGTAATTTTGTGGCTATAAATTTGATTTTTAGAGGGGGGGGGGTGATTATTTTAGCTGTTAAATATCTTCTGAGTGCCTAAAGAGGTGAAAAATTCCATAACATGAACATTTTCAGCAAGGGAAAGATTTGCCACTGAAATTATAAGTTACAATTATTATACTTTATTAATCAATTATTATTATCACTTGTTGTACATTATGTATTTTTTTTATTTTAAGAGTTAAAATAATTATTTTCCATTCACGGAAACAAATTTATGACCATAAAATTACCGAAGACTGATAAAAATTCGGGGAAGAGGTGACGTTCCGTGAAAGCGGTGGGTGACTGGGCAGAATGGAAGTCATATTCGGATTCAGGAGGTCATTGTATATAAGAATCAGCAAGAGTGGTAATAGGGCTCGATTTTTTTTTTTTTTTTTTTTTTTTTCAGCGTAGTGTATTCAACAAAGAGAAAAATGTACATGTAGGAGCATCTCTTCCCACTCTGGGGTAAAGTATCCTTATGAAGAATGTAAAGTTTCAATATGAGTGTTTTTCAAAAAACATTTAATGTAATGATAAAAAAGCATATGTTTTAGATTCATTTGTCTATAGGGCATAGAAATGACTTTTTTTTCGACACTTGGTGTTATACTTCTCTAAGAGGAAACAATAATTTAAAATTATGATTTATACTGGGAAAATGTGTACAGGAAAATTTCGAAGAATGTTTAGCGATGTGCTCAACATATAATTTTAAAGCACATATTTTTTTTCTTTTCAAAGAATTAATACTTTTATACTACATTCGAAAGTGCATGCATTGCTTGCTATATCGTTTAATGCACATAAATGTCATAGCAATAGAGAGTTGTAATGGCAATAAGTGGAACAATTTGAATACAAATTTCTAATATTATTTTCTAATTATTTACTATTTCTAATTATATATGCAACATCTTGTTTATAAGAGTTTTTCTCGTTGCGGTATCAGATCACACACATATGGCATGGTTTCTGATTATTTCAACATGCTTCTGATAAAAGGATTTATAATTGTCCATTTTGCACCCACAATTCGATATTTTGACGTTCATTAACATGTAGCTATTGCTTAATTCGGCAAATTGATAAATATCTTACAAAAGAGAAACTCAAAAGAAATTATTTTATGCTCATTCATTTTTGTATAATTTTTCTACCTACATTCCAGATTTGTTGTTTAAAATTGAAATAGTACATTTTTCAAACTCATTAATTCTATTAAATTTTACAAAGAACATTAGACTTACACGGATTTTATGTTTCCTAAATATATTTCAAAACAACAGCTAACGTTCTAAAAGATTGAGAAATCATATTTAATTAAATTCTTTCAAGCATGTGAATAAACCGTGAAAATGTTTTAAAGTGCAAGTATGTAATCCACTTTACCGCGTTTGGAATAACCTAAAGCTGTAACATACATATATTTTGCCTTGGGGTAATCAAAAATTAGATATTTAAAATATATGCAACAGCAGTATATTTTTAAAGATTTAAATGAAAAGAGTTATTCAGTTTAGATTAAGAAGAGTTTGTAAGAGCACTAGAAAATATACTAATTAATTTCGTTTATTATTGTTTTTTACTTATTTTAAATGAATTAGAATACGCAATGTAATTGTTGCCTAATGTTTTAATAACGAACTTGAAATTACTTGTAACATTACATGCGAAATATTCGTGAAATTTCTTTAAAGATATGATACTTCAAATGTAAAATTAATTAGTACCTTCATAATAAAATGTGTTTTTAGCTTTTCTTTGTCTGTGTGCTTATTTCTCCGTGTTTTAACTTTCATAAACAGAGACCGATTAACCTTTGAAGCTAGAGGAAGCTCGGTATTACTTCGAGGCTTTGATTTATTTTTGAGGGGAATTTTCAAAGTTTTATAAACACAGATTAACAAACGTATTTAGGATATGATTTTTTTTCCAGAAGTTACCTAAATATCAGATTTAAGTTCCTTTCTATTCTATATATTACTTTATAAAAATATTACAAGCCATATTTACTTCAACATTAATACCATGAAAGGAAACAACAATTGCAATTATTTGAAAAAAAAAAAAAAAAAAAAAAAAAAAAAACATTCACTGGACTAAAAAAGCTAAAAAATAGTGTAACCAAGTTTTTTTCTCTCACCCTGAACACATTCCCCCCCCCCCCTTTTTTCTTTTAACCAGATGAAGGGTTGAGATAAATGATTTCAAGCTGAAACAATTGTTGAGATTTAGTGCTTTTCATAGTAGCAACTTCAAAGTTTCAATTTACTGTTTTCATTCCACATCATCTTTGATATTTTTTAATGCATATGTTTACTTCTATCTAAATAGAACTTTTCCCAAAACAGTGTGTATTTTCTCTTGCCTGAGGCAAATTTCACCTCTATTTTTTTTCCCTGAATAAACATTATGAATTCGGAGGAATTGATATTCCTGACAGTGGCGGCTCGTGAACCGAAAATAGGTGAAGAGCTCAAAAATAAAATTTAAGTATTTTTAATCACAATTTTTATTAAGCACGGTCTTAACTAAAATGAAATAAAAATACTTATTTAAAAGTAAATTTATATTATATAAATGAATACAGTGTAAAATGCAGTGTGCCTCTTCACCAATTTTCGGTGCACGAGCAGCCACTGATTCCTGATCCTACTGTCGGCAGCAAAAATATTGAAGCACTAGCAATAATTTCTACTTAAAATATGGGCATCTAATACTGTTTTGTTATGTAAATATTTGTCGAGTCATGATCTTAGTCTTACGAGGTTTGTCCAATAAAAACGCGAACTGAAACCATAAAAATTTTATTTTGCAAACTTTAGTCTACATAGATTTTGTCCCCTTCAAAGTACTCTCCATTCGTTGCTATGCACTTATTCCATCTTCATTTCCACTGTTCAAAGCAGCCTTGGAAGTCCTCGGCAGTCAGACCTTTTAGTTTTCTCGTCGTTTCTTGCTTTATTGTGTCCACATCTTCCCAGTGATGTCCTCTCATCACATTTTTGCATTTTGGGAATAAAAAAAAGTCGTATGGGGCGAGATCTGGTGAATAAGGAGGATGATGAAGGATGGTGATTGAATTTTTTGCCAGAAACTGGCGAACAATCAATGCTGGATGTGCAGGTGCATTGTCATGGTGAAGGATCCATCCACCGCGTTGAGTCAAATTTCGTCGCACACGACGCACGCGACCTCTCAAACGCTTGAGAATTATAAGAAAAATAATTTATTATTTTCATCAATTTCCATTTTCGACACACAATAAAAACAAGGACAAGAGAAACTAACACAACTAGCACAATACGCACAGCTCGACGATCCGCCAGGCACTGATGGTTCACTGGGTCTCGGGCAACCAGCACCGCTAATGAGTGAGGCTATAGTCCGCGTTATGACCAACAGATGGCACCAGTTCGCGTATTTATTGAACAGACCTCGTATACTGTTTATAAAAAAAGTAAGTTGATGATAAAAATTAGCGATCAAACTAAAAACCATACATATGAAAGTGTGGATGTGATTAAGAATCTTCTTCTAATTATGAATATAAATTTCTATGACGCTATTACATATATCTATGGAGATATAACTTTTATATATATATTTATTTATTTTCATTTTTTTTTAATTTTGCAGAAAAATTATCACTTTTAAGCAGGGTATTAGACCCAGTAGAATGCCATTTTTAGGAAACTTGGCATACTGCATTAGACACAGCATACTGCTGTCAGAATGTAAAAACGTAAAAACCGTTATGAAAAATGAGCATTTTTATAAAGTAATTTTTAACTACACATAAACTTTAAAGAAATATCATTTGCATAACTTTATCAATAAACGTATTCAGCTACCTTATATGAAAACCATCAAACCATCATTGACATTCAAAAAGTTTCTGACTTTAGAATGGACTGACATTCAGTTCCCTTCAAAATAAAAGCTAAACTAAAATGTATTTTACTCACATTTTTATTCAAATTCAACCAATGATAATAGGAGTGTTCGCTGATTGTAAATAAATATTGGTAAAACCCGCATCATATTCCTTTAGATCTCTCTCTCTCTCTCTCTTCCCCCCCCCCCATAAAAACTGAAATTCTGTTCATTCTATCACGTACAACTTTTTGAATTTACGCAAAACGTGTTTGGGATTTTCATACAAGTAGCTCAATATCTGTGGATATTAAATTATTCAAATGAATTTTTTTAAAAGCTTGCGCATGCGTAATTAAAAATTATTTAGTAAAAATGCATAGAACTCATAAGATATTTTAAAATTTTCCATTCTGATTGTAGTATACCGAATTTAATGTAGTAAAAATAGCTTTGCACTGGGTCCAACACCCTGCATGTTATGTATTTAATAAATTACATTTTTTTTTTTTTTACTTTTTTTTTAAGGAACAGTTATAAATATAGTGACCTTATAAAAATTTATACAGATATTTAAAATAAACTTTATAATCACATGCTATAGGCAAAACCAACTTCAAGCATTACTTTTGTACTGGGATAAAAAATATTTTGATTTCTTTTTACTTCTTACTGATCCCTTTTTCGCTTCGGGACAAAACATTTGTTGAATTATATGATGTATAATATACTATTTATACACCTAAAATATCAAGGTAATTTGTAAGGAATTTTTCAAGATATTTGATAAAAACGTCCCCACATAGCCACTTATAGCCATTAGACGTCTTACATCCAATGGTCCATTATCATCCATGGTACAAAATATCTTAAGAATGTCTATTAATAGTCCTGGCTATACTGAACTAATTATAGATATCTATTAGTTGTTAAAATGTAGTCGAAATTTAGGCGTACTTTTTTGAATGTCTAATAGATGTAACATATTAGATCAAGACAAGATTTAGATATTTTCAATATAGATTAGCTTTAACAAGTCCAATTATTGTATCTTTGGAGATTTATCAGATATGTAACAGACATCTAATGGAGGTAAAATAGAATGACATTTGCTTATAGAAGTTTAATGGATCATTTTTTTAACTTTTATAGATGTCTTATGGACGCAAGTGGCTGTGTGGGTCTGAATTCGAAAATATCCAAATATGTATTGGTAGATAGTGTATAAATTTATAATAATACCTATACTAAATATCAGTATGGTGCGTGGAAGTAAAAGGGATCCTTTGGCTTTATTTTTTTAGTTATATATATATATATATATATATATATATATATAAATATATAAACATCAGTTCTTTGGAAATTATTTCTTCAACTATCTTCCAAATCAATGCATTATTTAAACGTAAACTGCGTGGATTCCTTTACATGGAATGTTATCGTTATAATTAAATATTAAAAGTTAAATACATACGATAAAGATTTAATTGCACTGAAAAATACACATGTTACCCGAAGGGAGAACAAATAGGGACAGACAGATAGGTTGACTTCTATTACGTTAAAATTTAATTCCATCTCAATCAAATATATAGTAATGAACAGAAAAAAAAAGAATTATACTCTGAACTCCAATCTAACAATTTCGCATTAATGAACAGTAGAATATCCTTGGCAATTTATAATCTAATTTGAATGCAATCAATATCTTTTGAGAGTTAATTTTATTCGTGCTTTTTTTTTTCTTTCTTTTTTTTCCCCCTCTCTCTTTTTTCTGATGAAGTAGCAGCCAGTTTTTTCTATGCATCCAATATTTAATTTGATTTTGTACATATTCATTTTTAAATACTATCTACAAGTATTTGATTCATACACTCCGGTTGTAAATTCAGGATTTCTAGTGCAGCATATAGGAAATAGTCAGTTGATCCATTTTCCTTATGATAAAAGTTTAATTTGTTGTTTTCAGTGCAAATATTTCTCTATATTACATTTTTTGGAATAAAGGAGATTATGTGTTTTTTTTTTTTTTTTTTTTTTTTTTTAAGTGTTCAAATTTCAATATATTTAACTTTGTTATGCTATTTGATATAAATAATGTAACTTTACATGTGAAAATTATAGAATATTGAAACAAAAATTGTTATAAAGTGTGCATTGTAAAAAACACCATAAACTAAAAAAAAAAAAAAATAATAATAAATAAATAATTAAAAATTGCAGCAATTGTTTCCGGTTGAAATAGCACGAAGGCACTTCATCAGGCGAAACAAAGTGGGCACGAGTGCAGCAAAAGTAATTTGGTGCAATAGTGCTTTTTGTTAAACTCACGAAGGGATGTGTTATTATTTCAACCTAAAAGAACTGATGCATTTTTTTTTTTTGGGGGGGGGGCAATGATTATGTTTATTTACAAATTTTTCTATTTATTACTACAGTACAAAATCTCAAATCCGGAATCGTCCGGACCGTGGCCTTTCCGGATTTCGGACTTTTCCGGATTTTAGGTCACTTTCTGATTTACGGCAATAAAAAAACGGACATCTCCATTCCTAACGTCCTTTTAGTTAATAACTAGCTTATGCCGCCCGAGGGTGCGATTTCTTAAGAAATTGGAGTATACTCTAAAGTAACATGTACAATACTTTGAATAAACACCATAAAATTTTGCAAACAAAACGCAGGCAGCAACGCTTGCGCTTTGTTTGCCGCACTCGTGCCTACTTCGTTTGCCTGATGAAGGATCATGTTTTCTTTCCATCCGAAACGATTGTTGCGAGCTCTTACATTTTATTGTGTTTACTCTTATTACTTTTAAACACCAATTCTGTGGTGCTTTTTTATTATAACTCTCAAGTATCCAGAAAATCTTGAATATTTTTCTTTTCCCCTACATCAAATGGTACCCAATTGATAATTTTTTTCCTTCTTTTTAAAACAGCAGGCTTCCTTTTTTTCTCTCTGTGTTTATCTTGAAATTCGCACATTTGAAACCACAGAAATTATCACTGATATAATCGGCTATTTAGAATTAATTATCACAGCTGTCACTCTTAACCAGGCCGCCACAAAGAACTTTTTCGCGTTGTTGATAGTCCAATGGGATCTTTACTCTCTCCCCAACTCTCTTCAAAGTCCTTGAGTGAATAATTTTCCGACACGTGCGATACCGAAAGATGATTTTGCAGTTTTATACAGATGACGTTATTTGAACTTTAAGCGAATATTCAGCATTTGACCTGTGCCAATTAATTTTCATTAGGTTTGGAAAGCAGATTCTTCAGCTGAAAAATGTATATATATATATATATATATATATATATATATATATATATATCGTTCGGTTGAGTAAAGAGATAACGGAATTAGGGAGAAAAAGGAGAGTGCGTTTGTCTTTGTAGCTGTAAATAGTTGATAAATTTATCCGCGATTACCTATTTTAAAAATATTTTTAGAATTCCATAAAACTCATATATGTTATACAGGTTTTCGAGATTTACTATAGGACGCTTGTCATAAAAAGTTGTACAGGTAACCCAAATGGTTTCAGTATAAAAATTCATAAAATAATTTGGATACATTACAGTCAAATAGACATTTCTTAGCAGCGCACGTAAAAATCTTTATACAACGCTAAAATACAGATTAACATAAATTTTATAGATGCAATAAGAAATGGTTCCGATCAAAAATGATAAAATAAATATTTGTGGTTCATTTAATAGTGATGCTGAAAAATATTCTTATACGTTACGGGAAATTGAGGGGGGGAGCATTTCAGTTTCGTAAAAGTGAAATTATTTTTCTCACTTGCATTTAAAAAATAATAATTAATAAATAAATAAAATAAAACAGTTTGTTACGGCTACCACTTTTTTTTTTTTTCGTTTCCTATAATAGTTTATAGAAATTGTCAGGTATAGCAAAGTGCTACAATTAAAACTCGCACTTTGCGGGTAAAACGTGAATCTGCTGTTTTAGGATTCAAGTCGTTCGAGTAATAGAGTTAGTGCCGATCCTAAGCTAAAATTGTAAATTGAAATATGCTAATATTTTGGAAACTGAATAATATAAAAGGAGAAAGAAGATTGCTTTTGAGAGTCAGTTGGAGGGAGTTAAAGTTAGTTGGAAGAAGATGGTTTTGGAGAGTTAGGAGCGGATATAGTTGGATATAAGTCGAGTAGATAGCAGTGTCAGGGAATCCTCCTGCTAATCGAAAGATTACTTGACCTCATGAGTTAATGAAAGTGATTGAAAGTGGTTGGGATCATTTGTGAGTAATTAAGTAAAGAAAAGTAAAGTAAAGTAACGGTGGTTATTTATTAATATCAAAGTATTTAAGAAGGCTACTCATTTAAACGTATAAAGATATTTAATCAAATCAAAGTCCAGCGTCCCCCTTCTTATTTAAGCTCAATTAAAGCTCATTTATGTTATATATTTGGACTCTGTCATTTCTTCATAGTTTAAATATTTCATTTACAGCTTCAAGTTAAAGTTAAATAGAGTATGGAGAACTCGCGTTCTCCACAAAATTACATATTAAAATTATTATTTGTGAAAATTATTTTCTGTGAGGGAAGGTTTTGAGATTCCTGAACACGATTTGACCATTTTTAGAAAGTTTCACTCTGTAAGTGTGTATAAAAAAAATTGTGGACGCTGTATCTCACGAACCAATGGACTAAATTTAACCAAATTTGTTATTTAACCAAACTTGATTAAAATCGTTCCCGATTACATTTGTCGATCATTCACTCAACACATGGCTCTATATTTCTACTTCTTCGTAATTTTCAATATGACACAGTATAAGAAGAAATTTTACATAAATGATTTCAAATAAATGATAATTATTTTTTTAATTTTTATTATGAATTAAAAAATAAATATTTAAATAACTAACAACAAACTAGGAAAATTTTTTTGTATAAGTTGAAGAATCGCTCGCCCTTCCCCATGAGGGGATAAATTTTCAATGCTGGTATTTTTCAAAAGAAACTCATCAATAACTTTCAAGTAAATGGCTGAATTAAATTTGTGGTAAATTAAAACAAAGTTATAAATTATAAAAGAAAAAAAAAAAAAAAAAAAAAAAAAGAAGAAGAAGAAGAAAGCATTTTTTCAGAAGTTGGCACAAAATTGATTTTATTATTATTATTATTATTATTATTATTGAGAAACACTGTTCTAAAATGAAAATCGTTTGCATGCATTCAGGAAAATGATTTTAACAAATTATTTGAACTACGCGAATTTGCATAATAAAAAATATAGAAGAAAGTTTTGTGGTGCCACATCATACTAGTTTTTTGTCAAAAATTAAAAAATCAATAAAAAATAATAATAAATAATAATAACAATAATAAAATACTAAAAAGTTAGCGGCTATCATAATTTACTAAAACGGGTCAACTGGATATTTGTTATATATTTCTAGAAATCCTTTTGTTACAACAATAGCTTTAGAGTCAAACATTTAAAAAAAAATAGTATTTAAAAAATAATACAAAAACAAATTAATAATTGAATTACTTACTCATTTATTCTTTTTACGAGATTTTCAATCTCGCATCCGCAGACAACAACAACGACAAGAACTTCGTATGAAATGGCGGACAGCGAGGGAATTTCAAATCAACAGAAAAAGAATCACAGCGCCCTCTATGCAAACAAATTGGTTATGGCCTAATAATTTGTGGCCACAACATGAAAAACATGATGTTGGCCGTGTGGTGATAGCCTGCATAAGGCCAACTGTGTTTATGCCACTTCTGGGCCACCGACCATTTTTCTTTAGGCTTCCATCACAGCTGGCAGCCACAAACGGCCCGCTGCTGGAGTTATATGGGGCAACCGGCAACTGATGGCAAGTGCAGGATGCCAGCAGTAGGCCATAACGAGCCCACCAGTATAAGTTTTGCTGGGTTGGTTTAGTGCAGTCTATAGACGTTCAACTCTACTTACCTGCAGTTTCCCCCATAGACGTAATGTATTAGAATTCTCTTGATTGTCCCTGTACACGAACCATTTGCTTGATTTTAACGAAAAGCTTACTGTAGCATCTATATATGATTTAGAATACCAATTTTTTATTGTCTGCTACTATTATTTTGTGAGATATGCTGATAACAGACACACACACACACAGACACACAGACATACACACAGACCATTTGGTAAAAACATGATTTTCGTATTCAGCGGACCTGAAAACGTGTAAATATAACAAAATCTCGCTTTCGAAAATTTGACCTAAAAACTACATTTTCTCTACCTTACGGTAAGAGAAAGTAAAAATTATAAGTCACTGTTGCACTATCTATAAGCATTTTGGTAAATATAGCATTTATAGGTTTTTAGAGGGATACAACGAGAAATTGTTTATCATTATGATCTAAGGGCTCAAAGAACAATAGCGTTAAATTAAGCACCGTGTACTATATGGAGAAAAATTCTCAAACACCCTATTATAATTTTCTCTCTTTTGTTTATTTAATAACTCCTCTTACTTTCATTTATCTACAAAACCGTTAATTACTTAATGTTTGGAAAATCGAGAGGAGTCACTCCAGATTTTTTTATAATGCAATTTTATATTAATAAAAGGTACATGATGGAAAAACGTCTACTGTAAACAGCGTTCTGTAGCTAAAATAAGTCAGCGAATTGCTGCTGAAATTTGTAAGCAGACAATTCCTGAGGAACGCTCAAGTATATATATATATATATATATATATATATTTTAAAATCAAAAATGCTTACTAAGTAACAGTTTGCGTGAAAAGTCGAAACTTTTAACAAAGAAAGTTACTCGGAAAGTATGAACAGTTTGAGCATTCATTGGTTACTTTTGATCACACGCGGATTGCTCCCTTTGTAAAATTTGGCTTTTTAATGTAAATCGCTGCCTGTTGGTCATGTCTCAAACTTAGTTTGTTGTTTTCATTATTTATCAAAGGTATCTCAAAATTTATTCATGTAGTACCATACTTGATTGCAATCTATTTTTTTGTTTAAATGTACGGTTTTGTTAATAGCGAATATTTTAATGTAATTACACTATATTTCATAAAAAGTTAAACTATGGTGCAGACTATAAGGTAGTTTCAGCACAATTCTACAGGGTGTCCTAAAAGTTCCAGTACTCCAACTTAAAGAACTCATTGTGTCCCTGATTTTTTTTAATATTAAATTTTATCGACTGCTTATTATTGCATCAGTTCTTTAATTTTTATAGTTTGTTTCTTTTCTCGCTCAAGTTGTGAGAGAATAAAGCTTTATGTTATTTTGTTCTTCATAGTGAAATTTTTTTATCACGCATTCAGAGAATTTCGCTGTTTGAAGCTTATTTTGAATGTAAATCGTATGAAAGATGCAAAGATGTTTGGCGATATAAATATCCAGATGATGCAATACCGAGTAAAAATATGCTACATCAGTTCATTCGACAATTTAATAATACAGGTTTTGTGCAGGTGGGTACAAGTTTCTCTACAAGAAGTCACTCCCAGCATGTTAAAACGCGTTTCTAAACACATGCGCACAGGGCCCGATTAAGCTTTGAAGCTAGGGAAAACTTAGTATCATTTCTGGGCCCCCCTTACATTTCGGATTTTTTTTTTCATTCATATACCTGGGTGGTTTCTACACACAACATTAAAAACGTATAACTTATTAACACGTTCGCTGCCGATCCCGCGCCAGCGCGGGATGTGACGTGTTGCTTTACAGGTGAAAATTTACTTTAGGCTGCCGCTTGGCGAAATTTCGAAAATAGCCAAGACGGCGCCATTTCGCATCGTGTTCCGAATAGCAACCTCACACCGGCGGCATACGAAAGCGAGCTTTTCGGCGATCTAACCTAAAAAGAAAATGCGTCTTGAAAAAAAAATCCGAATAATAATAATACACAGGACAAAAGGAAAATTTTCATAAAATAGAATTAAAAGAAAAAAAAAATAATTACGAATTTATAACTAATCACAAATACAAAATTAAAACTTAGATTATACAATCACACCAAATGTCCCTGAAAAGTGTGTTGCTTTAGGAATTGATGATAAGTGTTTAGATGATAGTTTTTTTATTTCCAATAATTTAACAGCTATAAGTACAGTCGGTAACAAAAGTGTCCGGACACTAGCAAAAATTCCTATGTAAAAAAAGTACACTTCATAAGGTTTTGTTAAATAAATCCTTATCGAATCATGTTCTTACACTGACTAAGAACAGGATTCGACAAGGATTTATTTAACAAAAAAGTATGAAGTATACTTTTTTACTTAGGAATTTTAAATTTAAAAGTTTTCAAAAGTTGTATAAAGTAAATTATTTATCATTAATATGTTATTTATAGTCTTCATTCATTAGGAATGAAAAAATAAATCCGCAACTGGATAATTATAGCAAATTTTAACGATTCTCTATTATAATGGTACTCTGATCTGTTCACTATACCCCTATCTCAAAATGCATGAAATTAAAAAGTATACAAAATTTTGTACTGTAGCAACCAATATTGGCATGAAATTCAAATATATGCCTCTAAAATTCAGGACCGTGGTTGCCCAGTCGGTAGAGCGCCGGGGTCGGAATTGGAAGATTGCGGGTTCGGTACTCGAGCCTGCCAAAAACCATTGTGTATACTAATGGTGGCTGGTGCTCATAAAATCTATCGTGCCCGCAATGTTTTCCATGTTCCCATATTAACACGGATTAGGATACAGGATGATAAACTAGATAGGGCGGTCAGCGTGGGGAACGGAGCTTTATTTTCCGCATTAATTCAGCCGAACAGAGTAAACGATCCGATCGCCGCCTGGTGTAGTATCTTTGAAACTCATCGGAAGAAAGGGAAAACCCGCCCCTTCGGCTTCAGTCATCCAACGAAGGAACAGCCAGAAATGTAAAAACGCGCTGATTGGTGTATTTTCGAGATTTGGTCGCCCTCTATCTGTAAGATGAAAATTACTACCTTTCCGTAACATTAGTAATACATCCTTCTCTTTTAATCCGTGCATATTAATTATACCTCTGGGTGTCTACGAAGCGAGAGAGTCATCCCTTCCGTGGAGGATCAAAATTGTGATGGCATGTCCCTGGACAACTCTAGGGGTGAGACCCAGACCATCGCCAATTGTCCATTGTGCAGCACTAGTGTGACGTAAAACACAATCAACAAACCAACCTCTTAAATTCAAAAGTACCTCTTAAATTCCAACTCTATTCAACCAGCCAAACAGTACTAACGCAAACATCACAAATATTCATATTTCAAAATAGATGGTTGGTTGGGTTTTACGTCACACTAGTGCTGCGCAATGGGCGATTGGCAACGGTCGGGAACTCAGCCCTAGAAGTAGTGCGGAAACATGCGATCAAAAATTTTATCCTCCATGGAAGGGTATTGCAAAATAGAATACTTTCTCTCTAATAAAACACGTATCATCAATATGCAACCGAAGTGATGGCGTCAGCGAGATATTTTATCTCTTCAGTACAAACGAAACTATTTACTATGGAAATTTAACTTATTACTCATTAACTCCAGAGTTTGCTTGTAACGAGCAGATGAATTTTTACACGTTTGACGTAATACAGCGTATTGACGTAACACATGACGCAAACAAGCAAAGGTAAACACAAAGCCTATAACATCTGGCGATGTAGCGCTCTTGTGCAACACGTCAAACATATTCGGCGGGTTAAAGGAAAAAAACGTCATTTCAAATTTTAGTCACGTGAAACCGGCAGCGAACGTGTTAATTAAGAACATTCAGATTTTTGAGGCTAAATAACAGATTTTTCCCAAAATAGTGAGTATTTTACCTTGCTTTAGGCGACCTTTCTCAGAAAAAATTCAATCTGAGGGTGAAAATATGAAACAGAAATTCAAAGAACCTGTTTTTAGTCATTTTAGGGCCCCCTCTTAAATTTTAGAGGGGAAGCTTGTGCTTCCTGAGCCTTTTGGGTAATCAGGCCCTGCATGAGGAAACGAGTTCAGCGTTGCCTCCAAGAAAAAGGTGGACATTTTGAACATTTATTATAAATGCAAGTTCTGTATTTTTTCCTCCGTTATTTTAAATGTGACTTTTATCATTAGCATAAAAATAATCGTTTTAAGGTTTGTTGTTTTGTAAATAAAAAATACATCAGCGTCGGTACTGGAACTTTTAGGACACTCTGTACAAAAATCTAAATATTAATTTTTTGCAAAACTCTCAGTATACAATTTTGAATTGACCCTTCTTCCGTGTATTTCCGTTACTATTTTGTAGTTCTGCTATAACTGATAGAAACAGCTGTAATAAAACCAAGGGAGCTATTTTACGCAATCTCTCCTTATAGGATAGGAGAGATTGTGCACATAGGTAGGACATATTGTGCCTAATTATAACTACACTTACATTGTTAATAATAATAATTGCACTTAAATGATATTGTTGTAAGGCATGATATAAATATTTTTGTATTAGGATTAGATATTTCAAATGAGTAATTAAAAAATCAGAAAAATAAAAGAAATTTAAAAGAATTACAAAAATTTATTAAAACCATATAAAGTTTGCAAAATAATATTAAGTTACTACATAACATGTTCAATTTAAAATTAGAGCATCTCCTTTTTCAGCATGATTATCCATAGTGCAGCAATAGAGTGACGTAAAACCCAACTAACTGAATTTCTCAGCTTGAATGCGAATGGTTTCTTGTTTGCTGACTGAATTTATCGTTGCCCACAATCGTTGCACTTATTGTTTTCAATGGTGATGCTGTCGTGCAACTACCTGCCACAATTTAACTTTTCGAAACAGATAGCACACCGTGTGTAAAATACATTTCCATCCAAAATGTTGGGTAGCACACAGTGTGCACAATGATTTATAACTGGTTCCACCCACTTTTGAGTCAAGAATCCGCCCACATTTTATTATTTATTAAAGATTTTTTTCTCTCCAAATCTTCCGTATAAAAATGTTCAGAACAAAAAGCCTAAATTTCCCTTAGTTTTAAAATCTTAAAATTTCAACTTTAAAATCCTTTACTTTAGTTTAATTCATTTTATTTTATTGAAATTTTGACGATTACAGTCCTAAAGAATTTTTGAATAGGTTGATATTTTTTCTTGCATTCAGTTTTATCTCTTCTGTATTTAAGCAGCTGACAGCTTCACAAAATTTGAGCACTGTACTTTAAAATATTGTAAACCTAAATAGATATGCAATAACATTTAAATACTTTGCGATAATTTTCCTATAGGCTAACATTAGCATTGATCAAAATTGTTACGGCATATCTCCGGATCATCCTTAGTCATATGTCCCAGACCATCGCCAATTACCCATTGCGCAGCACTAGTGCTAAGTTAAACCCAATCAACTATCTTCAATAATATTCAATTTCAAATTCTGGTTGAGAGCTGTGATGTAGAAATCACATATATTTTTAAAATTTTCTATTTAATTTTAATTCAAATCTATTTTAACGCTTTATATAATAATTTACTCCTATACTCAATATAAATCTTTAATAACCACCAAATTGTTTCTTTATTAATAAAATAAATAAAAAAGTAATGTAAAAGAAAATCACTCTGCAAGCTAAATCTCATGATATCATTTCGTCTTATAAAGAATTAACACATGGCTTATTTCATTTTAATATTTCTCCTAAATCATAGTCTAATCTCTAACGTAATTTTAATTCAGTAAGTCATAATTATCCTTGAACAGAATAAAACTATATATATTTTTTAAGTATCTGTTTGGAGAAATTGAAGGGTTGTTATATGGCAATTCTGCTATGTGTATTCAAAATTATTAGCTTGTTTAGAGTATAACGTTTCTTAAAAGTTGTTTATATGTTCTAATGGCGTGAAAATTAAATGCCAAAATGATACACTTTCGCTCAATTTTTTTTTCTGAAAATTGACAAAAAGGTAGCATTGTTTCCCGATCGCTCCTGTATATCAGACCCACGAATGTAGGCTTTAAAAAAACTTACCCATTAGAGGCACCTTCGCTTCTTAATTTATGCAGCAATTTCAATAAAAAAGGCTTTGTGCACATTTTTGTGTCATTTTTAATTATTTGCCAAAATTGCATTTTTAACACATCTTGGGTTAGTTTGGGTTGGGTTTTTTTACGTCTCACTAGTGCTACGCAGATGGGCAATTGGCGACAGTCTGGGACACACCCCTAGAGGTGGTCCGGAGACATGCCATCACAATTTTGATCCTCCACGGAAGGGATGGCTCTCCCGCTTCGGTGACCCACAGAGGTACAATTTTTGATGGGAAAATGGAGGACATTGCGGATACGACAGATTTTACGTGCACCAGCCACCATTAGTGTACACGACGGTCTTTGGCCGGCTCGAGTACCGAACCCGCAATCTTCCAATTACAAGACTAGCGCTCTACCGACTGGACTACCGCGGTCCAACACCTCTTGGGTTTTTGAATGGAAGAATTGTAAATTAGATGTCTAGCAGCGATCAACGCAAGAAAAACGGAAATTTTTCCCTAGTGCGGTAATATGGCCATTTATAAAGTATATTCCGAACTTTCTAATGAAAAATTACTATACCTGGTACTGGAAACTTCCATATCAACAGTCCCCCAAAAGATGCGCAGTCTTGAATGGGTTGAATTAGTTCAAACTCTTACTGAAGTAATTTCCTTGTACAATTCCAGACATTCAACAATCTCATCCTCATTGTCTTGTTATTACAAATAAACTGCAAAATCTCTATTAGTGCAGACTTTTTATTAATTTTTTAAAATCAATGCACAATCTCTCTTAAATAGCAAAGACGCAAACTCTCCGATTTTGGTAGGATAGATTGTGCAGTCTATTATTCAGTAATTATTCGTTTTTAAAATCGTGGTGCTCGCACCGGTAGTCAAAATTTGTAGCTTATGAGAAATTGTTTAATTTAAAGATATTTTGTACTACTACCATCCTAAAGAAATACCTAGGAAGGGATATGTAAATTCAAACACTTATTTTTGAAAACGAGGAGACAAAACAACCACGTTTTATTTTAGACTCTTAAAGTAATCAATATAGACATTCAAGACGACGTTTCATTATTGATGTTGTATAACCACCTGAAATCGCAACTCACCTACTCTATTCTTTCCCGCCGATCTCCAAAGTGTGCAATCTCTTCTACCATGTGATTTTTAACTTTAATGTTAGAACTATTTTCGTATACTGTATATAATCATTAAAAAAATATTTATGTCAAATAATCTGTAATTGTCACTGTTATTCCGATCGTGTCTATATGACTCGAAAAGTTTTTTAATTTATTAAAAAATACGACTGTATTGAAATATTTGCAAGCCATTTTATCACTTTATTAGAAACGCAAGTTATATTCCTGAAAAGAATTACGTTTTATTTATACATTTCCGTCACTAATTTAAATATATTACCAATGTTGAGTCCGAGGTGACATAATGCTGTTTTGTACTTTAAAATTTGAAATTTTTGACAATATTAAAGCCGATGTAACTTACTGTTAATTTAGCTGAACTAAAAGTTTGAAAATAGCCACATAATAGAAAATGTCCCTATGTAAATAATAACGAATTACTTACAATACGCCGATTTCTGTGATTAAATGCAAATAAAAGGCCAAATTACTCCCGAAGTATTGCACTGATATCATTCCTTATAGGTTCATTCAAAAATTTCTGAAAGGATTTTTTTTTTTTTTTTTTTCAAATTTGGCCGATTATAGGTAGAAGGGTGTTTGATTAATTGACGATTGCATTATTTGGTGACAATTCCAATATTAACTTCGTTAACTTCAGATACGAATTTACAAATGATTTCAATTATCTTACTGTAAATATTGCCACCTTAAAGTGCGTTTTCCACTCTTTCCATACATACGTTTACTTTGAAGATCTATTAGAGACTTGGTTGTCTGGTTGCCCAATTTTGATCATTCAAGATGAAAATGAAGATGAAACTTTTTTTTCTCTTTATTTAACAGGGATTTAACAGGGAGCAGCCCCCGCTCACCGCTCGAGGAGCGGTGTTGAGCGCTTCTAGGATAATCCACGTGAGCTGCTCCGACATTTATTGAGAGAAAAAAAAAATTACATCATGCATCGCCTGGCTTAGCCAACCAGCGACAGAGGGCGATGAGTATTTACAGATATTTATGTACATAAAGTATTTGGTCGGCATGCCGGGCCCAGCCGGCCCCACGCGACAAATGGCATGCTGACGATAGTTGTTATTGTAGAGTCGAAACCAGTTGATAATTGATGACGCAGATTCTGAAGTTGAGAATGGCAGTTCCTTTAGTAGAAACTGTTCATGCGTATGCATGGATTTCATCAGCATTAATTGCTGAACATCATGGGAAGAATCTGTAAGTAGATAGATTCACGTTGAGGCTCAAGTCGGTCCTTGATTGCTGGTGACGTTAGGATGGTTAGCGGGGTAGTGGTGAAGTTTCTGAGTAATCTGCAACTTCAGGACGTTTGGAATCTAGAACTGATATTACATGAGGATATCTTCAGCAGCAACTCGGACGACCACAGAGGAAGATAACAGGGTGAAGAAACTTAAGGTTATTTAATTTTGACTAGAGAATTATTATTATAATTTGTAGAATTTGATATTAATCTGTAAGGTTTGAAATGTTCATTAAGTAGGAGAAGATGCTATTTAGTTTATTTATTAGCAGTTTTCTTCTTAGAATTTCGTCTAGCCAATTAATTGGTCTAGGGGAGGGATTTCTTAAATGATAATTTTCTGTTTAAATTGAACACAGTTGGGTGTTGGACAGGGTTTCTTTGGTATTTCATGCTCCTCATGGCTCTTTTAACACCCCCTTTCGTTTGGCTGACTAAGTACAGTTCAACCGGTAAATTAAAAGGTAAACTACGACACATATATAACTATGAAACATAATTCGCAGTTATGTATGCTTAAAATAATAAATATTTTACCTTTTGCACCTTTTTTCTTTATGAATAGAACATAAATAAAATCGTTTCTTTCTTTCTTTTTTTTTTCCCCTCCCTCTCTCTCTTTTTTTTCCGTTAAACATTTAACATTAAAAAACAAAATTCGTCACAAATAGTTTAAATTTCTAATTTTAACCAAGAACTTTACAACACAGTATTTAAAATTGTATGTGGAGTTAGGTGTAAAAGGGAATACACAAATTACAAATATTAAAAATATAAAGAAGTTAAATTACATCAAACATAATAGCATGTAATAATAACGTAATCTATAATCATGCTTAATGAGTGTTAATTAAAAAATTTGTATTGATATAATTTTGATTAAAACTGCATCTTATTCTTTCCTCGTCTCAATATTTATCTTATGTACATACCGTACATTCATCGATATCGATTGTCAGTTTTATATGTCACACATTTTGATAAAATTTGATAAAATAGAAAGTAAAATAAAATATATTATCAAAACTGCATTGCAAAACTTTTAATAATTAATTTATTCATAATTATATATCAGACTACTTTATAAAAGAAATCCGTATTTATTGAAGTCAAAATGAAATTATACGAAATCAGAGTATTTTGAGCTTTCAAGACAATAAATGCTTTACCTGTGTTTTAAAAGGAATTTATATGTTATTGTCATAAGAAGTCAATATTAAATTTATATAAACATTAAATGTATTTTTTTTTAATTAATTAGTGTCAATAGATAAACACAAAGTATTCAATATACATATTTTTAGATAAACATATAGAAATTATGGAAATGAATGGGAATAGATTTAATACTTAACATACATGCTCCAAACCCGCTTTCGTTTAACGTGTCAATTGAAATCATATTTTAAATTTACGATGCATTATAAATGCAAACAAACATTGCATATATTAACTTATTTTCACAAAAGGATTAAATTACATTTACTTTAAAAATATATAACTAAATAATATCCTATTACAAAATATGCACTTACGGCTTATTTAAAACAAATATATTTCGGACAACCATCATGTCCATCATCAGTGCATTGCAGTGATACTCCCTCTGTTTTGTTTTGTTTCCTCCTCTTGATCTTCAATTCTCTTCACTTCGAATGGTCTTTTTCTTTTAATTAGTTGTTGCCATACAGATGGTATTATGCTGTGCTCACGATCATTAATAGATAAATTGTTAATAACTATTTCAATGGCTTTTCTTTTGAGAGCATAAGGGTGGTTATTATAGGGGGTATTTTTCGGGTATTAACGGTATTAAAATTAATTGGGTTAGTTTTATGGGTGGTAGATAGAGCAGTAGAAGATCTATTGCATTTTATGTCGGAGAAGTGTTCTTTTTCGCGATCATTAATATAACGTTTTGTCATGCCAATGTAACAACCTCTTTTATTATTTTCATGTTTAAAATCAATTTTATAAATACCTGAAGTGTTTTTTGGGTTAATTTGATCTTTTTCATTAAGGAGAAGTTGAAATATATTTTTATTGGGTGCATATTTTGTAAAAGGATATTATTTAGGTATATATTTTTAAAGTAAAAAACAAATTACATATTTTAAAATGTACCTTTTCCAAACAAATATAAATATTAAGTGAGACATTTAGTAGTTAAAACAAACAAAACTATTTATTGCTATTGCTACATATTTCATTCTTTAACACTGTTTAACAATAAATACAAATACAAACAAATCATACAAATAAACTGTCGTTTAAATTTTGCACTAAAAAAAAAAGAAAACATTAAAATATAAGAAATTTAATATTTTTAAATTTCAAATTTACTTAGGGAATAAAAAGATTACAAAAATAATCTTATGTATTACCTCATAATGTAGAAAAATGTTTACTATAGGCTGTTATTTCAATATTTGTCGGTGTTTGTTCTTTTTACAATGCGACTGAAAAGAGAATCTAATACATTCAGTTTTTAAATTTTAAAATATATTAACGTATTCGTAACGTTTTCTTTTGTAAATGTTGGAAGAATAAATACTCTCCAAACATATTTATTTATTTTGAATTCTCCCTTTTTTTTAAAAATTCGATACAAATAACATTAGGTACTAGATAAAGAGTGTTTATATTACAGATCTGAAGTACATTTTTATTGTGTTCTAAGGCAAACATCTTTTTATACTGTTTATAAAAAAATTTATGAATTGGGTACGTCATTTTTATCTTTGTGTTTATATTCAAAAGAATTTTTATACTTTTTTTTTTTTTTTTTTTTTTTTTTTTTTTTTAATGGGTAAGTATTATTTTTCTTTAAAAACCACCATTCATACGTTCTAACAATAACTGGTAAAAACTTTGAAAAAAAGAAATATATATATAAATATACACTTTTTAAGACATTAAATGAAGGCATGAATGTTGCAAAAATAGAGTAATATATTTTATATTTGCTTCTATGTTCTTTTTCTAATTTTTAGAAACAAAACTCTAAAAATATATATGATTTACTAAATATTACTGTACGTTTATAAGTCGTAGAAGTAATATTATAGTAATGGTTATTATTTATTTGTATACAAAAATGATGGCATCATTTATTTTAACTAAATCACGGTAATCATTTATGTACATGCATAACAAAACGTACCTGATAAATTACAAAACGATAAAAGTACTTGCTGTAAGCTAAAGTCAAACTATTTATGTAATGTAATGTACAATGTAAAAAAAATTGTACGTGTCACCATGAAAAACAATCGTTCCAATATAGCTGCAACAAATATTTTTAGAAATATAGTGACTATATTTTACAACGTCAGTAGCAGCTAGTTAGTTGTAATCACCATTAAAATGTTTTATCATCAATATAGTAGCTGCAGTTAAACCTACTTATTTAACAACATTTTTAGAAAGACGTTTTTTTCAGTGTAAAGTGTATGTAAAATACTTATCTTCATGCGTTTAATATAAAGCATTATCATTAAAAAAAGACTGCAAAGATATTTCGATCTCAATTTTAATTTTATTGTACAAGATACAATGTATACATCAGAAATTCTTGTAGAATTGTGCCAATTTCTTAAAACTAATTTTTGGTGGAGACGAAATTTTTAAAATAGAAAACGTGCTATGCGCAGTTATTTGATTTTGGATGGTGGTGTGTGAATTAACGCCGGTTCTTTACATGAGGAATTTAGGCCTATTTCAAAATTTATAAAATATAATCTCTCAAAGGTGTCCTATCATGCATTTTTATAAGTTTCGGAGGAAAAGAGGAAAATGTTTTTATAGCAATTAACCATCAGTTGTCTGCGCAATGACCATAATCTTGATTGAAATTTGTAAGGCGATTTCTAAAGATTACGCACACTCGTGAGATTTTGAGATAATGACAGAAAGCTTTAAATAACTTGGCCGACAAATGTGATCTAGGATTGAACGTAGTCCCTACTTTGGACGCTAGAGAAGAACCATTAAACACTGATCATCTAAGCCGAAGAGATCGTTTCTGTTCCGGACACGTTAGCATCCATCTATCAGTTTTCACGGCAGTATTTCTTGACGAGTGGTGCATATATTGCTCTATGGTTTTTTTTTTTAATGGTAACCACTTAAGCTTCCGTTAAATGCAAAGCATAGCTCGAATAAAACATACATAGACACACACACACACACATATATAGATATATTGTAATTCAAGATCAATGCATGCTACGTTAGATAGCAACTGAAATTTATTACGCAAGAATTCATCAGATATCTCCCACATATAATATATAAGCATATATATATATATATATATGTGTGTGTGTGTGTGTGTGTGTGCACTTTGTCTTGAAAACTGTCCCCTGAGGGTGTAAGAACAAAATGTGTTTTTATCTCTAATATTATGTTAAACACGTTAATCACTTCCATTACCCTATTTCCATAAGTAAAGGAAGTATCATACTCGGTGAAAGATTACAATATTAAGTCTTCACCTGATTTACCTATTTTAAGACCTCTCGTGTCCAATAGAGTGTTAATTGGAAACTAATCAGTGTGCATATGTGTCTGTGTGGAGACAGGAATCTTCTGAATATCATATCTCCAAAACAGAAAGTGAAACAACAACAAAACATAATTTATTTGATGTTCTCGGTGTACAGATAAATTTTGGAATTTTTTTTTTGTGAAAATGCGAAAATTAAAAGTGGGATATTAAAAGACGGAAGTGTGACCCTATTTGAATTTATATCTGTATCTCGAAAACGGCTCTAACGATTTTCTTCAAATTTGCTGTATAAGAATTCTTGTAGATTAGAAATAAACTAAAAACAACGGTAAAAGAGATAGAGCAGAAAAATTGTTAACTGGTACACGTCCATTTCAGAACTTCCAAAGTGACTTCTGCAGTAGTCGTGGAAAATAAATTTAAAACATGATAAAAATGAACATGAAATATGAATGACCGAAACAAAATTCTTTCTTTTAAAGAGTTCATATTTGTTGGCTGTGCAACTGATCAACTTAGCATACAAATCCATAACCTACTTGTAGTGTTTTTGCTACCTAATGCCATAAGACTAATAGAACCATCCTAGGAATCGCAACGTTTCAATTTTTTATGTGTGTTTTATTATTTTGTCACCCGTTTCGTAGACATTCTTTGTCAACAAAATGTTACAGATTTATAACTTAAAAAAAAAAAAATCTGAAAATTAGAGGTAAAAAGGAAATAAAGAAGACGCAGATTTATAGGAATACTGCAGCCCCTTGCACTGAATCAATTAATAATGGCAGATTTTAACAAACACTACATGAAGAGAAATTTTTGGTAAATTATGAAAAGAGAGAAAAAAAAAGATATAATTGACTGAAGTTTTAAAATAATGCGCAAATTATTCGTTTGTGGCAGTTACTAAATAAAAGCAATACACTTGGGATGAATCTTGGAATGCAACTGGTGATATTTCAATATTATCGCGATAAATCGCTGCACTGGCACCTGACGTTGGTTTCGAAGACTTTAAAACTTACATTTAAAATAATATTGACAAAATTATTCAGGACGAAACAGTAAGTTACAACGAAGTTATATTATAATTTATATAACAGTTTTACTGACGACCAGGAAGAAGGCGATTCTGTAACTGTACATTGAGGCCAAACTGAAAATTTGGAGAAAATAGATAAGCAATTATTTCTTTCAATCAATACCATTTATAAAAGGCTTTTAAAATTTCAAAATAAGATTTGAGCTTGAATGTCCGACTACTACGTGACTATCAAATGAATTGTATGTTATTTGAATACTTGAAATACTTGAATGTCAGATGTAAGCGAACTGAACAAACAGTTTTTGTCATAAAAACTTATCATCGGCTATTTGGTAGTATATTACCAAACATATAAACTTTGAACGATTACAGAGTAGAATATTCATCTGACGAGAGCATTTTTGAAATAGTTCACCATAAGAAAATCTTTCCTTTTTTCTTTTTGTCTAAGAAGAGTAGTTTTTATCTCTACATTTTAGATCTTTCTTATAGGTTATTGTTAATGTAAAACAATTGCATCCTTTTGAAATGCACCGAAAAGTTGATGTTGGCAGACAAGAAATAAATACTTTGAAAGAAAGTAAGCTTTTGCTAACGGATTAAAATAATATTACGACCATTCCTCAAGGGGAAAAAAATAGGAAAATATGCAGTTTGAATGCTTTATACACGCACACACACACACACACACACGGATATATATATATATATATATTTAATACCTATTTACGCCTAATTAAAAAAAAAAAAATGTGTGTCAAGCAATATATTTTTAACTATTTTTGAAGATGCATATTTACGTGTTTTCATTTATGCAGACTTAATCACCGTACAGAAACGAGCCTAAGTGTAGAATGGTGAATTTCTTTCTAAATATACAGGGTGTTTATAAAGTCCCGGACCCATTTTGATGTTTAATAAGTCATAAAATAATGAAGATATAACAAACTTATGGCATTTATTGATGGAATAACTCATATATTTTCTTCTCAGGTTTGAATATCTTTACTTTTGTAAATATCATCTGCGCGTGTGGTTAATTTCAGATTATTTCATTTTCCAGTCTAAATATCTGTACTTTTCTAAATATCGTCTGCTTATTAATTGCATTTTTCTCTCTTTTGTTTTTGGCAACTATTGCAATGTTATGCAATGTTATGCAAACGCCGCTGGACTTTTTCCTTTGGGGATTTTTAAAGGCCAATATTTACAGGAGGAGAGTGTCGAACATTGATGACCTAAAAGTCAGAATTACAACCGCAATAGCCTCTGTGGATGCCGACATGCTTGCCGCTACCTGGCGTTAAATTGACTATCGACTTGATATTCTCCGTGCGACGAAGGGGACACACGTGGAAGTTCATTGACAAGGGTCATGAAACTTTTTGAGTCTATCTAACCATTTATGTTATTAATTTTAATCTATCTTTATTATTTTATGAGTTATTAAACATCAAATTAGATCCGGGACTTTATAAACAACCTGTACTTTTACTCATTATAAATTACAATGATATAATGTCTATATTTTCGACTAACTGCATATTCGGGCACACAAAGTAAACACTCTCAAGAAAGAAATATCTTTGTATTAATAAAACAGTAGATTTATTTGAAAATATTTCTCTTCTTTTTTTTAATCAATTTTTATTTTTATCAATACATAAATTGAAGAAAACCTCCTCGCATTGTTTATTTAAAATTATTTATGAAAACAAATTATTTTTGTTTTCTTAACATATTTATAAAACTTAATTAGTATTAAAAAAAAAAAATAATAATTTGTGGCAATACTTAAAACATACTAGATGAAGTAAGCATTTTCAATTTCATAAATAGAGCGCATATACATGACAATTTTTCATTTATTTAGACTAAAAATTAAAAAGCAATTAGAAAAGACTGAGAAATGTATCAAGTATGTTTTATATTATGCATTATAGGAAGTATGTTTTATATTATGCAGAAAATGTATATTTCAGAAATTTAGCGGATTCATGTTTGTCAGGCAATATTCGGAAGTACTTTTGATAATTCAAGTGCAACAAATTGAAGATATATATATATACATATAGTATATATATATATATATATATATATATATATATATATATATATATATATATATGTATATCATATACATAAAATCTATATTAATAAGATATCAAAGGTAATTCGGTTTCATTTAACCTTAGAATTAGTTTTCTCTAATGTAGTTTTCCTTTTAAAATCTTTTTACTTTCATCTTCACAGAATAAAAAATTCGGACCCATTTACCGATAAATTTGATCAATTTAGAAAATGGACGTCTGCCTTTGCTTGTTAGAGACGAAATTTCTGTAGCAGATCTTACTCAAGAATTCATGCATACAGAATTTCATGTAAATGTGTATGTATTGTACGTGCACCTTAAATTAAATCTACCAATTTTTGTTAAAAATCGCCCAATAGGTGGCAATGCTGTCTTGTTTTTTCATATTCTTATATGGCAATTATTGGACGAAATTTCACATTAAGGTGCGGAATGAAAATTATTTTTAATAAATCCATGTGAAATTAATAACAACTATCTAACACAATAACATCACTGCTCGGCATGGAAATTTCCCCCCAACAACCATTTTTGCAAATTTATATGTAAAATGACCTCCTGCATCCGAATGTGACGCCCAATTTGCCCTATAACCCACCGTTTTTTAGAGATAGCCCCCTTATTTTTATTACTTTTCGGTAATTTTGTGGCTATAAATTTGATTTTTAGAGGGGGGGGGGGGTGATTATTTTAGCTGTTAAATATCTTCTGAGTGCCTAAAGAGGTGAAAAATTCCATAACATGAACATTTTCAGCAAGGGAAAGATTTGCCACTGAAATTATAAGTTACAATTATTATACTTTATTAATCAATTATTATTATCACTTGTTGTACATTATGTATTTTTTTTATTTTAAGAGTTAAAATAATTATTTTCCATTCACGGAAACAAATTTATGACCATAAAATTACCGAAGACTGATAAAAATTCGGGGAAGAGGTGACGTTCCGTGAAAGCGGTGGGTGACTGGGCAGAATGGAAGTCATATTCGGATTCAGGAGGTCATTGTATATAAGAATCAGCAAGAGTGGTAATAGGGCTCGATTTTTTTTTTTTTTTTTTTTTTTTTTTCAGCGTAGTGTATTCAACAAAGAGAAAAATGTACATGTAGGAGCATCTCTTCCCACTCTGGGGTAAAGTATCCTTATGAAGAATGTAAAGTTTCAATATGAGTGTTTTTCAAAAAACATTTAATGTAATGATAAAAAAGCATATGTTTTAGATTCATTTGTCTATAGGGCATAGAAATGACTTTTTTTTCGACACTTGGTGTTATACTTCTCTAAGAGGAAACAATAATTTAAAATTATGATTTATACTGGGAAAATGTGTACAGGAAAATTTCGAAGAATGTTTAGCGATGTGCTCAACATATAATTTTAAAGCACATATTTTTTTTCTTTTCAAAGAATTAATACTTTTATACTACATTCGAAAGTGCATGCATTGCTTGCTATATCGTTTAATGCACATAAATGTCATAGCAATAGAGAGTTGTAATGGCAATAAGTGGAACAATTTGAATACAAATTTCTAATATTATTTTCTAATTATTTACTATTTCTAATTATATATGCAACATCTTGTTTATAAGAGTTTTTCTCGTTGCGGTATCAGATCACACACATATGGCATGGTTTCTGATTATTTCAACATGCTTCTGATAAAAGGATTTATAATTGTCCATTTTGCACCCACAATTCGATATTTTGACGTTCATTAACATGTAGCTATTGCTTAATTCGGCAAATTGATAAATATCTTACAAAAGAGAAACTCAAAAGAAATTATTTTATGCTCATTCATTTTTGTATAATTTTTCTACCTACATTCCAGATTTGTTGTTTAAAATTGAAATAGTACATTTTTCAAACTCATTAATTCTATTAAATTTTACAAAGAACATTAGACTTACACGGATTTTATGTTTCCTAAATATATTTCAAAACAACAGCTAACGTTCTAAAAGATTGAGAAATCATATTTAATTCAATTCTTTCAAGCATGTGAATAAACCGTGAAAATGTTTTAAAGTGCAAGTATGTAATCCACTTTACCGCGTTTGGAATAACCTAAAGCTGTAACATACATATATTTTGCCTTGGGGTAATCAAAAATTAGATATTTAAAATATATGCAACAGCAGTATATTTTTAAAGATTTAAATGAAAAGAGTTATTCAGTTTAGATTAAGAAGAGTTTGTAAGAGCACTAGAAAATATACTAATTAATTTCGTTTATTATTGTTTTTTACTTATTTTAAATGAATTAGAATACGCAATGTAATTGTTGCCTAATGTTTTAATAACGAACTTGAAATTACTTGTAACATTACATGCGAAATATTCGTGAAATTTCTTTAAAGATATGATACTTCAAATGTAAAATTAATTAGTACCTTCATAATAAAATGTGTTTTTAGCTTTTCTTTGTCTGTGTGCTTATTTCTCCGTATTTTAACTTTCATAAACAGAGACCGATTAACCTTTGAAGCTAGAGGAAGCTCGGTATTACTTCGAGGCTTTGATTTATTTTTGAGGGGAATTTTCAAAGTTTTATAAACACAGATTAACAAACGTATTTAGGATATGATTTTTTTTCCAGAAGTTACCTAAATATCAGATTTAAGTTCCTTTCTATTCTATATATTACTTTATAAAAATATTACAAGCCATATTTACTTCAACATTAATACCATGAAAGGAAACAACAATTGCAATTATTTGAAAAAAAAAAAAAAAAAAAAAAAAAAAAAAACATTCACTGGACTAAAAAAGCTAAAAAATAGTGTAACCAAGTTTTTTTCTCTCACCCTGAACACATTCCCCCCCCCCCTTTTTTCTTTTAACCAGATGAAGGGTTGAGATAAATGATTTCAAGCTGAAACAATTGTTGAGATTTAGTGCTTTTCATAGTAGCAACTTCAAAGTTTCAATTTACTGTTTTCATTCCACATCATCTTTGATATTTTTTAATGCATATGTTTACTTCTATCTAAATAGAACTTTTCCCAAAACAGTGTGTATTTTCTCTTGCCTGAGGCAAATTTCACCTCTATTTTTTTTCCCTGAATAAACATTATGAATTCGGAGGAATTGATATTCCTGACAGTGGCGGCTCGTGAACCGAAAATAGGTGAAGAGCTCAAAAATAAAATTTAAGTATTTTTAATCACAATTTTTATTAAGCACGGTCTTAACTAAAATGAAATAAAAATACTTATTTAAAAGTAAATTTATATTATATAAATGAATACAGTGTAAAATGCAGTGTGCCTCTTCACCAATTTTCGGTGCACGAGCAGCCACTGATTCCTGATCCTACTGTCGGCAGCAAAAATATTGAAGCACTAGCAATAATTTCTACTTAAAATATGGGCATCTAATACTGTTTTGTTATGTAAATATTTGTCGAGTCATGATCTTAGTCTTACGAGGTTTGTCCAATAAAAACGCGAACTGAAACCATAAAAATTTTATTTTGCAAACTTTAGTCTACATAGATTTTGTCCCCTTCAAAGTACTCTCCATTCGTTGCTATGCACTTATTCCATCTTCATTTCCACTGTTCAAAGCAGCCTTGGAAGTCCTCGGCAGTCAGACCTTTTAGTTTTCTCGTCGTTTCTTGCTTTATTGTGTCCACATCTTCCCAGTGATGTCCTCTCATCACATTTTTGCATTTTGGGAATAAAAAAAAGTCGTATGGGGCGAGATCTGGTGAATAAGGAGGATGATGAAGGATGGTGATTGAATTTTTTGCCAGAAACTGGCGAACAATCAATGCTGGATGTGCAGGTGCATTGTCATGGTGAAGGATCCATCCACCGCGTTGAGTCAAATTTCGTCGCACACGACGCACGCGACCTCTCAAACGCTTGAGAATTATAAGAAAAATAATTTATTATTTTCATCAATTTCCATTTTCGACACACAATAAAAACAAGGACAAGAGAAACTAACACAACTAGCACAATACGCACAGCTCGACGATCCGCCAGGCACTGATGGTTCACTGGGTCTCGGGCAACCAGCACCGCTAATGAGTGAGGCTATAGTCCGCGTTATGACCAACAGATGGCACCAGTTCGCGTATTTATTGAACAGACCTCGTATACTGTTTATAAAAAAAGTAAGTTGATGATAAAAATTAGCGATCAAACTAAAAACCATACATATGAAAGTGTGGATGTGATTAAGAATCTTCTTCTAATTATGAATATAAATTTCTATGACGCTATTACATATATCTATGGAGATATAACTTTTATATATATATTTATTTATTTTCATTTTTTTTTAATTTTGCAGAAAAATTATCACTTTTAAGCAGGGTATTAGACCCAGTAGAATGCCATTTTTAGGAAACTTGGCATACTGCATTAGACACAGCATACTGCTGTCAGAATGTAAAAACGTAAAAACCGTTATGAAAAATGAGCATTTTTATAAAGTAATTTTTAACTACACATAAACTTTAAAGAAATATCATTTGCATAACTTTATCAATAAACGTATTCAGCTACCTTATATGAAAACCATCAAACCATCATTGACATTCAAAAAGTTTCTGACTTTAGAATGGACTGACATTCAGTTCCCTTCAAAATAAAAGCTAAACTAAAATGTATTTTACTCACATTTTTATTCAAATTCAACCAATGATAATAGGAGTGTTCGCTGATTGTAAATAAATATTGGTAAAACCCGCATCATATTCCTTTAGATCTCTCTCTCTCTCTCTCTTCCCCCCCCCCCCCATAAAAACTGAAATTCTGTTCATTCTATCACGTACAACTTTTTGAATTTACGCAAAACGTGTTTGGGATTTTCATACAAGTAGCTCAATATCTGTGGATATTAAATTATTCAAATGAATTTTTTTAAAAGCTTGCGCATGCGTAATTAAAAATTATTTAGTAAAAATGCATAGAACTCATAAGATATTTTAAAATTTTCCATTCTGATTGTAGTATACCGAATTTAATGTAGTAAAAATAGCTTTGCACTGGGTCCAACACCCTGCATGTTATGTATTTAATAAATTACATTTTTTTTTTTTTTACTTTTTTTTTAAGGAACAGTTATAAATATAGTGACCTTATAAAAATTTATACAGATATTTAAAATAAACTTTATAATCACATGCTATAGGCAAAACCAACTTCAAGCATTACTTTTGTACTGGGATAAAAAATATTTTGATTTCTTTTTACTTCTTACTGATCCCTTTTTCGCTTCGGGACAAAACATTTGTTGAATTATATGATGTATAATATACTATTTATACACCTAAAATATCAAGGTAATTTGTAAGGAATTTTTCAAGATATTTGATAAAAACGTCCCCACATAGCCACTTATAGCCATTAGACGTCTTACATCCAATGGTCCATTATCATCCATGGTACAAAATATCTTAAGAATGTCTATTAATAGTCCTGGCTATACTGAACTAATTATAGATATCTATTAGTTGTTAAAATGTAGTCGAAATTTAGGCGTACTTTTTTGAATGTCTAATAGATGTAACATATTAGATCAAGACAAGATTTAGATATTTTCAATATAGATTAGCTTTAACAAGTCCAATTATTGTATCTTTGGAGATTTATCAGATATGTAACAGACATCTAATGGAGGTAAAATAGAATGACATTTGCTTATAGAAGTTTAATGGATCATTTTTTTAACTTTTATAGATGTCTTATGGACGCAAGTGGCTGTGTGGGTCTGAATTCGAAAATATCCAAATATGTATTGGTAGATAGTGTATAAATTTATAATAATACCTATACTAAATATCAGTATGGTGCGTGGAAGTAAAAGGGATCCTTTGGCTTTATTTTTTTAGTTATATATATATATATATATATATATATATATATATATAAATATATAAACATCAGTTCTTTGGAAATTATTTCTTCAACTATCTTCCAAATCAATGCATTATTTAAACGTAAACTGCGTGGATTCCTTTACATGGAATGTTATCGTTATAATTAAATATTAAAAGTTAAATACATACGATAAAGATTTAATTGCACTGAAAAATACACATGTTACCCGAAGGGAGAACAAATAGGGACAGACAGATAGGTTGACTTCTATTACGTTAAAATTTAATTCCATCTCAATCAAATATATAGTAATGAACAGAAAAAAAAAGAATTATACTCTGAACTCCAATCTAACAATTTCGCATTAATGAACAGTAGAATATCCTTGGCAATTTATAATCTAATTTGAATGCAATCAATATCTTTTGAGAGTTCGGTAATGTCTCTGACTTTTAGAATACGATCCGATTTTTTATTTATTACAACATTTTCCAATTAATGTAAATAAATAGAAAAGTTTCTGTAGGAACTGTGAAAACATATTTGTTTAAGTGTTGGATGTAAACTGCATACAAGATTTAATAAAAAAGCACCACAAAACTGGCGTTGTAAAAAATATTACTTACAAACTTTGAATAAACACCATAAAATGCAATAAACTCGCAACAATTGTTTCAGGTCGAAAAAACACACGACCCTTCATCAGGCGAATAAAGTAAGCACGAGTGCTGCAGTCAAAGCGGCAACTTGGTGCGTTGCCGCTTTGACTGCAGCACTCGTGCTTACTTTTTTCGCCTGATGAAGGGTCATGTGTTTTTTTCGACCTGAAACAATTGTTGCGAGTTTATTGCATTTTATGGTGTTTATTCAAAGTTTGTAAGTAATATTGCATACAAGATATTTAAAATCCTCTTCGCGCCAATTATTTTTATTTAGTTAGTTACTTGTTAAATTGTTTATAATTATTAATAGCATAGTATGTGTTTTTTCATAGCATGACTTTTAGATCCCTTTACCATACCTGCCAACTTTCTAATTAGTATTCCGTAAAACTGTATGTACCTGCCTTTTTTTCCACTAATCATTTTTAGAGTCTTTTTTTTTTTTTTTTTTTTTTTTAATAAATTGGTGTAGAAAAAGAGGCGGGTGCTAATAATTTTACGGAGTACTAATTAGAATGTTGGCAGCTATGTTTTATATTCTGGTTAAATATTGCTGAAAGTTTTTATATATTTAATATCGTTTTCTTAAAATAAAAATATTGTGGTTTATTTGAAATTGAAATCACCTATATCTAAAGATATATATATATATATATATATATATAAAAAAAAAAAAAACTTTAAAAAATTATTAATTAAATTACATTAGGTTTGAAACAATGTGGTATAAATACATGGTTAGTCAGACGAAGATTTTTAAAAAATTTCGAATATACATATATTAGAAAAACAAACTTAACAAACAACGTTTTCTGTGTTATGAGATTTAAATTTGTTTCATTTGTTGTATTTAATTTTTGTGGCTTTGTACTCCCATGTAATAATTTTTTAAAAAGAATAATTATAATTACAAAAGTATCGGTATATTTTATATTTCTTTATATAAAATCAAAAGATAGTAATTAAAACAAATTTTTCTAAAACATTTGCAAATTTATTTGCATTTAAGTAAAATTTCAAGTAATTACAAAATTGTTAACTAAGTAAATATAATGAATTAAAGAATTTATATCTCCGAGTTTAAAAATGCATTTAAAAGTATTTTGTATATACATAAATTATTACTTCAGGCAGAATTGCGTGTCCGTTTAAATAATAAATGTGATAATTTATACTGAATCCCATAAGATATTTTCTTGAATCACATTTATGATAAAATATTGCCAAAATAATTCTTGATTTGAGAAGAATTCTTTTGCATTATACAATATACAGTTATAACAAATTAAGGTTTTTATAGGAAAATGTTGGTCCTAAATTTCCCTATAGTTAATAAATAATAAATATTGGTTTAGTTAAGTTTAAAAGAAATGTCTAGGAAATGCTCGTATATTTATGTTCTAGTTTTATGAAACTTTGAAAAAGAAATCGTACATTTTAAAGGCTGCTTGATTTTTGTTAAATCTCCATTGCTCGTCATGAATTTTCAATGTGAAATAAAATGCTTTTATTAAATATATAAATTTATAGAACATATCATATAAAATAATGAGTTTCAGTATAATATTTAGAATAAATTGAAAACATATTTCTATGCAGTTCTAATAAATATTATCAGTATTAATATCTATATCAAACAGGACAAAAATGCTCTTGTCTAAAAGCATCTCTCTTTGAATTCTAATTAACCAATGATTTGTAGCTTCTGTTTATCCCATTGTAAAATACTTGAATATGCTTTATTATGATTTTATGTTTCATATATAAACCACTCCATAAAGAAATATATATATATATTGTTTGAATAAAAATTTTTTGATCAGTGTATTTAGCCTGTTTTAACTTATGCTTCAGAAACTTGGACATTACACTGTAAAACATTTCTGCAAATTTACTGTAATAATTATCCAAAGTAAATTTACAATAAATCTTAGTTAAAAGTAAGTAATCGAGATTCTCAATCTTTATTCTGTATTTTTTATCTATTTTTAATTTTTAATTTCTGAATAAAATTTTAAAATAAACGTTTCTGCTTTAGAAAAAGCATTCTAAGTCACAAATATATTCTCTCCAATAATTAATTAAATTAATATTAGACATTAAAATGCATATATAAAATTCATTTTTTAACATCTTCGTTTATTTATTTATTTATTTTGTAACTTTACTTAAGGCTTAAGATAAATGATTATCAGTAGTATTCTGTTTAAATTTTTTAACAGTGTAACGTGTAAAGCTATACAATAACTTCAAACATCCCAGAGAATCATGGAGAGATGCATGTTAGAATTCACCCGAAGAAACAGATAGCTAAACACTTGCATTAGGAAGAAAACCAAAGTTACTTCTAGAGTCAAGAAGTTAAAATTGAGCTGTGTTGGGCCCCTTGAGAGAAGAAATGAGGATAGTTGGACCCCCAAATTCTTATTTTGGATACCGAGAGACAAGAAGAGACCACTGTGACGTTGGAAAAAAAAATTGTGAAGTTTGGAAGAGAAGAAGGGAGAAGAATTGCAGAAAACAGGGCAGTTGGAATCACATAGGAGAGGCCTACATCCTGCAGTTTATTGATAAAGGTTGAAATTGGTGATGATGATGATAATGATGATATATTTCTTTATGGCGTATATTTTACGAAATATTTACAAAAATTATTATTTCTTGTCACAATATTTATGTAAGCGTTTTATATTTTCTTTTTAAAACATACGGGTAAATTAAAAAGAAATAAATGAAAATATTTATGCGAGTATGCGATTTTTTGTAATTTTTTTATTTAGGAATATTAATTATTAATTTACTTTTAAATTGATAATTTATATTATTTACAGAAAAACTTATTAATCAAGATATAGCAGATTGTTTTATTTATAAGTTCATTAATATTACCAATTGCTACATTTGTTAAATATTATTATTATTTTTTTTAATAAAAACTAATTTTAAACATTAAATATGTGACATAGAAAATATGGGATCAGGTTCTGTTGTCTTCGACAGTGTTGAGTACGAATATTCCTAATACTTCAAACATAATGGTGTTTAATTTTTAATCTGACCAAAGTAGCATTTTATAGTATAATTTTTTAATGATGTTTACAAGCTATAATACTCTATTGAAAAAAACGTTAGCTGAAGTTTTAACGTGGTATTTGTCCGTTTCGCTTTCTTTCTTTTTCTTTTTTTTTTCTTTTTTTTTTTTTTCTTTTTTTTTTTTCCTTTTTTTTTTTTTTTTTTTATTGTCTTAACATGGTTAAAAAATAACATCTTCTAAGTTATTAAAATCTTAATTTTCTTGTATTTTTGAGTACATCATTTTTAATGCCTAACGCAAAGAGAAACCGTATAGCTTGAATTTACATAAAGCAGAAAAAAACAGGTGAAAAGCAGATCTAAACAAAATGAAAAATATAAATGAGTTACATTTCAACTAGAACATTTAAGCACTCATTTTCTAAATCCCTAAACTAGAAATATAGATTTCCGAGTTATGCGTACACTGCAAATTCACGTGTCTTAAATTCATACACACAAGTGTCATAAATGGGTGTCCTTATTTTCAGACACAAAATCGTGTCTTAAATTTTTAGATGCGTAAGATGTCTTAAGTTAAGACATGAATGACACTGGATTTAAGACACTTGCCGTGACTTAAAGCAGCCATTTTTAACCCTCATTTTTCATAAATAAATTATTAAATAAATAAATAAATAAATACATAAGGTTACATGTAGTTTAGTTGCCAGTTAAAAAATGGATATAGAATTTCTTAGAGCATACAAAAAATGCTTATGGGAACATTTCCACACATAGCGAACCTCTCGACAGGCTGGATTCGAAGTCAGAAACTCTGTGAATAGACAATAAGACTTCTTCACACACCATAAATTTTAAGCCAGCACAACCGGTTTCGAAAGGACGTAGCCTTCCTTCATCAGGTTCAAAAAATTTGTTTTTGAACCTGATGAAGGAAGGCCAACCGACCAACCGACTGAGCTACAAACATTGACATTACGTCGTCTTTGCTTAGTAGTATAGTTATGTAGTATTCGTCAAACAAATCGTAAATTTATCCTTTATTTTATTTTATTTTTTAAATAAAAATATTGACAAAATGCCTGAATCTTAATATGTATACATTTCTATTTTGAATTTTTTGTGTAGATTTTTAGTACATTCTTATTGTAAAATGTATGATAAATGTGTAAAAAGTACCCTTGATATTTCGAAAACGGTTTTTTTTTTCCTTACTTCTCTCTCTTTCTCTCTCACTTTTTTTATTTAAATGAAAACAAACTATTCACGTGAAAACCAGAAAATTGGTTGTTTTACACTGATATGTAGGAACTCATGAAGCACTCTTTCTTTCTTTCTTTCTTTCTTTTTTTTTTTTTTTTTTTTTTTTATCAAATTGAAAAATTAAGCATCAGCCGTGTACAAACCGTTCAAGATTGCTCGTTGCAACTTCGATTTCTTTTTCTTTGAAAATTCAATTTCATAAAGCTAAAAAAGTTTGAATACTTTAAGCACTTATTATACAAAATATTATTAAATGAAGGAAAAGAAACTTAATGACGATATAAATCTCCGTTTAAAAAAATTGCTAAATTAAAGTGTTTGAATTCTAAATGTCTGAACTTTAACTTGTTTGAATTTCTAGGTGTCTGAATAGTAAAATGTCTTAATTTTCAAGTGCCAAAACTGCAATGTGGCTGAATTTAAGACATATAAATATTATTGAGACACTTAATTTAGTCTATTTTTATAAAGACAGTTATGTCTCTTAAATTCAGGCGTATGTGGTGTCGAAAAATTTGTATCCTTACGTGTTTAAGAAATCTTTGTGTCTAAATTGGTATTTCAGACACATTTCTATTTGAATTTAAAACACTTCTATTTGCAGTATAAGGTAAACCAATAACCTGGATAGACGAAATGATCGAGAACTTCTAGTCTATACTTTTCTAGCTGGTGAAGCAATATTATGAATATAATGAATAATATGAATCTTTTGTATTGCTAGAAATTCTTGGTCGATTACTTAAAATTGGGTCATGAACCAAAATTACAGTTACTAAACTCGCCTTTTGTGTTTGCATTTGTTTTCAGAGATTTTAAAATAAAATTGACTACGATAATATAAAAAACGTTCTTGAATTCTGAAAGGGTATTTTAGAACTCGCTATCAAATTGAACTAGAATTTATCAGGATGACATAAGATTATTTTTACTAGAGCCACTATTTAGTTTTAGATGTTAGTATATATATATATATATACATTTTTTTTCAGTGTATATTTAATTCGAAATAACAAAAATTAACCTTAAATATGAGACTTGCAACAATAACTGTAGTAAATATCGTATTTTATATGAGATTATACCTCGTATTTAGTAGTAAGTACTGATTTTCAAACTCAGAACTTAGTTTTGAAATACAGTTATTTATAACTCTGTTTAACAAATCTTAATGACGTTTTTGTATATTCGTTTAAATGAGGTTTTATACATGCCTATAACCATAAAAAGGCAGAATATTACCACTTCACGAAATAATTAGCTCTAGTATAAGAAATAAGAAATCTGAGTAAGGAAATTAATGAGCTATATATACAATTTATGGTTATAACGAGAAAGTCACAAAAACCATCAAGTTTTTTTTTCTCTTAATTTTTTATGACAAAATATCACTATGACTGGACCAAAGTAGGTTAGAAGTGTTTAAATAACTACAATGTTGAAATTTGTATTTTTATAAATTTTTATGATGAATAATTTCAATCTGTTGAAGGATTTAAATATTCTGGTCATATTACAATTTCATTCTCCATACCTTCGAGATATGCAGAACTATCGAAATATTCATTATTAAATACATCTTATTAAATACGATAGTCGACTTTCAAAATGATAATAATCTATATATATTAATAGGCAAACATGAAAATTGTGGTAATATAGGATTGAAAGTGTTAACATTTGAAAGGTACGATTAGTCAGATTTGCTGAATACAAGAATTTTCTTACGATGTTAAGAAGGTATTTAAAATTACTTCTATTTTTTATGCCCTTTTTCATTTTATACACGTATTCTTTTGTATTAAAAAACTCCTAAAAAAGAAAGTTCTTTAATCTGGCAATTTCTAAAAACTCAAGTAAAAGCATAGACACATTAATGTATAGATGTAGCATCTCTGTACTCTCCGTTACAAATTTTTCATTCATACAAAAGAGCCAATAAAACGGTAGAAATTTAAGTGAGTGCGTGGTAGGACGAAAGTTTATAATATTCATCATATACGCAAAATAAAAAAGGATGCGATTTATGAAACATCTATTTTCTTTTACTAATTTATTTAAGATCTAATTTCTTCCTTTCTTTTCTTTTTCTTCCTTTCTTTTCTTTTCTTTTTCTTTCTTTTTTTTTTTTTTTTTTTTTTTTTTTTATGACTTACGTCAACTTTAATATGAAAACATATTTTTAAACTGAAACATAATGCATTTGATGTAAGTGAATTTGAATACTAATTTACTTTAAAAGCATTTATTGCTATACCCTCCGCATAAATAAGAAGAAAGTATAAGATTTGTAAAAAAAAATTTGATTTCCGGTTTTCGATGAATTTACACGTTTTCAGATTTTTTTTTTTTTTTTGCATTTCAATTAGTTGTAATTTTCTGCTTATTTTGATAAAAAGTGGATAGCTTCTGCATATATAAGATGAAAGTAGAAGGTAAGGAAAAGAATCCGATTTCCAGTTTTCGATTAATTTACGCATTTTGAGATTTCCTTGCACTTCAGTTAACTATATTGACTACTTACTTTTTTTAAAAAGTTGATTTATTATTCTATCTTCTGAATAAATAAGAAGAAAGTACAAGATTCAGAAAAATTGTAGATTTTCGGTTTTCAATGAAGTTACACGTTTTGAGACTCTTTGAACTCAATTCGACCATTTTTAGAAAATATCTGTACTTCATGAACTATATGTGCTATACTTCATGAACTATTGGACTTAATTTAACCGAACTTGATATTTGGTTGGAGCTTGGTTTGAACTGGTGCCGATTAGCTTTTGGGCTATATCACCCAACAAGAGGCGCTTCCACGTTGTGATTTCCTCTCATTTCAGGAAAAGCTCAGCATATACAGTGTACCAAACATTTAGAGATATATATTAAATGAAACTCTGTTGATTCAGTTTGAGTACATATCGACCAACAAGTGGCGCTCTTAAGTTGCAATTTAATCTCATTTTAAAGTGGTCGTTTCGACCATTTGGCGATACTAGTAATAATTATAATACTATTATAAATCTATTACTTCAAAAAGTTACAGTTTCATACAGCGATTGCAAATCTCATATCAAAATTAACATTCACGTATTAATTAATTAATTAATTAATTGTTTGTAAATACGCTTTCGCATTAATTTTTGAATGATACTTTTTTTTTTTTTTTTTTTTGCAGGTGGCATTTGATGATTTTAACAAAAATGAGTTGGTTTTTTACATAATAATTATTATTATTTTAAAACCGTATTTATGTGAAGAAAAAATCGTTTGTAGTTCTCCTAATTTTAAATTTAAAAGTTTAAGAAAGTGGAATATTGTAACTGGATTTTGTGCTAAGATATATATATAAACAAAGTTTAAAGGAAATTTAGTTAAGATTGAACAAAAAATGCTCAATTTGAAAGATATAGTCATGCAGTTTGTTGCATTAAGAATAAAAACTTTCTAACTAGCCTAATTTGTCTAGATAGGTCGTATAAAACATTAAAATCTGTATATATATATATATATATATATTTAATTAACGTTAAAGAATATTTATTTATATGGTCTTATTTCCCAACATAATATTTTTCTTTCAGTATTTTTACAATTTACATCGTATTTTGATCTCTAATATGTAAAGAAATATTCCACATTATAATCTTTTTAGGGCACCCTATATTACTTATTCCTAGAGTAACATTTTTATAAATAAATGAAAAATAAAATAAAATTTCTTCCTTGTTACAATTTATAACACTAACACTATTTTGCATAAACAAAACCAGCTACATTTTATTTGATTTTTTAAAGTAAACAACTTTATTTGAAAAGAAAAAGCTCTTTCTAGGGCTGCACAGCATGAGTTTCAAACATGCTCTGAATATTAAATAGTGTTTGCCTTGGTATATATTACCGTTGATAAAAGTGTGCTTTCACAAAATATATAATAAAATGAAACATAAAAGAAATGCAAATTTACACTGATATTTTATTTAAGACAAACTATGAAAAGAAAAAAAAACGAATTTTTTGCACAACTTTATTACCTTTTTAATAATTTCGGATGGAGCATAATCATAAGTGCGAAGTTTTTTAAACATAAAATTCTAAGCGTTTCAAAAAGTGTTTAAAAACAGCATTTTTATTTTAATGTAAAATTTAATTATAGTTACTATTGGACAAATTTCTTACATCATCTTTATTTCCGTTTTAGCTTAAATATACCTTTATTTACAGCTTTTGAAAAATAAGAAATAATTATAAAACATATATTTACGCTCATCACTGACTAACTGAATCGTTGAATCAGTAACAATGTAAGACAGCGACAGCGTCGAATATGCACATATGCTTAAGAATGACACAGTCCTGCACCCGAAAAAGTGTTTAGAAATCAATAGCTGATACTGATAGATTTTTGGAAGCTGTTTTTAGAAAAAATAGTCAAAAAATTATATGATGTAGCAATTTTTCAAAAAAATGGAAAATTAAAAAGAAATTGAGCGTAGATACCAAGGCAAATGAAACGTCAGTATGATGGCGAAGTAATGTTGGATTCTACATAAAGAAGTCCCCAATACCGCATACAATGGACCAGGTACCAAAAAAAAAACTTTGGGTAGAAGGAAAAGAGAGCATTAAGGATATATGAATTCAGGTTAAATTAAACAATAGTAACCATTAACTGTTAAATTCGACGATATTATATTAGGCGAGACGTAGCTAACCTAGGACGATAGCCCCAAGACTCCGAGCCCAGACCATTCTCCAGCTTCGGTTACATTTTCTAGCCTATTTTGATCTTATGTTTCTTCTGGTGTTAGCCTTTCTTTCTTTTTTTTTTTCCCCAAGCACTTGTAATCCCCACGCACTTGTTCCCACGCACTGTGAGCTTTTTTCGTTTTTATTCTATGCTACTTTCCATGAATTTTTGAGTTTATTCCCCGTCTTTTACATTCTAAATATAAAATAGGGCTATAAAATATTATTAGAAAGCGTTAAAAACTCTTAATAATGAAGAAAATGCGATTCCAGCAATTTCCAGTTACAATTAATGAAATTTTAAATTAATATAAAATCAATATATATTTAGTATATAATTTCCAATTGTTTAATATATTAATTAATTTGGAAATAAAGCACTTAAAAATGTTTGGAAAAGACCTCCTTTTCCCCATAATATTTAGAATAGGCTTTCTTACCCATATATTTAAACCCATTTTGTGAAAAATTCTTACGTGATTGATAAAAATGGATGCCATATTTGAAATCAGCGCACCAAAAAGTATAAAAATCAGTCATTACATTGCAAATGCTTTTTCATGATTTAATTTTTGCAATCATTGTATGAAGTGGAACTACGAGTGATAGCCTTGTCGAATGGTTAAATCACTGTACTGCTGACCGACAGATCAGCATTTCAAGTCCAGTCAATGATAATAATAATTTCACTAAGGATTTGTGTGGGACTAGGCTATATATTGTATGCTTAAGTGACAATGATATTTTAAAGTGTTTCAAAGCACCTCTTATAGTCAAAATAGAAATTTATAAGGTATAATGTATAAATAATATTTCGAAAATATGATTAACCCCTTGGGTACGGATTTTTTTGAGAAAATATTTGCATGTGGAACGGATATAATTTGTGGTTGCTTGGAGTAGTATGTAAAAGCAGAACATTTTACGTAAGAATTTTTTTATTTCTAAAATATTGGTGACATATGTAGTATTAAGATGTCTTCAAGTAATTGGAATAGTAAAACAAAAAAAGTGAATGACGTGTCTCAGACGTCAAATGTACCCAAGGGGTTAATTATAATCATTGTATGAAGCGAAATTAAAATTCTACAGACGTTAAAACAGCTTACAGTACCTAGTAGCGGCGAAAATTTTATTAAATGCGTTGTAATAAAAGGAGGTGTGTGAGTTTAGGATACATTGTTTGTTTAAAAGAATGAATGGTATCATCGATATTTTAAATGTATCTCACAGCACACATCTCCGGTGTTTAAAATAAGTATATATAACCTATTATGCTTAAAAACATTTCGTATACAGGAATAAACTTAATCATTGTGTGAAGTAAATTTTGATTTGAATGATGTTAAAATAGCTTACAATGACCTTTAGCGACGAAATTTTAATTAAATATGTTGTAATGTGGAAAGAATATGTTGTAATGTGGATGAAAAAAATATATATTGTTTGTTTAAGGTTTAAGTAAGTGAATGATTTTGACAGCGTTTGAAAATGTTTCACAGCGCCCATGGTGCTCAAAATAGGAATTTTTAAATTAATATGAATAAACAATATTTCATATATATAAATAAGAAAAATCACAGTGCGAGATGAAATTAGGATTTTAATAACGTTAAAATAGGTTACAGCGCTCACAAACGACGAAAATATGCTGTGAATTTTCATTATAAACAATGTTATATTTTTCAATGAAGAAATTAGATGCCTTACAAATAACTAGTGTTAAAGAAATGTTCTATAACAAAGCGCAAGCATGTTTTTTCTTCGAAAATAAAACTGAAAATAATAATAAAAAAAAAGAATTGTCTTTAATTTTCTTTCAAATAAGTGAGGAAAAAAAAAATATATATATATATTTAAATCTCCTCTAACCACGATATCAGACCACATACATAAATTCAATCCTTTAACTTTGTGGTTTTTGTTGGCGTTGGGTTTACGACTGATTGATTGCATGATGGTTGTAGGCCTGGTTAGGATTTAATCCGTAGGGGAAATTTTTCTAATAGATTCTAGCCTTTATTCCCGAATACGATCATGGATGATCTCTCAATTATTAAATTCTTCTTTGTGAAATCAATGCAGCTATCAGGGTTTTTCATTTCTCAAACTTTATTTAGAAAATATAAATAAATAAATAAAGAATAAAAGCTGGGTAAAAAACCAAAATCATTATTTTTAGAGCTATCTAAATTTTACTTTAAAGAAGCCTTTCCATTTGATCTGTGCTGATCATCAACTGTTGCGTCAGTCAGGTTGTCTATTACCAATAGAAAACGGAGGTAGTTGTCTCCACGTTCCATTTAATTCAAAGAGGAATTATTTCTTAAAATTAACTGTATCACATTCGTAATAAGAAGTGACCAAAACATTAATTCATTCATCAAACATTATACAATTTTATCTGTATAAATAATATGCTTTTGAAATACATATCACAAATTTCGTAATAGGTTTTCATTATAATTTTGATTTTTCTTTAACATATAGATCATTATTTCTGTGATCAGTAATATCTTCATCATTCTGCCTCCACTACATAATAATATCAAATTTTATATCATCTAAAATACACACATCTAAATCACACGTACGGTTCTACTAATTTCAATTAAACTACAAAGTGTATCAAATGGAATTTTTGAAAGGACTGTCAAAAATGCTTACAAGTTTCGAACGAATATCATTGATGTCAACATGTATTTTTTTTATACATAATCCATCACTATATTTAAGTGTAATTTTTGTATAACTGTGTGTTTGTTCTAATCGATTATCACATATATCACACATATTATTCTTTAATATAAGTAATAATTATTAAATAAAAAACTCCCCACAACCACAAAAACAAAATTTATATTACCCAACAATTGAAACAATAGTGGGTTTTTTCGTTGGCCAACGTACATAAACGGCCGTTGGTTTGACTGATGGCCCAATCTTTGGCAAATCTTTAGTCTATATCCAGTTTCTTACTTTAAAAGTACTTTTCGTATTTATTGTTTGCTATTTTTATACTTACCTGCAAATAATCGACATTTTCGACAATATTTTAATCCGTATAATAAAACTGTATTATTTCTTTGAAGTTACGCAATGATTAGAAATGAGCCGTTTTATGTAAGATTAAAGCATCAGTTATTGCTGTACTCATGGTGGTAACGCTGTTTATTCTGGTGGGTAAACCCAACAAATAAAATGCCAACGGAGGGGATAAAAAATAGAAGTTGAGTCAGCTGGAACTATTCCAACTAACGAAGTGCCGACCGCACGAACAATTTTTTGTTGGTTGGCCAACGACTCATTTTTGTAGAAAAGTCACACCACTGACGTATATACTTTATTTGAACCTCACATCTGCGACATTAAATCCTAGAAGAAGATGTTTTTATTCAAAAAACTGTTTTATAGCATGCGGTCACTGTTTCTGAATGTCATTTTTTAATAATATTCACCTATATTATATTCAATTTATATAGTAGTAAAGGATTTTCATAAATCATACAAAAACTGTAAAATAACAAAAATAAATATTTTTTTACATTTTTTTTCCCGTAAAGTTTTGATCTTATTTTTTTTTTTTTGGCCAAAAGGCTTAATTGAGTACCATCACACTGAATTCCTGAACTCTCATTAATAGTAATGATAATGTTAAACCCATGGTTTTTACTGTTAACATTTTAAAAAATTCATCTTAGAGTAACTAAAAAGGTATATTTGAAATGCATATTTCGTTTCTTTTACAATGTACCAAATACAGGATTTAGATAAGCAACAATTAAAAAACAAGTACTTCTAAACTTATTTTAAGGAAATCATTAAAAATCCAAATAAGTAAGGAAGTCTTAAAATATCTTACAAATAACACTTTTAAGTGAAATACATTCGCAAAATAAGGCTTTTTATAAAGTTCTTTTTTTCCCAAATATAAATATTAATTTTAACGGCATTAATTGTCAAACTTTTGAAACATTTTGTTTTAAAAATAATTTGTATTTGAAATTAATCTGTCACTAGTATCTTAACTTTAATCTCAACACATTCTATCTAACGTCAAGAATAACGTATGTTTATCTATCAAATTTTATAAAGAAAAATTATTATGGTATAGTTCAAGGCTTAATTTTAACTTTAGAAAATATTGTTAGAAAATTGGTTTATTTTTTGACAAAGTAGAAAATTAGATGATTCAAAAACTTTTTAAATAAGATACTTAATTCAATCAATTTCCTAATTAAAATTGCGGTTTAAATTTAAACAATTTTTGGAAAACAAATGTAAAAATGCCATTTTAATAACTAAGACATTTTTTATTCATATTATATATATATGTATTAAGCTTTATTTCTTATTTAATTTAATACACTCAGTTAATTGGAATTCATGCAGAAAATTAATTCGATGGAATTTTTAATTTTAGGTAAGCAATTTCTATCAAAAATGAGATATTATTATGGTATTTAGAAATATTTTTAATCAACCATGAATATTTATTTTGATACATTGGAGAGAAGGTTTAATTTTCCACAGTTATAAAAAATGCATACTTACACTCTAATTTATTTAAACAATGTAATAAAATAAGGTTTTTTTTTTTTTTTTTTTTTTTTCCAGAAACAAGTTATCTCAAAATTTAAGTAATAAAAAATGCACCATTTAATTTCTTTCATAAAAGATGTCACAGCGGTCATCATATTTTCGTAAAAGTTAGAAAATGATACTTAAATCTTAACTGCAGATATCTGCTTGCTATTTTACTCATTCATTGTTATGTATATTATCCTATATTTTTACTACATGGCGATTGAGCTTATTTTAACCAAGTGAATGGATAAAAAATGCTAAATTTCTGCTTTGAATATTGCCTATAAAACTAAATGAATTTAGGTCTAAGTGTTTACATTAAAATAGCAAACTTTACTGTACGAAGAACTGTAATAAGAACTGTACTTTGTATTCTCTCAAATTGCTATAAGTACTACATATATAAAAATCCATAGTCCTTGCAACGATGACCAACAATTTATTTATTAAATTTTAGCTCAATGGATTGCAGCATTTATGCACTATCGAGTTCAGTCACACACGTATATGTACCAGTGGCGGCTCGTGAACCGAAGATAGGTGAAGTATTGTATTTATACTCATCACAAAACCAGGTATCTCTCGAGTCATCTGTAGAAGAAAGTTTCAATAACTATGAAATAGATAACAAAAATTTAATAAATAGAAACACTTAAATATTTTTCACTAAATAATGTTCAAACATATTTTCACGTTATACTAGCTCTCGGTTTTCAAATTGTACAACAGAAAACATCTTTTACCAGTAACGACCATGCTACAGAAAAAATCTTATAGGTATATCAGTTTCATTTTCCTTTCAATAATTTAATGCACTTTAAATAATTAATCTCTTTTAGGTATGATATCTACTCCTCTATAAAAGAAAGAAATACTCATATCATTTCTCATAATGATCATACTCTCACAAATAAATGCGGTTATCATTTTTTCTACTTTAAGGAAATATGCAATATTGAAACGATTTTCTCTATACCATAAAATATAAGAACTATACTTTGTATTCACTCAAATTGCTATAAGTACTACACATATAAAAATCCATAGTTCTTGCAACGATGACCTACAATTTATTTATGAAATTTGAGCTCAATAAATTGCAGCATTTATGCGCTATCGTGTTCAGTCACACACGTAAATGTACACATTAGTCTTAAACTTATTAAACTCTATATATTTCGCGCGATGGCGATCTATAATACACATACCAAATTTAACACAGTGTTATGACGCCATCATATTCATTCATACACATACAAACATACACACGGAGATCAGAATAGAAACAATAAATCAATACTGGACTCATCATGCCCTAAAACTTATTAAACTATCTTCAAATAATTAAAGAACTTAAACCGAAACTTATAATGATTATTCTTTGCATCTTTGTAATTAAAAGAATAAATGAACACTCATTAAAATCGATGTAGTTCGTGCGAGAGTTACTACAACTTACCTAATGTATTTCAGCTTAATCGACTGCGACATTTAGACGTTTTCGTGTTCACTCATACATATCCATGCATATATTCAACAAAGTAAAAATAGAAAATTTGAATTCAGGAGAGTTCCAAATTTATGGTCGAATTAATATGTCACAGACGGATTTTTAATGATTACCGATACATTCCTTGCGCAATATATGCTCGGAATTCATAGTTAAATTTTTCCGTCATCCTATCTTTTAACAATTAGAAAAATAGTTAAAAGTAGAAAGAAATGTAGTATATAATATATACTACAACTTTAACGCAAAATCGTGTAGATATTACGAATTCCGTTCTATTCTGAAAGCAATTACTGATTTTTAGCATAATATCTCATTTAAAAAAAAAAAAAAAAAAAAAAAAAAAAAAAAAAAGGGGGGGGGTATTAAATTTTATGTATTTTAATTTGACATTGAGTATGAGGATTTCTATAAAATTTTTCTACTTTTGTCTTGTGTTATGTCTATTAATATTCCTATTCAGTGAAATAACCCTTTTGATGACTTATAAGTTTTTGTCATAGTTTGGCGATCAATTCTTTTGATATAATTCCTTTTTTTAGTTAATTTAGATCAGTATATAATTTCTATATATTTTTCTAATCTACAGCTAGGTAATAATTTTAAACATTGAAATATATCTGAAAAGAAAAAGAAATATATTATCATTATTATTATTATTATTATTATTTTAATTTGAAAAATCTCCTACAGCTTCAATTTTTAATTATTTCCAACATAATTCTTAAAATAATGAAGAATAAGTGTGCACGATTCCCTATAAGAGATTTAGGTGATGTATTTTTTTCTCGCAATAATTAGAAATGTGAAATACGTCATAAAAATAATTAATTCCGTAATGTTAAAAAAATATTATTGTGAAATTAGAAGATGATCATTTATAAATGAGTTTGAATTTAACTCTAAAATGTATTTTTATGCTAAAATATACCCAATATATTTTAAAATAGGTTTTTTACTAATAAAAAGATAAAGATAAATATACTTTTAAAACAAAAAGAAATGAATGTCATAGAAAAAAAAAATCCTATCAATAATCAAACCGCTACTACCCCCTTTATAACCAAATAACAAGGAGAATTAAAAGTTTCTACCAATAATATGGAAATTTTATGTGCTGCACTTCGGCCTAGCGGCCTAGTTTCGCTCACTAAAATTTTTCCACTCTACTCATGGATCTGTGGATTTATTGAATGTTGCCAACTGCCGACTGGTTTAACAGATTCCTTTCGGGGCCGTTAATTTTTTACACCTGTGAGCTAATAATGTACCGTAATTTCTGATAGCTACCCCGCAGGTTACATAATCCAGTTTTCCACCAGAAATTTCAATTGATAAATAAATTTATATTTGTAGGAGCTCTTCCTTCGAAAAAGTATAGATTTCTGTATTAAATAAAATTTCTGGTGGAGAAATGACACATCTTACCTGCGGGTTATCTACCAGAAATTATTGTAATTGTTTGCAGCCAATACGTGACCTCATGTTGGCTATCATATCAGGTTTTGCTACAAATATATAATTAGTAACGTGTCGACATTTCATTCTGCTCCGTTCTGCATTGAAAATTTCCTATTCGTTTCTTATTCTTTTTTTAAGCTTGTCGGGTCGAAATGCTACCCAGTTCATAGACGATAAAGTAGATATATCAAAGACTAGGATTGAAAATGGCTGACGATAAATTATCCTTTAATTTAAGGAAGAATAAATATCAATTCTTTAATTATTAAAAATTATTTTTTAAATAAAGATTTTTTTATATATGCATATATAAATCATTAAACAAGATTTATCATAAAAAAATTGAATAGCCGTCAATAAAAGTGGTTATTTAACAAAAATTCAATGTAAATGTTTTAGTCCCCATTTTAATTCTTGATGATAGTAAAATGAAAAACTTGCATTCTAATTTCATTATCGCATAAAAATGTTTCCGATTTAAATTATTACTTATTATTCCTGTTCATCTAAGAAGAAAACATACATATTTAGCTGTACACGCGATGCACATATCTATCCTTTTTAGTATTGCCAAAAACACTAATTAAATTACGATATTTTTTCTGGGTGTCTTTTACTAACACATCATTGAGTAAAGATTTGCAGTTTTTCAAAGATAATAACTACTTAATATAATTTATTTTATACAGACTCCTCAGGGATATAAATTACCAAAGCATGTTAATTTATCTAATTTATCATTAAACGTATTGATGAAATACAAGTTATTAGTTTGATTTATACAAAATCTTTTATACAAGACGAGACACATGAAAAACAAGTCAAGAATTTCACATAATGTGAAAAGTATTCATAAAGGAAGTATACGAATAAAAACTACTGAATAATATATTATTAGATAAAAAATATAAATTATTTTTTAAAGTATTTTTCTTAAGGCAGTAACACTTTTTGATGAAATTGTTTGACAGCATTTAAGTATTTTTAGCCTTTCCTTTCAAACATGTAGTTTCAAAATAATTTAAAATATTTGATTTTTTTCTTTTACCATTTATTAATACCAATTCACTGGGTTGTTAAAAATCCATTGGGAATTGATATCAGTAAGAATAATTTATATCTGTATAATTTATATCTGTATTCATTAATTTATATCTGTATAGTCTAAAACAATTTTCTAAAGTATTTATGCAGATATGATTTTTCATGCTTTATTGGTATTATGAAATATGTGTCATGTTTTAAACAACTTATCTGGCACTGTGTTCAAATTTTCTATTTATACAGTATATAGGCAATTAATTGTCAAAGACAAACATTTTATTTTAATATATGTCAGGACAAATGTCTGTTTCCCCAAGCCATTTGTAAATGTATAATCAGACAATAGTGGAAATGAACAATCTATAGTCATGCTTTGTTAAATTTAATTACTATTATAATCAATGTCATTTACAGATAACCTCAATTGTATTCTATAGAAAGTGTGTACAGTGAATTTTAGCTAAATCTTCTAATTATAGAGTTTACAGCTGTAAAATGTAATATATGAATGCTGACAGTTTAAGTATGAAAAATTCTGCTAGAAGTATAATATATATATATATATATATATATATATATATATATATATAAATTAATTTATTATATAGTATTCATTGGCATTACTTCATTAATGTATATGAATTAGAAAAGAAAAAGTGTATTTGTTGGTGATATATTTTACTTCATTTTTTGAACGAAGGTATACTGCAGAGAAAATAAATTCACCAGATCTTAATTTAAAAATACAAAATTAGAACAGTGAAAATTTTATTTTAACAATTTGTATTTATATCAATTTAAAAAAAAATATTTTGTTCCATAACAATAATGTATTAAACATTAAATCATTAAAAGAACATGTATATAATATTTTTCTAACGTGGATCAATTATGTTTAAATTGGATAAATAAGTGGATTATGATTAAGTTTTGTCGAAAGGATACGAACGTGATGTAAGGTGCTATCTGATGGGCAAAACCAATGATCTTGAGATTTAGGCTATAAAAATTTAATATAATATACTTGAAATGCACATTTTCTTTAAGAAATTGAAAAAACGTTAATATTTTTTGTTGAAACATATGCTCAAAATCTCATATTTATAAGTGCAGTCGGTAACAAATGTGTCCGAACACTTGCAAAAATTCCTATGTAAAAAAAGTACACTTCATACGGTTTTGTTAAATAAATCCTTATCGAATCCTGGTCTTAGTCAATCTAAGAACATGATTCGATAAGGATTTAATTAACAAAATCGTATGAAGTGTCCCTTTTTTACATAGAAATTTTTGCTAGTGTTCGGACACTTTTGTTACCGACTGTACATCTACTACTACCTTTTTTTTGTTAATATTTGCCTTAAAATTTGCCTTTAAAGTGTTTAATGGTGACTGAAACAAACAGTAACTAACGGTCAAAATTGATTATATATATATATATGCATATAAAAATTTATATCGTATTAATATACTTTGTTCAAACTTTAGAGAAATATGATATAAATTAAAACATGAAATATGCATATAAAAATCCAACTTACACTTTGCCATATACCAATTAAAAATTTTATGTGGCGTAATCTAAAAAACTTCTTATAGTCAAAATACAGTTATTAATATTATTTCTTCTATTTCAAATTACAAAATATTATATACAAAATTATTTTTTAATGACAATAATTGATTAAAACTAAATAAAAATTATTTGTGTTTTTTTTATAGATGGTCAGAAAACATTTTATAAGTTAAACGAAAACAACAACAATTCATGTTGAAGAATTAGCTCTCAATAGATATGTCCAGGAACATAATTACACACATATACATTAAGCGAAAAAAAAAAAAAAAAAAGACGTACTGCAGAAAAAATGACTTGTACCTTTTTTATTTGTAATAACTTTAAAATTAATGTTTGAAACAAATAAAACTGTCTTGTTTGCATAACACCAAAGGGATTAAATGATACCTATGTACATTTTCGATTTAATAATCCGCTTCATTATGCTCTACGAAGTACTTTTTAAAAATCAGCATAAAACCTTTTTTTTTTTTTTTTTTTTTTTTTTTTTGACAATGATGCAATAACCATACACTTTGTATTCTATAATGATTTATTATATGAAATACACAAGTTATAATTGCAATGATTTTATTTTTTACAAACATATTTATAAGAAAAAACTAACCGCAAGTCAACACTGTATTCTAGAGTATTAAAAAAAATGCATTTGTATTTTATAATCAATAATTAAAAAAAGTATGTTTCAATCATACACAAATTTTATTAATCATTTTATAAGAATTGACTCTTTTACAGATTTTCTAAATGAAAATGACGAAATCAATGATTATGTATTAAAACAAAGTATTATGTAAAGGTGTCATAAAATTGCAAATTAAACTCTAGTGTTCATTTTAAGTACATTTCATCAAGCAGCTGACAATTCTCTATTTATATCTGCTCATATATGAAGATAAATTAACTTTTTTTATCCAAGAGTAAAAGCCATAACACTAAGTGATTCCCATTTATAAAATAATGTACGATTCTGACAGAAAATCGTTAAAGATTTCATGAAGAACAGAATTATAATGTAATTTTAATATTGAATGTAGCTTAATTTTATTAATAAAAGAATATTTTTAATATTAAATTTATAAATTTTAAATATTAGATAAATCAAATGGTTGAAACTTTTATAATAGTTAAAATAGTACATTTGTTGGGTATTATACACTACCTACCAATAAGTAATTAGGCACTTTCGAATTTACACATTTTGTCAAGTATCCATAAAAATTCTTGAGAAATTGTCTTGAAAGTTTGGGCGTGTAACGTATATGTTATAACTCATCAAAAGTTTTAACCCACCGAACTGTGAGTTTCTTAACTCACCGAAAGAGGAAAAAGCGACTAGTAAAAAATAAACAAAAGTCAAAATGTTTTGGATTACCCTGTAAAAAGTAATACTTATTACATACATCCTAAACCTATTTTAGTTTATTTAAAAAGTACATTCAATTTTATTATTTTACGCTATTGATCTTAAGACTTAATATGGAATCCATTATTATAGTATTTAAAAACAGGGTACGAGAAAGTTGTGTGAGTAACACACCAGATTATTTTTTGTTATACAAACTATGGAAATAAGAAAATTTCATTTACTTATTGATTTTTAATGTGAGAGATACATTATAATTTTGTTCTGTAATTTTCCAAATACATATTTTTAAAATGTTACATTTTACTTATATTAATTCGTATATACTTGAATTTTTTTGAATATGTTATACATATATTTTTTAAGTTCAGATTATGCACTTTTAGATGGTAAAATGATATTTTAATTACTTATAATCATTAAAATTAAGACACACTAATAAAATTAATAACTATTTTCAATCCTATACACTTTTCATAAATTTACTAAAATAATCTATATAATATTTCTCTAACGTGGTCCAATTACGATTATTATTATTTTTTTAGAAATGATACGATAGTGACTTAAATACGTGAGGATAAAAAATAATGTTTAAGCAATATTTAAGCACGCGGACTCAGTTCAGTGATCTAAAAAAAAGAAAAATGACGACATTTTTCTGATGAGATCATTTTACAGAAAAATGTATTTTTAAAAGTTGCATTTTTACAATCTTTGCAAACGTCACTCTAAATTTTGCAATACTTTAATGGTATAAGCCCCATATGAACTTTTGTCATGAATTGACTAAAAAAAGCAATAATAAAAAGTATAATAAAAATAGATACTAAGTTTGTTTTTTAATACAAAATTTTGCCAAAAAAAATTAATAAAAATGAATCGCCAACATGGTGACAAAAATTTGAAAATTGTCATGGGGGCCCTATACTAAATCTGTCCTGCCTTGCGAAGTAAGAAAATTAGGTCGTCAACATGAATTTTATTTTTAAGCCTTTCGTGATTGACATTGGTTTGATTATCATTAGCATTTCATCCCACAATATTAATTTGCTTATAATAATAATTTGGCTTCTGATGAATTAAAATTAAAATTGGGGGGTAAAATTGGTCTAAGGTTTATGAGTTTCAAATTTTAAAGGTAAATAAGAAAATAAATAAAGTGTGAAAGTTTCGCACGGTTTTGCTAGTTCAAAATAGTTAAGTTATTAATACGTATTTAAAAATAAGAAAAAATAATAAGAAGAAGCATTTCACATTTTCTCGTATCGTTAAAAAAATGAAAAGAAGAAAAGAAATTACGTACCTTTCAAAGTAAACAGAGCGTATTTTACCGACATTTTTTTTTTTTTCATAAATTTTAAGAAAATTTTTTATTACTTATTATTTATTGTTATTATTATTGTTGTTATTATATATAATGTTTTAACTTTGACGTGACAGTTAGTAAGCATTGTATCTAATTCTTTCTATTCCTTTCTATTCTTAAAAAATAGTGCGAAATCTATATTTATTATATCTTACAAAAGAAACATGTATTTTTACGTGACACCAGCAAATAAAAACGTGGATAAGCCCAACAAACAAATTTGATTATCCGAAACGTGATCGGCATGATGTTTTTGAAAATAATCAACAGATGGTTTCACAGATTCCTTACAATGAATAATAAGTCGAAAATGCAAAGACAGACAGATAAATATGCGTATAAATTAATATACATAAATGTATATACATCTACAATGGTGACACAAAAGTGACAGAAATTAAATAACTGCGATAAGCAAATTCACAAATATTTTTGTTGCATGATACTGCTACTATTATTATATAAAGAGTTTACAAATATCGTATATGCATTCTAAAATATATTTTTAAATGTGTATTATTGTAAATTTTTTTTAAAGCAAAATAATAAAAACATATTTGTTTTAGTTCAACCACTCGTGTTTGGTGGTATTCATGTCTGTCAGTGAGGGTCGTATATCTTCTATAACGAAAAATAAAAATAAAAATGACAGAATAACTACCGAAAAAGTTGTCTGTCTGTTCGGCGTATACTGAAATTTGGTATTCGTGAGGCATGTTGTGTTTCTTCACCTTGAGGGTTTCCAAACTTTGTAAACATTATGTCGCTGCCCTGCATTGAAATTATTAAAGCAGAAAAGGAATCACTCGGAATCTGCATAAAGCTCCTCGAAAGCATTACAAAAAATTAAAAGGCCAATAAACGACAGTAATTTCAGAAAAAAGAGCAAAAATATTGCTCATACTGTAAAATGGAAAACCATAACAGGGCCGAATGCTTGTACCTGAAAAATAAAACCAATGTACTGTATAAATACAAGGAATTCAGAAGTAAACATATATCAAATTATTCGTAACTAGTCCTCTTTAAAGATAAGTCATCAGACACTCATACAGGAAAGGAAATTGTTTTAGACGAATTAAATAAATTGATACGGTTATCCATATACCATATAAACATATTACTTAATCCTGGTATTTAAAAATTGATGATTCTCTTAAAGGTTTAAGATTCATACAAAGCTCAGCAAACCAACGTTTATTTAAAAAAATAAAGGTGCAAATCCAACACGCATAATAATATATGTTGATGATATATTCATATCTAGAACCAATGCACAAATAAATAAAACCATCAGAAATTTTAGCGAAAATTATTAGCTCAAAATACTTAAAAAGATAAATTTCTATCACGGAATAAATGTAGAAAAATTAAAAGAAGAAATTTACCGAATTAATTTAAAAAAAACTATAATTAGACAATTAGTTGATAAATTCAATTTACAACATTCAAAACTCACTGCATTCCAGTGAACACGTGTTAGTAGAATTCAACATTTCATTAAATTTACTACCAAATAACATCATACCTCCTACCATTTAGTTAAAATTTTCATCGCTATCATTTCTCATCCACTTCTTAATATAGATAAGAAATCTATGGTGTTATTTGTAAACCATAGATTTTTTAATGCGAGATGAAATCTGTGCAGTAAGAAATCTTCCACAATAATTGTTGCGATTATTTTTGCCTTTTATGGTATTGATTTAAAGTTTTTTTTTACTTATTACTTTTTAATGTCAGACAGTGCACTACTATAATTTATTCGTAATTAACTTTCATGATGCCGAAATCTGGCGACATTTTAAAATTATTTTAAATACCTAATTTTACAATAATGCAAATTATTTTGTGAATCATCTATTTGTAGTATCACTTTATTTATTATTATTATTATTATTATTTTAAATACAAAGTTATTATTAATGAAAGAAAGATATGTTTCTGTATAACAATATAATTCAAATGTGACAGTATAATAGTATAATGTACTATAGAGTAAATTATACAATGAAGCATTAAGCTTCCTTATTATTGTTCTCAATTTCACTTGTATCATTTGACCTGTCTGCAGTACTATAGCAGTTTATATATAATCTCAATGTAATATTTGCCTCATGTATTGTGATTTAGTTCATCTGCATACAAATATATTATATGTAATTTTATAATATTCAGAATGTCAGAACATAATATATACATTAATAAGATTACAATTGTTATTAGTGATATTCAAATGTATAGTAAGATTGCAATTGTTATTTGTGATATTTAAATGTAGATTTCTGGATAAAATTACAATAAGAAAAGCATTTTCGTACAATTCAAAAATTAAGAATTTTCATTTTAGGGACATTTCTAAGCATCATTAAAAAAAAAAAAATCATGCATTGGATTAACTGAAAATTATACAATGAGTAAACTGTAAAGCACGCCAAAAACAATAAATTCTGGAAACGGTTGCCCGACGACTGCAGGACTCCAAACTCATTTTTCGGTGTCATTAAGTTAATTAATCTTTACGCTTATTGAGAACTGTGACAGGTTCTTTTCACACTTGTGGCTTGACTTTATTAGAAGCTTATTATATGAAATTGATTCTGTCTTTGTGTCTTTGTGTCACGCTAATAAAGAAGGCGCCGCCATTTTAAAGTAAATAGAAGCAATTCCGTTTGTCACTCCTTGGCTAGAGCGTCAAATTTATAACGCGGTGGTCGCGAGTTCGATCCCCGAAGAACCAGCTTATTAATTTTTGCAAATAATTAGTAGAAAAGGTGTCAACTGATAAAAGAAAACTTTTCGTTGACTACACAGTATACTAAGAATTTTTGAAGAGTTTTATTAAGATTTTTTTTTAGATGTTAAAAAACACAAAATATTTGAGATATTAAACAAGCACAAAATAAAAAGTTTTAAGTAAAAAATACATAAATTAATATTTTGTTTAGAAGCTTTTTGTAGAATTTGGATTTTGTCATCGTGTCACAGTGAAAAACAAAACGCCTCCACTTTAACGTAAATGTTAGCACCTTTTTTCGTCACTTGTTAGCTCAGATGAATAGAATGTTATGTTCATAACGCGATGGTTGTAAGTTCGATCTCCGAAGGCCGATGTGTTACTTTGTTGCAGATAATTAATAGGAAATATGTCAAATGATAAAATAAAGATCCTTCGTTGTCAACACACTATCCTAAAATCTTTTGATTATTTTTTTTTTTTTAAAGAGGCTTCTTTTAGTTACTAAAGCGAGCAAAATAAATATGTAATTTAAAAAAATAAGAAGAAAAATAAAACACTGGAAGACTTTATTGTGTAGTCCTAAAAAGCATAAAGCATAAAAAAAAAAAAAATATTTTTGCAAGGACATGCTTTAAAAAAAAAAAAAAAGTTTCAACTATAAGAAATTTCTTGAACTACAATATAAATATTTAAGAAAAAATATAAATATTTCACTTTGCAAGAGATGCAAAATTTTAAATATTCAAAATACTTAAAAAGCATTCGAGGACAATATTCTTTTTGTAAAAGTAATTGTTGGAAACGTTTAGCTTATTCTATGGCTTTTCTTTACTATTCTTTGATTTTCTGTTAGAGCGTGTCGTGGGTTCGATTATCCGAGTTCCGATGTGTTAATTTTTGCAGACATTAATACAAAAGGTGTTAATTGATAAAAGAAAATCTTTCAAAGTCTACACTGTAATCTCTGATTCATTTTTTTAGAAGCTTTTTTTTTTTTATAACTGAAAAGCAGAAATTAAAAATTTAAGTAAAAATATATAAATATATATATATATATATATATATATATATATAGTAGAAGCTTTTTATTGTGGAGCCCTGAAAAACATAAAATAAAAATTTATTCTTGTAAAGACATGCTATAAATAAATGAAAGTTTCAACACTAAGAATTTTTTAGAAAAAAAAAAATGTAGATATTTCACTGTTGCCAGAGATGAAATTTTTTTAAATGTTTTAAATATTTTAAAAAGCTTTCGAGACCTTATAAATTTATGGCTTAACAAACATTATGAAGAAACTAATGACTAAGAATATTGGTCTCGATAGCTTTTTAAAATATTTTGAATATTTAAAAATTTTCATCTCTGTCAAAAGTGAAATATCTATATTTTTCCTGAAGCCAATCAACATGGTTTCAAATACGGAGGTATGGGAAACAATGTGTGTAAAAAGAATATCTGATAAAACGGTCACCCTAAATGCTGGGAGACAAACAATTCAACCATTTTTAAAAATATAATTCCGATGATTTTTCTTTATTTTTCTGTAATAGTTTGTTTATTTTTTGCTGCTATTAAAAGTTTTGACGATTTTTATAACCTTATATAGTTAAGTAGCCCCAGGAATCTAGCTGGTTATCAGAAAATCTAGCTGGACAGTCAACAATTCTTGTTTTCTTTTTTTTTTTCAATCAATATTTTTATGTTATTGGCCTTGGGAACAATAGCATTGTCTTGTTGAAAAATAAAATTGCGGGAATCTATAATGAAAAGACTTGTATCATACACGTATTTGTCAAATGCCTAAATATTTTTTAAATTTATTTTATTTGGAAAGGTGAACACCAGTTTAAATTGATACCAATCGTTGCCCATATCGTGAGAGATACCAGTTATTTGCAGTCGTGAATGAATAAGTTCCTCGTTGCGCAAATCGTTACAATAATTATTCCAGCCACCTGGCTCATCCAAGTTAAACTTTTTCTCGTCACAGAAAATAATACTTTTTCATTGCTTATTTCACGACATATCTTTTCTTGCAAAATCTAATATGGCTTTGATCTGGAATTCAGTTCAAGGTGGCTTTTTTTTTCTTTACTGGAAACGTCTTTAGAAGTCTTTGAACAGTCTATACATTCCTATTAGCACCAGATTCATTAGGTCGTGCAGACATTCCAGAATTTGACGCTGCTCTTAAAATGGCTGTTTTCGTGCATTTCATATGGAAAATCATCGGTGAGACTTCTTTTTCCAAAAATTTGAAGAATTTTTAGAAAATATCATATAACATTAATGCTAACATAACATTAATATTTTTTATGCAATTTCTCAATTTTGATGCACCGATGATAATATAACATTAATATTTTCGATGCAATCTGTGGATAAATTAAAACACCATAATGCAAAAGAGATGTTTTCCCTTCCATGACTGCACTCAAATCAAAAACTCTGAAATCAATATTACGTTTTTAAATAATTTTACTTCTTAAATATTGAATCATTGTTACATAATGACATGTACTTATTTTTCATATTTCATTCAGATAAATTTATTTAGATATGTCATATAAATTAAATTCGTTTGGCATTTGATTAAAAAAAAAAAAAAAAAAAAAGTTAATATAAATTTTGACAATTTCGACAATTTTTCTGAATTAACATTAATATTTAACAATTTTGAAATACAAAAATATTAATATTAATCTTATTTTATTATCAAAATATTTAAAGAATTTCAAAAAGTTTTAAAACGGGTTAAAAAAAAAAAATAATAATCTTTCTTGCGTTTAAGTCGAATTTGAAAAGGAATGATCTTTAAAATTCTTTTTTAAAAACCATAAATCAATCTGCTGTCAGTTCTATTTCTGATTTTCAGTTCAAACTGTTAAAAGTTTTCAGAGCAATGATCATGCTTCTAAAAAAATGTTTTTTGTAATTTTGCCAATTATTTGTATGTAACCATTGTACCTTAAAATACTGATAGTAAATTTAAAATATTTCAAAAAGTATTGTTATCTTATAAAATAGCTACTTGTTATAAAAAGCTGCTGAGTATTATTTTATTTTACTTCGAAAACTATTCTTGATACCATTTTTTTTTCTTTAAATTAATGAAACATAGAAACAGCCTATTTAATTTGTTATATTAATAAAATAAAAATCTTTAACGCAACTTGATGTGTTTAGGTAAATGTCTTTTTTTTTTTTTTTACGATTTATAGTAAAATCCATAATAAACACATGAGACCGCTGTTATTTTGCTGATTGAATTTCTCTGTATATTTGCCGATTAATGGCATTGCTATGCTGCATTTTTTTCATTTAGTGGGAATGCTATATCTCAGTTTTTATAGTCTATAAATGCCTCAACTTGATACATAATATTGCTATCATGAAGAACTAGATTGAATCAATTTAATGCATCTAACTGGTGGGGCTGTTATGTTGAAAATCTCCTTATTTTCAGCAAAGATATATGTAAATATCTATAGTCTATGAATGCATAAATTCGATGTGTAAGAAAATTGTTTTGAAAAATTTCGTTGACTCAATTTGAGTGCAAAACGGCAACAAGTGACTATACAGTGCCGATTCCACAGCGTACTGGATTAATATGGTAATGTTCAAAGTTCAATCATTCTTATCATTCTTAAAAAAAAAAAAAAAAAAGTTAATTATTTTTAGGAGTTCATCAATAGAGATATTTAATATCAATGTAAAATCTCATATTTTTTCACGTGGCGTCGAGAAAAAGATCTGAGAATGCTTTTGTTTGAAAATGCTTAAATGTCCAATTAACCTTTAAATGCCTCGTGTAGCATATCTGCTACATAAAAAACAATTGTGCTGTCTTGCCATCTAATGATATTTTTACTGACAAATCTGTGTTGCTTTTCTGCTACATTGCGTTTTCAGAAAGATCATTGCACTGTTTTTCCAAAACATGGCAGTAGCACTGCTTTCCATTGAATTTGAGCGGGAGCAATCGAGAATATGATATTTTCAGAATTCGCTAATGTACTTCATTGTTTATTATGTACTTGGAATATAATTATTGGAAAATCAAAATTCCTCTACATAAAATAATGTATGTAAATTCAAGATTATTAAAATAATTTCACAAATTTCGTTATTTAGGAAATAACAGCAGTTTTTGCTTATGTTGGAGTACATGTAACATTTAGCAATGTTACAATGCATGAATTAATTATATGTTATAGGGAGTTTCATAAAAGTTTAAAATTGGATGAATACTAATTTTTGTATTACTTTGTCAGAAGTTAAGTGTTTTGAGTGATCTAGGAAAAATTATAAAGAAGTTGACAGTCCAGAAGTTGTAACAATCAACATTAAGCATATGGGAGGAATGGACTTGTTAGACAGTCACTTGGGTCGTCGTAGTATCATACTACAAGCTAAAATGTGGTACTTCAGGATTTTTTACCATATAATTGATCTGGCGGTAATAAATGCCTGGATCTTATTTAAAAAGGTATCATTGGCAAAAGACCCCAAATATAACGTATTGAATCAAAAACTTTTCAGAATTGAAGTTGCTGAATTTTTTGTAAAATGGGGAAAAGGTTTGCTCAAAAAAGAGGAAGACCAAACGCAATTACAAACAAATATATATATATATATATATATATATATATATATCCCAGGGCATTAGTAACACCACAGAATATGTGACAAGACTCAGTTGATTACTAGGTAAATGGAAATGCTAAAAGAAACAGGTGCAAAATACCTACACTGTTAAAAATGGTTTCTTAAAATGATCTAAATTGTCTCAAAGTATCTCCGAAACAATATATACTTAAATTCGAAAACCCATATACTCACTTTTGAGTATATTGACATGTCTAACATGGGGATATTGGGATTGTTATTGGTCAACCCCATTTTTGAGCATGTCGATATACTAAAAATTAGTACATGGGTTTTCGAATTTAAGTGTATATTGTTTCGGAGATATTTTGAGACAATGGACAATATACGCTTTCTCAGTGTAGTTGTAATGGATTCACCCATGTGTCATGCTCAAAATGCCTCGTATATCTATGCTTCAAGAAAGACATTAATTGATAAACAAATTTCCATAAATAAAGCAACTATCATTTATTAAAGATTATACATTTAGTATATTATGAATACGAATTATTTTATAATCTCTAATGAATAAAGATATCTTTGTAATGTGATTTTTTTCAATTTGGTAGAATGTAAGATTTGTAATTTTCCACGCATTGCAGAAGATATGCAACGTAAGAGAAAGTTTATAAAAACAAATGAAAAAAGACTGATTTTTTTCTTTTTCCTGTGATATAAACCTTTCTCAGAATTATATATATATATATATATATATATATATATATTAATCAAAATGAATGCTGCATACATTACATTTTAATATTATATATATACATACAAACACATGTATATACAGGGAGTTAAGAAATTATAAGACCACAAGCGTATCGGTGCATTTCTGAAGAAGAGAGCATAATGTGCAAATTTTTAGTTGCGTATTTAAAATAGATCGGGAAATATATCCTACACTGCTTCTAACATTTGAAATTAAATTAAATTTCATTCAAACGTATTCATTTTTCTGTGACTGTTAAGAAATTATAAAACCGCTTGAGGAAATTAGCATATTACATATTGACGTCAAACTCGATATAAAACGCATGCGTCAGTATTTGGAAAAGCATTACCTAATTAGCAAAGGCTTAGGTTTTGAATGTGTTATCTACGATTAATTTGACGATGCCTCGTGGTAAAGAATTATCGGAGTGTGAAGTGAGAAAATTTTTATTTTATAAAGGTTCTGGTAAACCTGAAACAGATATTGTGAGGTTAATGAACCTTTCGAAAACTGTCGTTCATAATGCCATAATTAGAAAAGATTATTCAAACAAAATAATTCCCTTACGTGGAGGATCAAAATTGCGATGGCATGTCTCCGGACTACCTTTAGGGGTGAGTCCCAGACCGTCGCCAATTACCCACCTGCGTAGCACTAGTGCGACGTAAAATCCAACCATCAAACAAAATAAAACGATCTGGTAGAAAAAATATTTTGACAGCACGTGATAACAGACAAATTTTTCGACTAACAACTAAAAGAGGTCTTTCAACTTGTGAAATTTTGAAACGTTTGAGCAAGAAAACTTCACATGTAACAGTCTGGAAGATTCTTAAATTAAATATTAATACGAAATTTATGAAATTTTTTGAAGAAAAAAACCAAAGTTATTGAAACGACATCGAGATGAAAGACTAAAATTGGCTAAAAATGTCATGGAATGATGAGTAGAAACAGATCATGTTTTCTGATGAAAAGAAATTTAACCTTGATGGTCAGAATGGTTACAAACACTGTTGGCATAACTTTAGGAATGAACCAAAATAATGCTTTAGTCGACAAATGGGTGGAGGATCAGTAAGGATTTGGGGAGCTTACAGTTATGAGGGATTGTGTGATTTACAGCGGATTTCGGGTCATATGAACTCTACACAATATCAGTCTAGGCTGTATGATTATATGATGCCGTTTGGACCTTCATTAGGTGGTGCTAACTGGATGTTTCAACAGGACAATTCCGCTTATCATACATCTAAATCCACTCAGAAGTGGTTTTAAATAGAAAAAACTAATGTTTTGCCATGGCCAGAAGTCTAGACTTGAACCCCAAGGAAAACCTGGGGTATATTATCTCGCAAAGTTTATGCTAATAACGAAAAATTTTCATCTGCCAAGAAATTTGAAGTAGCCATTGTAAAAGAATGGTACAGTATTTCTAAAACTGAACTTAATCACCTTGTTACTTCAATGAAAAACAGAGTGTTTGAGGTCATCAGGAAAAATGGATGACCAAGATAATATTAATTTTTTATACTATTATTATTATTTTTTTTTTACAAGTGGTCTTATATTTTATTAACAGGTTATTTTTCACTTATTTCTAATATAAATTTCAATTAAACATTTATTGCAAACTAATTATAAAAAATATACAGCAATATGTTATTTTATGCATTTAAATTATGATTAGAATCTTTATTTTTCTTATAATTTACAAAGTTAAAGTGGTCTTATAATTTCTTAACGGACTGTATATATATATATATATATATATATATATATATGTGTGTGTGTGTGTGTGTGTGTGTACCAAAAGTCACCCAAAATAATTAACAAACAAAACTTTAGTCGGAGGTTTTGTTTCGAAGCAAATTAATTCCTTTTATTTTCTCTTGTTATTAGAAAGACTGTTTGTTATCTAAATTAACACCGTTACTTACACGACAACTAATACATTATCGACTAAAAATACATAAGGAAACAGTCTTTTACGTGTACTAATGAGAAAGAATGTTACATTTATGTTAGACAGGACATAAATATAAGAAAATAGGCTACGTCTAAAATATATCAAATAATACTTTATCTTAATATATATCTAGTTAGAAGAATAGTTTTAACAGTATAATGTATTTTATGTACATATATGTTAGTCATAAAGATTTTTCTATTATCATTTTATAAAGATTACATAAAAAAACACATGTAAAAATTTTAACTTTTTTTAATACACAATATCTTTTTATAGTATAAAATTGAAATTTTTACTTTTTAAGCAGTAATAGAATATTTCTGACAACTTACCACAAAGTTTCCTATTCTTTTCTTTTCTTTCTTTCTTTCTTTTTTTTTTTTTTTTTTTTTTTTTTTTTATGTGTGTGTGAAAAATAAGCGCTTTCTTATTAAGGATGTATTTTTGTGTCTAAGAGACAAAATCGGTAAGTTTAAGTTTTGCTATTTTTTTTTTTCACGGGATTTTCTCGATACAATTATGAGAAACTATTTTTATAACGTAAAGAGGAAAATAATTATACGGTATCTCGCTGATATTTCTGCTGCTAAGGAAGTTCGTAATTTGAAATGAATTCAGAAAGTTACAATGCATCTTCTGATTTTAGTTGGAAGAAATAAAATAAATTTTCGTTCAATTAAATATATATGTATACATATATATAGGTATATTAACAAAACATGTGTATAAATTTGCATCTAAAAAAAGAAATAAATAAACTTATATATATATTAAAAAAAAAAAAAAAAAAAAAAAAAAAAAGATTTTTGCAAGCATCAATACAGAAATACACAAATCATGGATTACTTTCCATATCAAAATACTACATAAGTATTACACACAGGATATCTAATATATATATATATATTTATTTATTTATCTTTCCAGTAATTAAAGAAATTAAATATCTATGAAATCTAACGGAAAATTTAACAAAAATTAAGTAAGATAAACCTATAAGTGTGCATTTCATTTAGATTTCCTTACTAGTTTTCTAATTCTTGTGATGCTGTATATATATATTATCAAAATATTTTTAATGAAATTAACTAATTCTTAGATTTTTTTATTTATTTTTTTTAAGTAATAAAGAAATTACCAATTTTTTATTCTTCAGCAGTTTTAAAGTTAAGAAATAAATCGAAAAAATTATTGCAGCGCATGCGATGATGTTAGATTTCCCTTTAAATATGAAATTGAATGAAAGTTTTATAGCAATTGTTTAAGTACAGTTTAATTATGAATTTTCAACTCAAGATTGTCATTTGCTGTGAAATAAGCACCATTTCGCAAAATATGTTAATATGTGTTACATAAGTCGATCAAACTTTCTGAAGGCAAAGAGAGACAATTTGCGTGGTGTCCCCAATTTTAACATATAAAGTGGAGAGAAAAGTTATTCATAGAAAACAAATTTCATGAAAAGAAAAAAAAAATATTTTACAGATTGTAAAATATCTCACTTTACTAATACGGACATAATTTACAAAAACATCTTCAAGTAACTTTAGAAAACATGTTAAACAATTGTAGTTTTTATAGCACAAAATATGAATTATTTTAAATACAGAAATATAAAAAATATTTTAGATACAATTATGTATTACAGATACTATTAAATTTTATAATCAGTAAAGTGAGAAGCATTTTACTGAATTTTCAAAATAATTTTCATGAAAATATAATTATTTATTACATATCCCTCTTGTAAAAAATAAAAATATAACTTATTTAATATAGTTGTGTTAGCGCGAATAAAATACACAAAATATTATAGTATGATTTTTTTAAATGTAGTTTTGAGAAATATATATTCAATATACACATTAAAATATCCTTTATGTGGAAGAAAAATTGATACTTCATTGGGAGATGTATTGTTTCCATAGGCAAATTTCAATCGCATTTAAATTTCAAAACGACAATGTATTCCACTTTTCACCTACAGAAGAAAAACTACGTAGATATTTTAGAATAAAGAAACATATTAAAAATGAAAATCCTATGAATTTCAATTTTTTATTAAAATCACACAATCAACTGTGGAAGAAAATCATATTTATTGAAATTTTATTTTTCCGACTGAGTGAAAATAATGCCTGGACCGGGACCCGAACCCCGGATCTTGGACTTAAAAGGTCAAGGCTCTACCAATGATAGAGCCTTTACCTTGTAAGTCAAAGATCCGGGGTTCGAGTCCCGGTCCAGGCATTATTTTCACTCAGTCGGAAATATAAAATTTCAATAAACACATGAATTTCGTTAATAATTTCATATAGTTCTATAAAATGCCATTGTAATATGCAGTTTTGAATAAGTCTGAAAATATTGGGACAATTGTAGAAAAGTAAATCTAAAATGTTGATTTTAAATGCCTTTATATAGTTGAGGGAAACTGCTAAAAGTGTGGATTGTGTTCAGGAAATGGAAACATTTAGCCACCTTAGTTTTTGGAGTTTTCTCAAATCTTCTTCAGCTGTGCATACAGGAAAACGGGGGACATTTCAAGGATATTTTTTTAAGATGCAGTGTGATTTGTCGATGTTTTATATATTGTAGTAATTGTGAAGTTATTCTAATTGTATTTCTAAACAGTATTAAATTGTTGCTTTCATTCGCCATGTTTCGAAGCCTAATTTGAATTGTTTAACACAGGTTTACATAACAGTACTCGTTTTCTTACATTTTAATCTGCAACCTGTATTTAAAATATTAAATTTCAGGGTAAGAGAAAGTCGTGTGAGTCACACACCAAATTATTAATTATAACATGCAGCGTATCAGACACAGAGCAAAGACGTTTTCAGAAAATTTGGTATACATCATTAGACACAGCATATTGCAATCAGAATGCAAAAATGTTTAATACCTTACGAAATATCAGCATTTCTAGTAAATAATTTTTATCTACCCATGCGCTAACTTAAAAAAAAAAAATAATAATAAATAAAAATAAAAATATCTGCGCAATTTAAAGCCAAATGTATTGATCAACTTATGTGAAAACCCCAAGAAAATATCATATAAATTTAAAGATTAATGATAGACAGAATAAAAAGGATTTCAGTTCTCTCAAAATAAAAGCTAACTTTTAAGGGGTTTACTCACATTTTTATTTTGGTTCAATCAATGCCCATTGGCAATACAGTGTTCGATGGTTGTAAATATACACTAATAGAACCCCTATCATATTCCTTATTTTATTTTTAGGACTGAGGGCCTATTAGTGTCAGACAGCGATTTTTGCGTTGTCGTTTTCGATAGTTGGACATTTGTCGAAATCATTTTTCGATAGTTGGACATTTATCGAAAATATAATTGAATAATTTGAAAGCGATGTTATAATTAGGAAGAAAAAAAAAACTAATAGTCCTCCGTCCTAAACTAAATTCTGCTTTTGCGAGAATTTCATCAAAATCTTTTCAAAATGACATTGACATGAGTCCCCCCAAGGCACAACTATGACACGAGTCCCTCCCAAGGCACAACTTTGATATGAGTCCCCCCCAAGGCACAACTTTGACATGAGTCCCCCCCAAGGCACAACTTTGACATGAGTCCCCCGAAGGCACATGAGTCCCCCCCCCAAGGCACAACTTGGACATGAGTCCCCCCCAAGGCACAAATTTGACGTGAGTCCCCCCCAGGCCCAACTTTGACATGAGTCCCCCCAAGGCACAACTTTGACATGAGTCCCCACCCAAGGCACAACTTTGACATGAGTCCCCCCCCCCCAAGGCACAACTTTGACATGAGTCCACTCAGGGCACAACTTTGACATGAGTCCCCCCTCAAGGCACAACTTTGACTTGAGTCACCCCCAAGGCCCAACTTTGACATGAGTCCCACCCCAGGCCCAACTTTGACATGAGTCCCCCAAGGCACAAGCAACAATTTTATGCTATAAAACACTAATACTGTCCGAAAACTTCATGAAAGAGAAGAAGGTTAAGTTTAAAATTTTTAATTATTATTTTTTTTCTAAATTATGAGAATTTTTAAAATGTGGGGTTAGAGAAAAATTGTAAAATAGGTCATTTTTTTTTTTTTTTAAGCAATTTATTTAAGAAACTATAAAGAAGTATTTTTATAAGGATTGTCAAAGAAAAGTTATCATTAAATAGAAGGCGTCTCGTTATCGCACCTAATGCAACTATATCGAGAGCTGGTTACAACTAATAAGTTCTAGGAAGAACTTAACAGTTGTAAAAGCAGAAATTAAAAAATAACAATGGCAATGATAGTGTATGCACTTATAGATGTCCCCTTTACTCTGCGAAATGAGAAAGTATGTTTTATTTGATTTAAATACCGAAAGAACTCAAAATAACACAAATTACGTTTGTAATATTTTTATTTTTATTTTATTTTTTTGTCCACGTCTCAACCTATCAATCTTCGCCTTTAGCGTCCGTAAAAATTTTCAGAATATCTTCAAAGCGATATATGTTTTTCAGGCTTCTTATTGAATTTTCCCTATTTAAAATGGCATTAATAGGCGATATATGTTTTTCAGGCTTCTTATTGAATTTTCCCTATTTAAAATGGCATTAATAGCACGCCAGGTTTGTGTACAGGGACACACAAAAATATGCCAATGCTCTGCGTTTCATGAAAAGCATTTTTATAAATCAAATTTAAATAACTTTCTACTCTGGAAAAACCATAAGGAAATTGACATTTATTGTTAACATGATAAAACAAAATACTTTGTATATAATATGGTATGTTTATTGTTCGGATTTACAGGGCTATTCTAAAATATTCAGGTAATGGCTATAATTGGAAATTACTGATATTGCATATCCGCTTGTGTTACGCGTTTTTAACATTTATTAACAATGTTTAAGAGTGATTATGAATTCAATTATATTTTATTTTATTTTATTTTATTGTAGAATTTTCTGTTTATTCTATCTCCCATATCTCTTTAAATTTACACGATATATGTTTGAAGTTTTCATATACGTTGTTCAATACATTTGTCTATTAAAATGAAATTATTTAAAAGCTAGCGCATGCGTAGATAAAAATTATTTAGTAAAAATGCTCATATTTTATAAGATATTGAATATTTTTCCATTCCATTTGCAGTATGCTGTGTCCAATTAAATATACCAAATATCTGAAAATGTCTTTGCTGTGTGTCTAATACCCTACGTGTTTAATTTAAAAAAGTGGAATTCTTTTTTTGCCATGTTCTTAAATCAAAACCATTGTATCTCCATAAACACGTGTGATAGCCTCTTAAAAATTTATACAGATAATGAGAAAATTTCTCTTAATCATATGCTACAGCCAAATGTGTTTCAGCATTACTTTTTACAGGGTGATCAAAAACAATTAAGTTTTTCATTAATTTTTTTGGTCCTATTTTCCTTTTCAGGACACAAATTTTTCTGAAACATATGAAGTATAACGTGTTTTTTACGCTGCCAAGGTCTCGAGATGATTCCAAAAAATTTTTCTAGATATTTAACAAAATGTCTAAATTCGAAAGTATCAAAATACTTATTTGTAGGTAGTGTATATTAAAAGTTTAATTAAATATATTAATGCAAATTTTATTGTGCTTATTATTATTATTATTATTATTTGTGTGTGTGTTTGTGTGCGTGGAATAAAGAAACCTGTTACTTTGTTATGAATGGACTTAAATATTTCTTTATATGTGTTAAGTATATTAATCCATAAGTTTATTTTTACTTAATAAAAAATGAATGATAATAATTATGCTATGATTTGTTTTCAGATAAATGTAATATAGGTTAAGTGCACCAGTGATTGACACTTTTAGAGCAATCTCTGATGTTTTTAATGTTCTAGTCATCAGAAAATATTTTTAGAAATCTTAAATTAGTACATATGGTATGAAAGACATTCAGAATCACATATATGCTAAAATATATACATTTGATAACAATTATTATTATTATTATTTTATGAATTTTTATTTGACACCCACTCAGTGTCCCAGTAATTGACACTGCCAGTTTTTCATTTTATCAGTAATTGACCCCCTATGTTCCAGTGTTTGATACTGCTAGTTTTTCATTTTACCAGTTATTAGCACCCTATGCTCCAGTGTTTGACATAAAATGTTAAAATTCTTATATGTAAAATGTATGATTTATTTATTAATTATTTCGGGATATATGTCAATTACTGGAGCATGCCAATCACTGGAGCACCTACCCTATATTAAGCTATTATCTATTCAGTATTTTAATACGGAAATGGTTTTACTAATTTTCTTTTCTTATTTTACTTTCCAAAATAGAAACATTTTCAACTTTTAACATAGTAATCAACGTCAATATTTTTAAACTTACACTTTTTTTTCTAACTAACTCATCGCAACACGTGTAACTATTGAAATTATAAATTCTTCGACGTCAACAGTAATTTGTAAATTATTATTACTTTAAGAGAATAAATTTAAACTAACAACCCTCGTCTAGAATGAAACACGTCATTCAAAACACAAATTTCTAATTGAAATGAAAGGAACAAGAGAGAAATTTAATCAAAAGTCTCAGACACAATCTTAATTAAAAGAAGTGGCCATCTGATAAAATTACTTTGGATGTGTTGAAATGAATGACATCAGTACGCAACGCAATACCCATCGAAGAGAGACAAAATTAGTTTCAGTATTAGAAAGGTTTTCCCTTTTAAACTTGTTTGCATAAGAATACGAAAATTTCGAAAAGTTTGATTAGCAAATACAGTTTTAATTTAAAGTTATTAATAGTGAGTATAAAATTGTATTCTTCGTTTTAAATTTAGTTGAGTAAAAATTAATGAATGCTTTGTCTAAAAATGCTTCCATTAATAATCAGTATTTTTACTAAACAGAATCTATATATTTATTTTAATATAGATATGGATGTTTATGTAAATTACTTTTGCGTCACGTTTCAGTTATTAATTTTTTATTGCAAGGTTTTATCAAACTAAATTTAGTTTATTCAAACTTATTGAATACTACACTGTAAAAAATATGCCCTGTTTGCTGCCAGACATTTTCTGTAATTTGAGAAAATACGTTCTGACAACGTGATTTTTTCGTAAATTACACGTATTTTCTCAAATTACAGAGAATTTCTGGCAGCAAATAGGATATATTTTTTGCAGTGTATGTCTCAAAATATTTCTATTAATATTCAGTATTTTTATTGGGCAAAATCTATATACCTATTTTTATGTGGATATGGATGATTTTTTTTTTTTTATTATTAATTTTTCGTTACGTTGCAATTAAAAATATATACTACATTTTAAATCTAAATACTAATTTCTCCCTTAGTCTTTCCGTATTAGTGTTATTTATTAGTAATTTCTGCCTACCAGTGTTTTTCTTGTCATCATTAATTTAAGTAGTACATTTTTATTAATTCGTTGAAATATGAAAATTAGATGCATGGATTTCTAATCAAACATAAAAATAATAATAATAATAATAGTCTAAAATGAAAACATTGAATACAAAGTTTGTTTTTTCAATAAATAAATAAATAAATAAATAATCTTCTAATAGCGTTCTAAGATTTCAGAAAATTCCCCTCAAAAAGTTACCCGTTATAATCATGGATATTTTGATGAGGCCGTGTGAACTAGAATAATGGTAAATTGTAAAAATTTATATAAAAAACATCCTGTATTAAATCTGAAAAATATATGTTTAGCGCAGTATAAAAATGTTTTGAATGGTGATTGTGATAAATATATGTGTTGGACTGCAATGTATTCAAAACGTACCCGAATGTTTTTTTAAGTCGTTCTGCACAAACTAGTTGTGCTACATGTAATAGGTTTAATAAAAATGTATTATATTAAGTCTGAAAAATATGTAAGTTTTATTAATATTAAAATCATTTATGGAAAAGAAAAGGCGGAGAAACAGACAAACCGAATGCAAAATCTTTTAAACATTTTTGAAAAGTATTAGAAATATCTTCTAATCTATTCTAATGAATGAAAGATAATTATGTAAATAATTCGAATTCAATCTCTTGAATTTTTGCATGTATAAAAAAAAAATAAAAAAAAAATAAATTTAAATTTAAATTTTCACAATGATTCTTATAACTTTCATATGTCTCTATAATCCGTTTCTACTAATACATGAAAATCGTCGGTATAACATTTGTATTACATAAATATAAGAATTAATTAACTTCGATTTCTTATATCTAGAATCACCTCGATAAGAATCGAGATATAATATAATGCACCATAAATATCTTGATATACATGTGACATTTTTTAACCGTCCATTGCTCTTGAAATTTATTCAATCTTTCTGGAAGTCTACACTATTAAAAATATGCAACACATTGACACAATTCTTAGCATAAATGTTCACGTTTATTAACAAGAGATTTATTTAAAAAATCTTATTTAGTTTGTATTTCAAAAAATTTCTTTTAAATTCAGAAAGGTGTAATGCCTCACTACAAACAACACATATTGTTTTCTCAAGTAATTTTGAATTTATACAGGGTGTTTATAAAGTCGCAATACATTTTTGCTTAAACAGGCTTTATTCTAAAATTTAAGTTATTTACATGAAAACGCAACATAATAGAACAATAAATTAGTATAATTCAATGTGCCCTCCTTGAGTGTCTAGGTACAATTGCTATTATTTCACTACACTCCAGAACACCTTCTGTAGGGTTTTTGGTGTAATTTCAGGTGCTGCAACCATAATTCACTGTTTTAATTGTTCAGTGCTGCGAATCTTTATCGGTACATTTTGAATTTGACAAAACTCCATACAGAAAAATGTAGAGGAGTTAAGTCCGGTGATCGTGGAGCCCAAAGCCGTTGAGAGCTACGACCAATCCACCTATCAGGGAAAGTTTCATTAAGAGAATTACACAACAATGGCACGAACAATGGCGATTCTTTCCTCTGTTGACAGCATACTTTCAGATTACCTGCAAAGAAATTAGAATTAAAACATATTTAACAAAAATGTGTAGAAACTTTGTAAACACGTATATATATGCTATAGAAAGTCTAACATAATATATATATATACAAGAATTTACGCTGTTGGTTAATTATGTGTACAGTCGGTAACAAAAAAGTGTCCGAACACTAGCAAAAATTCCTATGTAAAAAAAGTACACTTCGTACGGTTTTGTTAAATAAATCCTTGTCGAATCCTGTTCTTAGTCAGTGTAAGAACATGGTTCGATAAGGATTTATTTAACTTTAACAAAACCATATGAAGTGTACTTTTTTTACATAGGAATTTTTGCTAGTGTTCGGACACTTTTGTTACCGACTGTATTGTGATAGTTTTCAAATTACTGGCAACTCTATGTGTCCCCTTAAAATATAAAAACGAAATTTGACACTTGAAGAAAATGTTAATAACTAATACCTTCTCTTGTAATTTTCTTTCCTTCCTTCCTTTCTTTTTTTTTTTTTTTTTGCTATGTAATTAATTATCACAATTCTTCAAAACAAAATGAAAGAAAGCTTTTAATTCATTAGAGAAACGCAGTTTATTTATTTATTTATTTATTTTTAATTCTGAAAAAAGTTGTTTAAATTAGTAGGGAATATAATATAGTATTACTTTCTCTTACCTGAATACATGGTAGAGAAAGTATTGTTTTTGGTTGCGTCAAATATTCGAATTTCAATTTTTGTTATATTTACACGTTTTGAGGTGACCTAATTAAAAAAAAAAGTTTTTAGTGGTTAATTTGTGTCTGTGTCTGTGTGTCTGCTTGTTAGCAGCATATATCAAGAACAAATAGTAGCAGGAAGTCCAAACTCGTTATTCTAAATCTATATCATATTGTGATGCTACACTAAACTCTTAGTTGGGACCAAGTAAATGGTTCGTGTACAGGGACATTCAAGAAGATTCAAGTGCATTACTTCTATGGAGAAAATTTCTGATAAGTACAGTGAAACGTCTATAGGAGGCTCTAAACAAAATAAAATGAAAATATGTTTTATTTTGTATGCATGAAAGCATGTTTTGTGTAGATTGTGATATGGCAATTATTTGTGATTAGTTTGTAGTACTACCAAAAGTATTTCAATATATTGGGGCTATACTTCCAAATTACTGAAAGCGTATTTCATTTTACGTTATGTACATGTCCTATAAGACTAAATTTAAGTATACAATGCAATGCGCATATACTTTATTGACAAAATACATTGCTACGCAAAATTAAGTTTAACTTTCTTTTCTATCGAATGTAATTGATGGAAATGTATTGTTACATTTTATTATGTCGACGATAACTGCTCAGAAGGAAAATTCATTTTTCGTATCCATACTGTTCACTTTCGTATCCATACTGCTTATTTTTACTTTCTTCTATATGTAATATAGAGAAAGTATTGGATTCGCGAAAATTTTCGACCTCCGTTTTTTGACGGATATACACGTTTTGGGATGTCCTGAACACGAAATGATAGTTTTTAAAAAATGTCTGTCTGTGTGTCTGTCTGTCTGTCTGTCTGTCTGTCTGTCTGTCTGTCTGTGGTTTAGTGTTTTCACCGTATCTCACGAACCAATGAATGAAATTCAACCAAACTTGGTATATAGTTGGACCCTGGCGGGGCATTGTGCTGATTAGATTTGGGGATCAATAGCCCATCAGGTGGCGCTGTGATCGCATTTTATGTAAATTTTTAACATGGCAGTATAGGACAAATTTTCGTATTTTTCACCGTATCTCACGAACCAATGAATGAAATTCAACCAAACTTGGTATATAGTTGGAACCTGACGGGGCATGGTGCTGATTAGATTTGGGGATCAATCGTTCAGCAGGTGGCGCTGTGATCGCAAAATTTCGTATGTTTCACCGTATCTCACGAACCGATGAATGAAATTGAACCAAACTTGTCGTATAATTGGACCCTGACATGGAAAGGGTCTGATTAGATTTTGGGATCAATCGCCCAGCAGATGGCGCTGTGATCGCATTTTATGTAAACTTTTAACATGGCAGAATAGGGCAAAATTTCGTATAAATGTACATAATGAGCGTTATTTTAAACTTGTGATTGTAAAATTAATATGAATTATTGATAATAGTAGTAGTTAACTACGAAAAAAATTTTGTGCATGTGGGGGCACCGGTTCCCCCCCTGGGGGATGAAGTACCCCCCCCGGGGGGGGGGTAAATTTTCAAGATGGGTATCTTTCGAAAGATCTCGTCAATACCTTTAAAACGAATTGTTGAACTATAAATCTGTGATAATTTAAAACAAAGTTATCGATTTTTTTTACTTTTAACAATAAAAAAACTTAGAAAAAAAATCGTACTTTTTTTTTTTTTTTTTTTTAATATTGTTACTGGTTGAATATGTATATAGGAAAATATAGAAGAAAGTCTTGTGGTGGCCACAACATACTAGTTTAAAGCTGTATTTTGAACACTATTTTTTTTCCCATAACAGCACGTTTTGAGATAATCTCAATACGAAAGTCTCATTTTTAGAGGTCTGTATGTAACCACGTTTCTTAAAACTAGCAGAGACGACAAGCGCAAAGGCTTGGAGGGATATCAAATTGACCGACAGCTTGTGACTTAGAAAATATCCAGTTATTTGGCGGTCTTTTATCTCTTATTTTCTTACTGTCCTGATGACTAGGGCTATCACCTGGAATTATAACATACTGTCATGATGTCTTGTTGAAGAGCATAAATTTTATTTAATATGATGCAGGTTCTTTGTTTATCCTGTGCAGCAACTGAGTGTTTAAACATAAATAAATAAACATATTTCATTCTTTGAAAGAATTTCAGAATTTTATTTACGAAACATGTGATAAACATATGTTATTAAATAAAACATTTTCTCTGCGTATTATCATTTCATACATTGACAATAATAAATAGAAAAAAATAAACTTAAATCATCTCTTTTCTTACAGAACAAATATTTACTTCATACCTGGCAGTAAATTCTACAAATGAATGTGAATCAAAAATGTAGTATTCCTCCCACAATAAACATTTAAGGTGTTATTTTACTAATTTCAATATAAGCTGCTATTATCAAAATACTAACTACAGTAAGACACAGCAGCATGTTCTAATACCTCTAAAAAATCAGCCAACTCTCTGCTAAATCTGTCACCTCACAATTTATACTTTAAATTTGGCATCAATTAACTGGGATGACATCATAGAACAAATAATAGAAAGGCTTGCCATAGTGATGCCAACTTGGCAAGCAATTCACCAAATCTGGCTTTATTTTTAAAACAGAAGTAAATAAATTTTTAAGAACAAAAGTATTATAATTTCAGTTTTTAAAAATAACGAAAAATGTTATTTAAAATAATACAAATACTTTTTTTTTTTTTACTATCATAATTACTCATAAGATGACATTTTAATTACTGTTATGCCAATGCCATTTTTCAAAAATACAAATACAATAAACTAAAACAGAACTAAATCAAAACCAAAAATGTTATAAAATGATGTAATATTTATATAGTAAACATATGATTATTATTATTAAACATTTATAACAACACCTACATATTGTGCCAAAAGTGATCATAATTATTATTTTAATACAAGAAATGGATAACATTACCTAAATTTAAAATATTTTACAAAACAAAACAAAACAAAATTGTTCCAAAACAAAAGTAAAGGTAGTTGCATTTATTTCCATATTAAATATACTAAGAAGAGAGAACTATTTTATCTATTTTGTAGAACATCTTTCAAAATAAAAAGGAATATTTGTTGAGCTATACTATTGATATACAGGGTAACGTAATTTTGAGAGCAATTTTATTGTTTATATTACACCTTAAGTTGAGAACATTTTAATTGTTTATATTATACTTTAAGTTGAGAACATTTTTTATTTATATATATGTTAATATTATATGACCTAAAAATATGTGCTTCATAAGAAAAAAATATGTGAATGGTGGATTACTACACCACAAGGGCCACTATTTTAACACTGGACTAGTTCAGTCAACACTTGCGCAGAGGCTTCTATGGTTTCAAGAAGTGTGTGTTGAAGAATAAGAGCGTAGCTTAAATAACTGCAGAAAGTTCAAATTTGGTACTTTCAAGTTTGTATTAGGTTGCCACTTGAAAAACTTGAACAAGATTGGTAAGTTTTAAATGAAATTAACTACAGCATCATAATTAAACGGTGGGTTGAGGGGAGCGGCAGCCCCCACTCACACAGAATTATATGTAAAAACTAGTATGTTGTGGCCACCACAAGACTTTCTTCTATATTTTCCTATACATATTCAATCAGTAACAATATTAAAAAAAAAAAAAAAAAAAAAAAATTACGATTTTTTGTCTGAGTTTTTTTTTATGTTAAAAGTAATACATATTCAATCAGTAACAATATTAAAAAAAAAAAAAAAAAAAAAAAAATTACGAATTTTTTTCTAAGTTTTTTTTTTTTTTTTTTTTGTTAAAAGTAAAAAAAAATCGATAACTTTGTTTTAAATTATCACAGATTTATAGTTCAACCATTCGTTTTAAAGGTATTGACGAGATCTTTCGAATGATACTCATCTTCAAAATTTACCCATAGGGGGAAGCGATGCCCCCACATGCACAGAAATTTTTTCCTAGTTAACTATTACTATTATCAATAACTCATATTAATTTTAGAATCATAAGTTAAAAATAACTCTCATTATGTACATTTATACGAAATTTTGTCCTATACTGCCATGTTAAAAATTTAGAAAACATGAGATCACAGCGCCACCTGTTGAGCGATTGATCCCCAAATGTAATCAGCACCTGTTTATGTCGGGGACCAACTAAATACCAAGTTTGGTTAAATTTCGTTAAAAAAAAAAAATACGATTTTTTTTTCCCGTTTTTTACTTTCTTCTATATGTAATATAGAGAAAGTATTGGATTCGCGAAAATTTTCGACCTCCGTTTTTTGACGGATCTACACGTTTTGGGATGTCCTGAACACGAATTGATAGTTTTTAAAAAATGTCTGTCTGTGTGTCTGTCTGTCTGTCTGTGTGTCTGTCTGTCTGTCTGTGTGTCTGTCTGTCTGTCTGTGTGTCTGTCTGTCTGTCTGTGTGTCTGTCTGTCTGTCTGTATCATTTTTTTGTGGACGCTGTATCTCACGAACCAATGAATGAAATTTAACCAAACTTGGTATTTAGTTGCACCCTGACATGAACTGGTGCCCATTAGATTTGGGGATCAATAGCTCAACAGGTGGCGCTGTGATCGCATTTTATAGGACAAAATTCCGTATAAATGGGCATAATGAGAGTTATTTTAAACTTGTGATTGTAAAATTAATATGAATTATTGATAATAGTAGTAGTTAACTAGGAAAAAAAATTTGTGCATGGGGGGGCATCGGTTCCCCCCCTGGGGGGGAAGTACCCCCCCAGGGGGGTTAAATTTTGAAGATGGGTATCATTCGAAAGATCTCGTCAATACCTTTAAAACGAATGGTTGAACCATAAATCTGTGATAATTTAAAACAAAGTTATCGATTTTTTTTACTTTTAACAAAAAAAAAACAAAAAAAAAATCGTATTTTTTTTTTTTTTTTTTTTTTTTTTTTTTTTTTAATATTGTTACTGATTGAATATGTATAGGAAAATATAGAAGAAAGTCTTGTGGTGGCCACAACATACTAGTTTTTTTTGTTAAAAGTTAAAAAAATCGATAACTTTGTTTTAAATTATCACAGATTTATGGTTCAACCATTCGTTTTAAAGGTATTGACGAGACCTCTCGAAAGATACCCATCTTGAAACTTTACCACCCCAGTGTGGGGGGGGGGAACCGATGCCCCCACATGCACAAAACTTTTTTCCTAGTTAACTACTACTATTATCAACGAGATCTTTCGAAAGATACCCATTGTGAAAATTTACCCCCCCGGGGGGGTATTTCCCCCTAAGGGGGGGAAGCGATGCCCCCCATGCATAAAATTTTTTTTCTAGTTACATACTACTATTATCAATAATTCATATTAATTTTAGAATCACAAGTTTAAAATAACTCTTATTATGCAAAATTTATACGAAATTTTGTCCTATGCTGCCATGTTAAAAATTAAGATAAAATGCGATCACAGCGCCACCTATTGAGCTTTTGATCCCCAAATGTAATCAGCACCAGTTTATGTCGGGGACCAACTAAATACCAAGTTTGGTTAAATTTCGTTTAAACAAAAAAATATATATATACGATTTTTTTCTGTTTTTTTTTGTTAAAAGTAAAAAAAATCGATAACTTTGTTTTAAATTATCACAGATTTATGGTTCAACCATTCGTTTTAAAGGTATTGACGAGACCTTTCGAAAGATTCCCATCTTGAAACTTTGCCCCCCGGGGGGGGATACTTCCCCCCTAGTGTGTGTGTGGGGGGAACCGATGCCCCCCGCATGCACAAAAATTTTTCCCAGTTAACTATTACTAATATCAACGAGACCTTTCGAAAGATACCCATCTTGAAAATTTACTTCCCCGGGGGGGTACTTCCCCCCCAGGGGGGGGGGGGAACCGATGCCCCCACATGCACAATTTTTTTTCCTAGTTAACTACTACTATTATGAATACTTCATATTAATTTTACAGTCACAAGTTTAAAATAACTCTCATTATGCCCATTTATACGGGATTTTGTCCTATGCTGCCATGTTAAAAAATTGCATAAAATGCGATCACAGCGCCACCTGTTGAGCTATTGATCCCCAAATCTAATCAGCACCAGTTCATGTCAGGGTGCAACTAAATACCAAGTTTGGTTAACTTTAATTCATTGGTTCGTGAGATACAGCGTCCACAAAAAAATGATACAGACAGACAGACAGACAGATATTTTCTAAAAACTATTAATTCGTAATCTAGACATCCCAAAACCTATAAATCCATCAAAAAACGGAGGTCGAAAATTTTCGCGAATCCAATACTTTCTCTATATTACATATAGAAGAAAGTAAAAAAGTATTCCTAAACCTATTTTGGATTATTTTCAAAGTAGTTTGAACTTTATTGTCTTACCTTATTGATCGTACGATTTAATGTACAATCTATCTTTATAGTATTGAAATGTTGGGTAAGAGAAATGGTGTGAGTAACACACTCCAAATTATTTTTTCTTGGATAAATATAAAGCAACAAGAAAAAATTATATCCGGTAAAGAATTGCGTTTTCAGTATAATTTTTAAAAGAATTCTAAATTAGACACAAATAAAACTAGTATGTTGTGGCCACCACGAGACTTTCTTCTATATTTACCTATACATATTCAATCAATAACAATAATAAAAAAAAAAAAAAAAAAAAAAAAAAAAAAAGTACGATTTTTTTTTCTAAGTTTTTTTTTTTTTTTTTTTTTTGTTAAAAGTGAAAAAAATCGATAACTTTGTTTTAAATTATCACAGATTTATAGTTCAACCATTCGTTTTAAAGGTATTGACGAGACCTTTCGAAAGACACCCATCTTGAAAATTTACTTCCTGGGGGGTTACTTCACCCCAGGGTGGGGAACCGATGCCTCCACATGCACAATTTATTTTTCTTAGTTGACTACTACTATTATCAATAATTCATATTAATTTTACAATCACAAGTTTAAAATAACTCTCATTATGCCCATTGATACGAAATTTTGTCCTATGCTGCCATGTTAAAAATTTAGATAAAATGCTATCACAGCGCCACCTGTTGAGCTATTGATCCCCAAACATAATCAGCTCCAGTTTATGTCGGGGACCAACTAAATACCAAGTTTGGTTAAATTTCGTTAAAAAAAAAAAAAACAAAAAAAAAAAAAAAAAAAAATTGCGATTTTTTTTCTAAGTTTAGTTTTGTTAAAACTAAAAAAAATCGATAACTTTGGTTTAAATTATCACAGATTTATCGTTCAACCATTCGTTTTAAAGGTATTGACGAGATCTTTCGAAAGATACCCATCTTGAAATTTTGCCCCCCCGGGTGGGAACTTCCCACCCCGGTGGGGGGGCAACCGATGCCCCCACATGCACAAAAATTTTTTCCTAGTTAACTACTACTATTATCAACCTGATCTTTCGAAAGATACCCAATGTGAAAATTTACCCCCCCTGGGGGGGTATTTTTCCCCTAGGGGGGGAAGCGATGCCCCCCATGCAGAAATTTTTTTTCCTAGTTACATACTACTATTATCAATAATTCATATTAATTTTACAATCACAAGTTTAAAAAAACTCTAATTATGCACATTTATACGAATTTTTGTCCTATGCTGCCATGTTAAAAATTTAGATAAAATGCTATCACAGCGCCACCTGTTGAGCTATTGATCCCCAAACATAATCAGCACCAGTTTATGTCGGGGACCAACTAAATACCAAGTTTGGTTAAATTTCGTTAAAAAAAAAAAAAAATAAAAAAAATTGCGATATTTTTCGAAGTTTTTTTTTGTTAAAAGTAAAAAAAATCGATAACTTTGGTTTAAATTATCACAGATTTATCGTTCAACCATTCGTTTTAAAGGTATTGACGAGATCTTTCGAAAGATACCCATCTTGAAATTTTGCCCCCCCGAGTGGGAACTTCCCCCCCCCGGTGGGGGGGCAACCGATGCCCCCACATGCACAAAAATTTTTTCCAAGTTAACTATTACTATTATCAACGAGACCTTTCGAAAGATACCCATCTTGAAAATTTACTTCCCCGGGGGGGGATTTTCCCCCCCAGGGGGGGAACCGATGCCCCCCCATGCACAAAATTTTTTTCCTAGCTAACTACTACTATTATCAATAAATCCTATTAATTTTACAATCACAAGTGTAAAATAACTCTCTTTATGCCCATTTATACGGAATTTTGTCCTATGCTGCCATGTTAAAAATTTGCATAAAATGCGATCACAACGCCACCTATTGAGCGATTGATCCCAAAATCTAATCAGCACCAGTTTATGTCAGGGTGCAACTAAATACCAAGTTTGGTTAAGTTTCATTCATTGGTTCGTGAGATACAGCGTCCACAAAAAAATGATACAGACAGACAGACAGACAGACAGACAGACAGACATTTTTTAAAAACTATTAATTCGTGTTCTCCATATCCCAAAACATGTAAATCCATCAAAAAATGGACTTCGAAAATTTTCGCGAATCCAATACTTTCTCTATATTACATATAGAAGAAAGTAAAAATGTTTACTTTAATATTTAACCAGTATTTCAGTTTTCGCGTTTTCGATAAATGAATAAAATTTAAATAAAAAGGTTTCCGTCATCATTGAAAATAAACGTATGAAGTGAGGCATAAAATCTTTAAATGTAAAAAATTTTCTCAATCATTAAATATCTTAATTTGTATTACAATATCGCATTATGTTAAAGACTCGCTTGACTCGTTAATGTGTTCCATTCGAAACAGTAACTGAATAATCATTCTGTTGATGGTACATAACTGCATATGATGAAGTAGACTGGGATGTAGGATGTTTGGAACTAATCGTTGAAAAAATCTATGAAATGTAAACGAATATCTGTGATATTTGTAAGTAGATAGCGAAAAGAGATTTTAGTATTTTTTCATCAACTAAATGTTCACCTATTTTTCGTATACATCTCTTTCTCTCTCTCCATCTGGCTTTCAATATATAAATATATATATACAGTCGAACCTCTTTAACGTGAATCTCAAGTGGATAAAAAATATCTTCAAGTTATCAATAGTTCATACTATCAGTAATTCAGAAACTAATTTGCCTTTTGACGGGGATTGTAGAAACAGTTCATGTTAAAAGTAATTCACGTTAAGCATGCTTATGTCAACGAGGTTCGACTGTATATATAGACATATATATATATATATGTATATATTTATATATATAATTACATAATATATATATATATACATACATATTAATACATTCTTTTCCATACAAGCAAAGCAATATTTTAATACGGAAACATCTAAATAAAAACAAAAAGGATATTTGTGTAATAATTGAACTATTAGGCATTGATTTTTCACACATGGAAATAAGGAAAAGATTAAAAAAAAAAGTAGTTTATTTATTTATTTATTTTTTTATTTTTTTTTTTTAAATATATGTATAGCAGAGAAATGGATACGTTTAGTTAACATAAAATTACTTAAAGAGTTTATTAAAAATATTCATCTATTTAATATAATAATGTATATGTGTGCGTGTGTGTCTTTATTTAAACTAAAAAATACTTAGTAAGTGATTATAATTAGAAAGCATTAAAACTGAATTAAAAACCTCAAACAAAAAGCAGAAGTTTTGGACTCACCTTAAGCCCCACATTAATACAAAATATAAAATATTAAACCAAATGGTCATTCTGTAGATACTTAACGCGTACTGGATTTAACGAAATGTTAGCAATCATACTACTAATCGTACGAATATCCCCAACGTATTTTCCTGGGGGAGGGGGAAGGGGTATATAAACAGACAACTGAAATCTAACAATGAAGCATGCACCATGCCGTTACAACATTTGCCTCCTGTAATTACAACTATCCATTAATGTATAAATGCTTTTGCTTAAGTTTCAATTTTCATATTTTGTACTGATGTAAGGCTGATGGTGAGCCCAAAACATGTATGTTTTTTTTTTTTTTTTTTTTTTTGCAGGTCTTAATTTGATTTTAAATTTTTTATCGCTTTTAAAAAATCATTTTTTAATAAATATTAATAAATGTGTGCTTATATTTAAATATTAATTAGTAAAATAATAATGAATGATAAGCCAAAATTCTGAAATTCATCTCAGATTAGATACTTTTAAATTGCAGTTTTAATTTGTATCTTTATCACTGTAACATATACATATTTTTTTTACGATTATAATTTTTCAATATAAATTATTTAATTAAAATATCCATATAAGAACGCAAAAATAAAATATTCATCTAATTTAAAATTAATCCATTCTTAATTACAAAATCCTAGAACTGAGTTCTTCAATTTAAAATGAAAATAATTACATTATTAAATAAAGTTTCTCAATGAAACCTTTTTTTTTTTTTTTTTTTTTTTCTATGCAACTCATTATTATGAAAAGAAGAATCATAATTACCTTAGATGTCTAAAAATTAAAAGATTTTTCAGTTAAGAATTTAATTTATTTAATATCCTTGTGTTTGATTTGTAACGCTCATGATTTATGAAACTAATTAGATAATTATAATTTTTTTAATTAGGTCTAGTCTTTTCATTTTTAAAATAATCTTATAAAATAAATAAACATTTTCTTTAAGAAAAGATACAATAATTATTTTCTTACATTGATACATAAAAATGCTTAATTCATACGTTATTTGGAATTCGTTAAAATAAATTTATTACGCTTTTATTCAAATTTTATTAAATAGTTTCGTGTTGTATAATTTTATAAAATTATATATATTCGATGTAAATACATTTGCTAATTCTTAAAATTTATAATTACCATTTATTATCATTTATATTATTAGACGGTTGATAATATACATCTGTTTGGATAATTTTACATTTGAATTTTACTAATTATTTTTTTTTTCAAAAACTTTTAATTTGAGAAGAATAAAAAAAGAAAAGTATGAGTTACAAATATTCGAAAAGAACTTTTTCTTAATATAATTATATGAAATGTTTTATAATTTGAATTGTAAATATTTTATATTTAAAATTAATTAAAACTTCCTTCCAACACTGAAAAATTCTTAATTGTCAAATATATCCCATATATGTCTTTTTCATATGAACAAATTATATTCTCTTTTTACTTTAACTCATATTTAAAATAAAATCAGAATAATTGTTTTTTTTTTTGGAACCATTATTCATATTGTAGGTAACATGCATGACTTATATTTTGAGATAAGCTTATTATATTCTATGAAGTTAAATTTTTATCTCATAACTTATGTTTTTTTTTTTTTTTTTTTTTTTCATAGAATCTAAATTATAGAGAAAAATGTATTAAATACTAGTCCTTGAATCTTACAAGTACTCTAGTCGTCCAGCCGTAACTTTCTTCGATACCTCACCAATTTCATTTACAAAAGATAAATAGGCTCTTTGAAATTATATTCGTGGTAAAAAAAGAAACAAGAACGAAAAAACATGCGGTACTCATAGATTAATAACACTTTCCAATGTACGTGTTCATTGCATCGTTTAACTTTTAATGTATTTTGCCTATGTGATCATCTCCTTATATTATTAAAATCTGTGCACATCTGTCTGTCTGTCTGTCTGTCTGTCTTTCTGTCTCTCTGTCTGTCTGTCTGTGAGAAATGCCTTGTCATAGCTAAAGCTCCGGCGCTAATGGTCGCAGCGCTTCGAAACCGGTGTCGACAGACGCAGAATTTCTTCATCTCGACATTGCGATAATTCGCTAAGCGATGCGACCCTAATTAGCGGAGATATTAATTAAAACGTCGACCCATATCAACCGAAAAATGACCCAGAATTCATGATTAAATGCTTAAAAAGCGACATTTTTACGGAAAAAGTGGAAAATAAATTAGAAATATCAGTCGTATCAATACAAATAAGATATCAAATGAAAGGTCCGATTTTTCTGAATCCGACGGTTTATATAGCTTATCTACAGGGCAATTAGATTTTTTAAAATTAACTAAAGTATGAAAAAAAAGGTGGCAACAAATCACAACAGTTCTATTAATTTCGCAATAGACGTATTTCGGTTACCATGGCGCCGGGCGAAAGAATAAATAGATTTTACTTCCAGCTTTACTGATTTTGTACTGGAAATAAAAATTGCAAATTTCAAAATGCTTCAATTTTCTTCAAAATTAATTCAAACTTGCTACAAACTTTTAACATCACAAGACGAAGTTCCAGTTCAAATATCATCGGGTTTCGAGAATAAATAAAAAATTTACAATTTAATTGCAAATTAAATGTTATTATAATACGCGTATTTCAAATTCTAACTGTGATTAAATTATTTTTAGTACATCATTCGAAAGATATTTTAAAGTACTTTTATATTATCGAAAGCGGGATTCAAGATTTCGCTTCATTTACATGTTTTGAGGTCTCCTGAATCGGTTTTCTTTTGTATCTGAGCTACTAATTAAAATAATTCCATAAGTAATACATCATAAGATAGCTTTGTTGGTTTGAAATCGAACAGTAGATTACAGAAATTTCTACCGCCAGATGGCGCTGTAATATTTTAAAATTTCAAAATTTCAATTTCTAATTATGATTAAATTGTTTTTAATACATCAATCGAAAGATATATTAAAGTTCTTTTATATTATCGAAAGTTTTAACCAGATTTGCACGTTTTGAGGTCTCCTGATTAGGTTTTCTTTTTCATCTCAGCTAATTCAGTTAGACCGTTCAAAATTGGTATATGTAGGTTAATTAGGAAGGGCTGAAAGGGTGGTGAAGATATAGGCGTGCACCGCGCGCACGGGACAGCGCTGCGGAAGGCAGTGGGGACCCGGTCCGACTTTTTAACCGATGAGAAATAATTTTTTTTTTCATTTTCTTTTCTTAAGAATAAAAATTTGATTTGAGAAGGAATATGTGCGCATAGCGCGCGTATACCTTCACACGTGCGTGCGCAGCGCGCATGGGTCTGCGCTGCCGAAGGCAGTGGGGACCCGGTGTGAGTTTTTACCCGATCAGAATTTTTTTTTTTGAGGGGGGGGGCACGGAGGGTCAGGAAAGGAATACGCGCATGCAGCGCGCACGGGGCAGCGCTGCCGAAGGCAGTGGGGACCCGGGCTGACTTTTTACCCAATCAGAAATGATTTTTTTTTTTTTTTAATTTCTTTTCTTAACACTAAAAGTTACTGTTAGTGATTCATTAATTTTAGTGATTCATTTCAAAATACTGACCCGCTAGCGGGCGAAGCTCGCTAGTCTCCTTATATTATTAAAATCTGTGCGCATCTGTCTGTCTGTCTGTCTGTCTGTCTGTGAGAAATGCATTGTCATAGCTAAAGCTCCGGCGCTAATGGTCGCAGCGCTTCGAAACCGGTGTCGACAGACGCAGAATTTCTTCATCTCGACATCGCGATAATTTGCTAAGCGATGCGACCCTAATTAGCGGAGATATTAATTAAAACGTCGACCCATATCTACTGAAAAATGACCCAGAATTCATGATTAAATGCTTAAAAAGCGGCATATTTACAGAAAAAGTGGAAAATAAATTAGAAATATCAGTCGTATCGTTACAAATAAGATATCAAATGAAAGGTCCGATTTTTCTGAATCCGACGGTTTAAATAGCTTATCTATAGGGCAATTAGATTTTTTAAAAGTAAGTATGAAAAAAGTATGAAAAAGTATGAAAAAAAAGGTGGCAACAAATCACAACAGTTCTATTAATTTCGCAATAGACGTATTTCGGTTACCATGGCGCCGGGCGAAAGAATAAATAGATTTTACTTCCAGCTTTACTGATTTTGTACTGGAAATAAAATTTGCAAATTTCAAAATGCTTCAAATTTCTTCAAAATTAATTCAAACTTGCTACAAACTTTTAACATCACAAGACGAAGTTCCAGTTCAAATATCATCGGGTTTCGAGAATAAATAAAAAATGTACAATTTAATTGCAAATTAAATGTTATTGTAATACGCGTATTTCAAATTCTAACTGTGATTAAATTATTTTTAGTACATCATTCGAAAGATATTTTAAAGTACTTTTATATTATCGAAAGCGGGATTCAAGATTTCGCTTCATTTACATGTTTTCAGGTCTCCTGAATCGGTTTTCTTTTGTATCTGAGCTACTAATTAAAATAATTCCATAAGTAATACATCATAAGATAGATTTGTTGGTTTGAAATCGAACAGTAGATTACAGAAATTTCTACCGCCAGATGGCGCTGTAATATTTTAAAATTTCAAAATTTCAATTTCTAATTATGATTAAATTGTTTTTAATACATCAATCGAAAGATATATTAAAGTTCTTTTATATTATCGAAAGTTTTAACCAGATTTGCACGTTTTGAGGTCTCCTGATTAGGTTTTCTTTTGCATCTCAGCTAATTCAGTTAGACCGTTCAAAATTGGTATATGTAGGTTAATTAGGAAGGGCTGAAAGGGTGGTGAAGATATAGGCGTGCACCGCGCGCACGGGACAGCGCTGCCGAAGGCAGTGGGGACCCGGTCCGACTTTTTAACCGATGAGAAATGATTTTTTTTTCATTTTCTTTTCTTAAGAATAAAAATTTGATTTGAGAAGGAATATGTGCGCGTAGCGCGCGTATACCTTCACACGTGCGTGCGCAGCGCGCATGGGTCTGCGCTGCCGAAGGCAGTGGGGACCCGGTGTGAGTTTTTACCCGATCAGAATTTTTTTTTTTTGAGGGGGGGGCACGGAGGGTCAGGAAAGGAATACGCGCATGCAGCGCGCACGGGGCAGTGCTGCCGAAGGCAGTGGGGACCCGGGCCGACTTTTTACCCAATCAGAAATGATTTTTTTTTTTTAATTTCTTTTCTTAACACTAAAAGTTACTGTTAGTGATTCATTAATTTTAGTGATTCATTTGAAAATACTGACCCGCTAGCGGGCGAAGCTCGCTAGTACATCAGACAGGCTGAAGGACTGAAATACAGACAGACAGACTGATTGAATTCACATTCACTTTTAAACTTTGTTCGAAAGTGCAAAAAAGGCTTAATGAAACGGAAAAGCAGTTCCAGTAATTTCCATTTGCAGATCTAAATATATCTGAATAGTTTAGTGTGTCCCAGTAAATCTTAATGCTAAACTACCATATTCTATAAAAAACATATAAACAAGAAATAGTAATTTCTATATGATTTTTGCAGTGTAAAGTTACTTAAATATGATTTATAAAAATGCTTCTCATAAAACACAATGTATTGTCATGCTTTTGGATGTCCCTGTACATAAACTAGTTGTGCATAGTTATATTCCTTTAACTAGGGAATATGTCATAACGTTATATATATTATTATTAATACATTCTAGAAACATGTAGGGACGCTAGATGCAGACAGATAGATACACGAATTTAAATCCTAACCACTCTCAAGCATCGTTAAAAGTGTTAAAAACGATAAATTCAAACGAAAATGCAACTCAGACAAATTCCATTTACAGCCCTTAATGTAACTGAATAATTTTGTGTGCCCCTGTAAATCTTAATTCTAATCATTACTATATTCTATAGAAAAACTTTTTCTGTGCATATTAATAATAAATTTCAATTTCATTATGATTTGTACAAAATAAAAATATTAAAACGTGATTTATAAAAATAGCTCATAAAATGCAATGCTTGGAAATTTTTCGAGTGTTCTTGTAGACAAACGAATGGCGGTATTTACACCATTTTCAATACGGAGCTTCACATAGTGAACTTGAATAATAAATATTAGTGTCCAGAAACTTTGTGAATATTTACAAAAGTTACAGACGCACAGAAAGACGAATTTAAATCATAATCACGCTTTAGCATCATTAAAAGTGTTAAAAACGATTAATGCAAATAAAAATAAAATAAATAAATAAATAAATAAATGAAATACCAGCAAATTCCATTTATAGCATTAACGTCATTGAATATTTGTGTGCGGCCCTGTAATTCCTAATGCTAATCATACTGTATTCTATATGAAGTGTTTTCCTGTACATATGTATTATTAATATTAATTTCATTATATTTTGTGAAAAAAAAAGTATTAAAATATTATTTATAGAAATACCTCTGACAGAACGCAATGCTTTGGATATCTTTCGGATATCCTTGCAAAAAACCAGTGATGATATCTACCCGATTTTCAATAGGGAACACCCCATATGGAGGACTTAAATAACATATATCAGTTTCAAGAAATCCTATGAATATTTACGGGAATTAGAGCACGGACGGACAAAAAAAACGAAACCAAAATCACTTTTAACTTTTCTGGAAAGTGTTAAAATAATATTGAAATGGAGCAGATGCTTTAACAAGGTCTAAAATTTTAATGTAATTTTGGTAAAAAATTTTAAGTTAAATTCATCTCGCTGATTGAATTGATGCATTATTATGAAGCATTACTTTAAAATTCCCTTCTCGAATACTTTCTAAAATGTATTAAAATCTGTTACAGTATGTAGCTCCTACTATCAATATATATGTAATTGACAATTCTTGTTACTCTGGCGATTGATATAATGTTTCTATTAGTGAGACAATTATAATTCAAGCGGTTCTTAATGAAAGCCAACCCTCGCCATTCGAACAAAGAAGTTTTTAAAGCAAACCATTTACTATATTGTGCGACTAGGAATGCCCACCTGAAATCGAACTGCATTTATTTCTCGATGAAAGGAAATGGAATTATCAAAAGACATAGATACTATTGTAGAATACATGGCCAAAGATTTCGAGATAGTTGGAATTAGCAAAAGATGTATATGTGAGGAGAGGGAGGATATAAAAAATTAAAAAACACATCGTATGTGAATCTAATTTATAATTTAGAGGTGTTTTTAAGAGAAAGAGGGGGCGGGGACTGAATAGCAGTTCATTATATCACGTACAACGTTTTGAATTTATACGACACTTCTTTGGGGCTTACATTTGGCTATTGAATTATTCAAACGAAATTTTCTAAAACTTGGACATGCGCAGTTAAAAATTATTTAGAAAAAATGCTCGTATCTCATTAGACATATAATGTTTTTGCATTTTAATTGCATAGTATGCTCTGTTTAATATTGTATGTCAAGTTTCCTGAAAATGGCTTTGAATGGAGTTTAATATTTTGCATGTAAAAAAAGGAAAAAAAATGATTTTTTTTTTTTTTTTTTTTTTTTTTTTTTTAATTTTTAAAGTAATTGTTATATTTTCATGAATAGAATATATATAGTAGCTTCATAAAAATATATACAGATATTAAGAAAGAATCTCATGATAAAATGCTACTGCCAGATCACATTTCAAGCATTACTATTTACAAATTGAAACACTTTCATTTTTATCTATATTTTTACTGGTCCACCTTTTACTTTCAGGGAAAATCTTTCACAGATATAAATGAGGTATTAAATGCAGGGCTGTTTGCGTTCCACATTTTTTACTTCGCTTCCCACCAGTAATTACGAATCGTATTTTTGGCTATATTTAATTGCAAAATATTATTAGAAAACTACTAATAATATCACTGTGAACGCCGCACCTCTGATTTCGAGAGTACTCCAAAACAAGAACTGAAAAGTTTGGTACGAAAGTGTAGCAACAGTGTGTGCGTATGTGAATCAAGATGGACTAACGTTCCATTCTATATGTTGTTTATGAAATACTTTATTTGATGTTAATTTATGTGTTCGTTATGTATTTCATGTTTGTGCCGTAAGTAAAAGTAAAATCTTTAAAAGTAAACAAAGCGTGATCAGTGTCTTAATGTGTCTCAAGATGAGTGTACAGGAAGAAAAGAACCAGGTGCAAAAAAGAAGTCGCCACAATTGGCGCAGTCGACAAGCATATGTGAAATAGCTAGTGCACGTATGGATTATTTCATGATAGTGATGAAAAAAAAAAAGGTATGTTTTTTTTTTAATGTTCCATCAAGAGTCATATTTTGTATAAGTTTATGTTAAATAATTAGGATTAAGCATTTAGATATTGTGTTCCGATTTTGTATTCCAACAAGGTAAAGAATAGGTAAATGGAAATTAAATATTTCGTAAAGTTGAAATAATAATAATTCTAGTGTTTGAAAAATGAAAAATAGAAATATATTTGTTTATTTGTATTTAAAAAGCCGGAAAATGGTAAAAAGAATGTTGAAAAGAATATATTTTTATGCTATTCAAGATCATTGTTGTTAATTTCTGTGTGTTCTTTTTATTCATCACGTGATTTAGAATAAATAAATGTTTCATTAAAGCAGATTGTGAAAAAAAAAAAAGAGAGAGAGTTCTGTTTTGATTTATTTGTTCTGTTTTATTGAATGATTGTTTATTTGTTAGACGTTGATAATGATTTATCTTTATTATTATTAGAATATTAATGAAATATCTCAGTAAAAAAAAACTAGTGAATTATTCTTGTGAACGTCCGGTTTTGTTTATTTTTTTTACTTTGAGGAATGAATCGGAAATTGTTTTTTTTTCTGTTTAAAAGTAAGTTTGATTAAAGGTTGCTATAGCAACATTATTTCTAATTTATTGAAAGCTGGTTATGTAATAAAGTATATTCTGATTTATTTAATGAAAGAGTTGATTGTGTAAACATTTTTTTTTTTAATTTGTTATTTCGATACATATTTTTTTTTCTTTTTCTCCTTTTATGCATGCATTCCGACTTAATGATTATTTTATTTAATTTGGGGGAAAATGTTGTTTAAGATAAAAAGTAAGATGTCAAATCTGGCGTTCTTAGGAACGAAAACAATAAGGTTTGTGATTATAAATATAAGAAAATTTATTTTATTCACGGAAAATTTGAACTTGATTTGATTTCATCCATCCGAAGATGGCATTTTTGGGTAAAGGGAATAAAAAAGATTTGCAAGAAGTTGCTACAGAGCTTGGAGTGGAAGGAGCTCAACATTTAAAGTTATATGAGTTAAGAGATGCTATTTTGGCTTCAAAGAATTACGATGAAGAATTTGTTAAAGAAACATTAGCGAACGTACTTGAAGCACGGAAGAGGAAAGAAGAGATGGAGGAACGCCTAAGAAGGGAAGAAATAGAGGAACGTAAGAGGAAAGAAGAGATGGAGGAACGCATAAGAAGGGAAGAAATAGAGGAACGTAAGAGAAATGAAGAGATGGATGAACGCATAAGACGAGAAGAAATAGAATTGGAAAAAATGCGTTTGGAAAATGCAAGAATAGAACTTGAGAAGAAAGGAATTACAGATGAAACTTCTGAGAAAATGCGCGTAAAATTACATAACATCTTACAAAAATTTGATCCTAAAACATGCGAAATTAGTCTGTATTTAGTTCTTTTTGAGCGGCAGGCAAAACGTGCCGAAATTAAAAGAGAAGATTGGGTTTCTCATCTCATTGGGCTACTGCCATACGAAATCGCGGAAGTTATAGCTCGGGAAGACGAAGAAATCACGAATGATTACGGAAAAGTAAAAGAGTTATTGTTAAAGAGATATAAACTTACTGCTGAAAGATTTCAACAACTTTTCATTAAGCATACTAAAAAAGCTGATATCACATGGAGAGATTTTGCTTACGAGTTGAAAAACTATTTTACTGAATGGATTCGAGGATTAGAAGTTAACACATTTGAAGAATTATATGATTTGATTATTACAGATCAAATTAAAAGGAAAGTACCTCCAGAAATTAAAGAACATTTCATCGATGAATGGTCATTGTTTAAGTCATCTGATATTATTTCCAGTAAATTAGATGATTATGAAAATGTCAAAACGACTTTCAATAAAAAACCGAAAGAAATTTCTCATAAAGAAAATTGGAATCTTCCATCCAAAGGGGCGAATTTCGGAAATAACAATAGAGATGAGAAAAGGGTTTTTACTAAGCCACAGCAAGAACAAAGAGACATTCGTCCGAAATTCTCCTGCTATTTGTGTGGAAAGGAAGGCCATATGAAAAAATCCTGCCCCAAATTGAATTCAGCAAGTACATCTAACGTGAAAACAAACAAAAAGAGTCAAGAAAGTAAGGGCCTTAATAAGGTCAGTGTTAATCTAAATAGCGCTTGTTTCGAGTGGAAATTTCCAGTCAACGAGAAAGATGGCGAGCTTCTGAAAGTGGATTTAGGAATCGGAGGCCAAAAATTTCAAGGCATCGTTGACAGTGGTGCAGAAATCACCGTACTACGAAAATCAGTTGTACCTGAGGAACGCTTACAGGCAAGTGGGAAAATTCTTTTGAGACCTGCTATAGGTAATCCAGTGGAAGCAAAACTTGTGTCAGTTCCGCTAAGTCTCCATACAGATGAAGAAATCATTCCATATGTTCAAGTGCAGGCTGCAGTAGTAGAAGGGCTGCATGAGGAAGCTTTAATCACTCCCAGGGTATATGAATGGTTGAAGGAACAAAAGCGTTCTTATTTGGGAGATGATACAGGAATCACTTCAGTAAAAGAAGCTAATGAACAATCCTTGTTCAGTGTGGAGGGAAGGTCTCCCGAAAACATTTGTTTAGGGGATAAAGTGAATATCCCGAAGAAAGAAGTCGATGAACAATCCTTGTTCCATGTGAAAGGAAGAAATCCTGGAAATTCAGGGGTTGAGGTTAATATCACCCCAGTGGAAGAAAACAATGAACCGTCCTTGTTCAAAGTGGAGGGAAGGCCTCCCGGAAACTATTCTTCAGAAGAAGAGGTTGAAGTAATCACAATAAATGAAGTCGGTGAACAATCCTTGTTCAGTGTACCTGAGAATAATTCAAACGACAATTATCTTGGGGATGAGACAATTAGTACCCCACTCACAGAAGATAATGAAAAGTGTATGTTCTGTATGGAGGGAGAAAGTCACGAGACTATTCGAAAGGTAAAGCTAAACAACAGCGAGTCGCGTCATCCAGAAACCAAAGTCTTTAATAACTCAGTAGTTAAACAGACATTGACCGAAACCGATAGTAAGGATGAAATAAATGAAAATATCCCTGTTCCACAAGCACAAGTGTTTAGGGATGAGCAGTTAGCCTGTCCTACATTGAAAAAGTGCTTCGAAGAAGCTAGGCAACATAAAAATGGTTACTGGATTGAAAGAGGTTTGTTATATCATATGTGTAAAGTAGGCGGACAGAAATATATTCAATTGGTCGTACCGGCAAGCAGAAGAAAGGACATTTTGAAATTAGCTCATGAAACTCCTACTGGTGGACATCTGGCAGCTAAGAAGACCAGAGACAGAATTGCAATGTCTTTCTGGTGGGAAGGAATGCCAAAAGAAGTCAAACAATTATGTGCTTCGTGTCATGATTGTCAAATGCGCAGGAAAGGAAAAGTAAACGATAGAACACCTATCGAAGCTGTTGGAAGACCAGAACTCCCATTTCAAGTGGTTAATGCCGATATTTTAGGCCCAATAGAGCCAAAGTCATCACGTGGCCATCAGTATGTGCTGTGCGTTATAGACCAGCATAGTCGGTGGCCGGAAGCAATACCTCTGAAGTCTTTAACAGCAAAGGCAGCCTGTGATGCATTTATAGAAATATTTGTACGAACTGGAATTCCTCGAGTAATTGCAATGGATAACGGAAGAAATTTTGCCGCACAGCTGACAAAAGGGTTTTTAAAACGATTAGGATGTGTTCCTAAATTTTCCACTCCAGGTTATCCACAATCGAATGGTTTGGTTGAATGATGGATAGGAACTATGAAATCCATGCTACATCATGCAATTAATTCACAAGGTCGAGGCTGGGATAAGCCGTTGCCATTCTTGTTATGGGCATACAGAGAAGTGCCTAACGCTACAACGGGTGTTGCTCCATTCCTACTAGTTCATGGTCGACCACCTGTAGGACCTCTAGCCATCCTCAAATCAAGTTGGGAAAATAAAGTCGTACTTCCTCAAGGGATTGGAGAATCTGTAGCTGACTACCTGTTGAAACTCCGGAAACGTTTAGAAGACGCGGCACAGTATGCGAATAGCATAGCTCAAGAACAGCAGCAGAAATATGTACATTATCATAATTTACGGTCAAAAGATACTGCATTTTCTGTTGGGGATGAAGTTGTAGTGTTAATCCCTGATTCAACAAATCGTCTTTGTTCAAAATGGAAAGGACCAGGAGAAATAGTAGAAAAGAAGTCTCCACATTCTTTTTATGTCAAACTACCTGATGGAAGTGTTCGACATCTTCATCAAAATAAATTGCATAAATATATTCAACCTGTCAGAGCTGTAGGAATTATTTACGAAACAGATGAAAAGTTTGGAGATATACAACATGCGCCCGTAGAATCACGGCAAGTAACGGATGAAGAACTAAAAGCTGGTATAAAATCAAATTCGATATCAGCAAAGCAACATAAACAGCTGTTGAATTTGATTAAAGAATATCTAACAATATTTGATGGGGAATTAAAGAAAGCCAAAGTTCCTCCACATGTTATCCAGTTAAAGTCTGGAGTAGAGAGGAAACAACCTCATCTTTATAAAGTTCCAGAAACAATAAGATCTAATATAGAAAAACAGATAGCAGAATTATTGGAAAAGACCTGATAGAACCCTCTTCAGCAGAAATAGCATATCCATTGGTATGTGTAGCCAAGAAAGATGGAACTGTCCGACTTTGCGTGGACTACAGAGAGCTGAACTAAGTAAAGTTCCACCAGTTTAGTAAAATTCCAGTTTAGTAAAATTCCACCTTTTCCTATGCAGAATTCAGAAAATCTTAGATTTAAAGCTGGTGGAGCTCGTTACTTGACAACTTTAGATCTCCTTAAGGGATATTGGGAAATACCCTTAGCAGAGCAAAGCCGAGATTTAACCAGTTTTGTATCTCCAAAGGGTCAGTATAAGTGGAAGGTGATGCCATTTGGGTTATCTGGAGCACCAGCAACATTCCAAAGAATAATGAATCAAGTATTACGACCTCATAGTGACTACGCCGAAAGTTTTCTTGATGATATTATCATATTTTCTTCAAACTGGGAAGATCATCTTAATCATATTAAATCCATTTTAGAAACTCTGAAAAAATTCAATTTTTCGGCAAATTTACAGAAATGCTCGTTTGCGATGTCGAAAGTAAAATATTTAGGACATGTCGTAGGCTCAGGAGAGCACGGCCCAGATCCGGACAAGATATCAGTTATTAAAGATTTGAAAGCCCCTAAAACAAAGAAAACATTGAAGTCACTTCTAGGATTATTTAACTATTACAGACACTATGTGCCTCGGTATGCCAATATAGCAAAACCTTTAACGGACTTAACTCGAAAAACTGTGCCAAACGACCTTCCATGGTCAGAAGAAGCCGAAAGCGCATTTAATTCGTTAAAGAATTGTTTGTGCTCTATAACATCTCTGTATACACCTGATATGTCGAAACCTTTTGAAATCGATACTGATGCTTCAGTGACCGGAATTGGAGCCTGTCTAATGCAGAGAGATGAGCAGAATAAACTGAAACCTATAACTTTCGCAAGCCAAAAACTGACCCCTGCTCAATCAAAGTGGAGCACTATTGAAAGGGAAGCTTATGCTGTAATATGGGCATTAGGTAAATTCGAAATGTGGACTTATGGAACCACTATTATCTTACACACGGTGTCATGTTGCATGACAAGGTTTTTTTTCTAATTAATTAATTTTAATAATTTGAATGTCATGTTGCATGACAAGGTTTTTTTTCTAATTAATTAATTTTAATAATTTCGTTTTAGAAAAACACTTTAAAGTAATCAATTAAAATAATCCTTTATCCTTAATTCACATTTTTTAAAATTGATTCCGTTTACGAATAACTTTAAAATTTAATTAAGTAAGAAATTAATTATCTACTCTCCGTAATTAATTAATCATTAATGTTGCCATCCTTAGCATTTTAAATGCGTTTTGGCATTTAACAAAACCGCGAGAAACTTTCCGTAGCGCGCGATCTCTTTGGTTCCGTTTTGCAAAACCAGATCGCAATTTTCTCTCAGTGGAACTTCATTTTCGGCAGATGAGCTTTCCCTCTCCTAGCCATATTGCACGACGCTCCCGATTACCGTTCCGATGAAGCGTGGGTTCAAGGAACAGCGTCGCTTGTCACGTGATAAAGTTTAAATTCCTCCGGAGCTGATTCGCCGATACGGCGCATAACTACTCTTGCCGCGTTTTGAGTTTGAAAACAAGCGTCACTTACGTTTGGGATGCGGTGATGTAAAGAAGCCACGATATTTAGCGCTGGGGCGCAATCGTTCGTTTTGAGCGATGGTCACGGCGCCAATTTTAAATATAACTTGACTATCAATGATAATTTTGTCTAGAACTATGATGGATTATACAGAGTATTGGAAATAATCAATTCATAGTTATAGAACAACTTTTCAAGTACTTACTCAAATTCGGCATTACCCTCATTCGTTTACTAATGAAGCTGAAGTCATCGCCTCTGAAATAATAGCCATCCATCCTCAAAATACGAAGCCGATCAATAAAGTGAAATTCTCTCCAAAGAAGTTTCCTCTTTATTAATGTGTACTTGGATTCAACTAATTTCATAAAAAAGTAAGAACTTATTTTCATTATTTTCCTTTGAACTTTGGAATTCGGTTATATAGCGAGCCATCACGAATTGCCTGGTTTCAGCGGACACAACGTATCTAATTAACTTTTTGCCTGATCTTAATTCCTACTAATTTAAAAAGATAAAACCAACTTTTATACGAATTTTAAATGCCACTATACTTTTAAATAACTTTGCCAATTTTTAAGAAGTAATGCATCAAGTTAATTGAAAGACTGATTTCTAGTATCAACGGCCATAGAATTCCAAAAATTCATTTATCATTTCTATAACACCAACATCCCCATGCGACATATGGCGCCGTACGCCAGTCTCGCAGTAATAACCGGATCGCTAGTCTTAAATCATAATAGTAAAAAAAAAAAAAAAAAAACAATAACAGTTGAAGATATTAGTTTTGACTCCCTGAAAGAAATTTTTTTTAATTTATTTACAATCACTTATGAAGAATTTTTTTTAAATTATTCACAACTGCCTATGAAGAAATTTTTATGAGATTTCCCTTGAAGATTTTAAGTGCATTTAATACTATTGCAGCACAAAATGAACTCTTACACTTTAGTTATAACCCAATGATAATGTGTTTTGAAAAAGGATATGCCATGGAATATTAAGAAATTATTTAAGAAGAAATACGGAGACAATAATAATAAAAATTTCAAACTTGATATATAATATTGATGATATATGATTGATATTGATGATATTGATTGATATATGATAGATAATATTGACTTCACAGCAAAACGAACGTTATCATCGTTTTACAAATCAACTAATATTATAAGAACTACGTTTTATTTTTTTCCATCCATTTAAAGAGACAATAGTGACATGTTATATGTTGTGAACAGAGGTCGACATTTAGAAGTTACAGCTCGTGTACACTGTGACTGACAAATTTGTTGTTTATGTGATTTATCTTTGCTGGTCAAAAAAATGACAGGAATGACATTACCAAAGTTTATAACATATACATGACTTCTTACAAAAACTTTTTAAAACATGAACTACTATTTTTTTAGAGCCAAGAACGTATCCTTTTCATAATAAAAAAAAATCACCGAGAATACTAATAATATTCTATTTTAACAAATTTTATTTAATAATAATAGTTCTTATAAGGTATGATTTAACTTTTATTTCTTTTTTAGAGACTTGTCAAGTCATATCTTAATTATTTATTGTGCAAAAAAAAAAAAAAAAAAAAAAAAAAAAAAAAGGAAAAAAAAAATTGCAAAAGCAGTATAATTTTTTTAGTTTTAACATATTACTGCATACTAAGTGTTCCACAATACATATAACCACCCAAACTATCTATATTTTCTTTGTTTTGTATAACCATATTTATTGATTTTATATTTTTGGTTTAGTCATGATTAATTTACTTTAAGTTGGTAATTATCATAATAATAGTATATCATTTAACTCAGCAACTACAAATAAAATAAACTGTTGCTATTAAATATTTTCTCCCTACTTTTATACATTTGTTTAAAATATATATATGTTCTTTTTTTTTATGCATTACAATTTTTCAGGTAATTACCAAGATTTCTTCAGTATTATTTTTTCTTACATGTCATATTTCCTCACTGCTTTCATTCTTTATTTTTACAATTTTAACACTGTTAATAGTTGCAAAGTTAGATTACTTTATTTATCAAAAAAAAAAAAAAAAAAAAAAATGATTTCAACTCTCATTTTCTTTCAAAAATAAATATAAAATAAAATAGTACCATGAAATTCAATTAAACTAAGATTTTGTTTATATATTTGAGTAAATCTTGCACATAATGTATAACGTAAAGCTCTCTTTTTATTGCCCCAGGCGTAAGTCAACATTTTTTGTTTACCTGGTATCTTACTTTGAATTGTACAATCACCTAGCTAAAAAGATTTTTTTTCTCATTTTTGAAATCCCATTGCTTGTTTATATACTAATAAGAATAACATCTATCTTGTACATTTTTTTCAAGTTCCTATTTTTGTCATGTTTATAAACTCAACACATTATATTTTATTTTTGAAATATTTTACACTTTGTTGAAAGTTATTCAATAGTTATATGTTGCACCACAATCTCATGAATGATTATATACATATAATCATATTTCTCTCATTTTTTTCTCATTTAGTACACTACAGATTACATTTTCTGCTTTACAGTGAAATCATATTTTGATGAAACAATTTTTTTTTTCCATTTCATATTATCACTTACTTTTCAGTGTTCTACACCCCAGTCTTGCACTTTTCACTTTATTATTTCTAAAAACAAATTATCACATTTACTATTTTATGTTTTTTTTACATTATATTATTGTTGTTTACATATTTCATTTACCTGTGTACACTATTACTCAAATTTAGGTGACAGCTTAATAATTACACATTTTGCAATAGAACTATTTATGTATTTATTTCTTCCTTTTTCATTTACATTTTGAAAAAAGACATGATAATAAAATTCCTTTTTCTCATTGTTACACATATAGTTTTATTTTTATTTCAGGTAAATAGTGATTTTTATATTTTTTTTACACAGTTTATGCATTTTGAGAGCAGTATTCATATTTTGAAGTTTTTTTATTTATATTATTGTATATGTATATTACAAATTTACACACTATTTATACAGCATTTATCTTGCAGAAAGTAAATGTCTGCACACATTCATACAATTGTTTATTTTGATATATATGTATTTCATTTTTTCCATACTTACACAATTTCTTCTTTACAGCATCAGTTTTAAGGATAACTAGATAGCTGTGCTTTTACACAAATTGTTTATGTATATGTTTTGTTCGCCAGTGCTCTCAATTTGCAAAATTTTTTTACATTCAATAGTCAAATTTCCTTATTGATTTAGATTTTTATACACTCATTTTTTTCACTTTCATTTCTCATAAGTCATTTTGAGAAAGTAATGCAATTTCAATCTGTGATAACACCATGTTCAACATACGTCTGATAAACACGTAATTATCAACTTAATTTTCAATTTTTGGCTCAATAGCCTCAAAGTTTTTCATATACCAGATACTTTAATCACTAGTTTGTTTGTCGCACTCACACACACATTGTCATATTTATAATCATACTGCATATATATTTTCGTTTTCACACATTCATTTACTGTTGTGTTGCATTCATCTGTTTGTGGGTGACAGTGACATGTTACACAGTCAGTGCATGATCTTTTTATGTGCTACTCAACTTTTGATTATTTGTATATCCTTATGTGAAACACTCTCAAACATTTTACAGTAGAAATTACAGCTTAAATTTCTACTAACAGTGCTCTGCATGTATATTTATGTTTAAACTAAAAAAAAAATTGTAAAAATTAGAAAATTATTACGTGAAGTAAGACGGTACTTTAGCATGAGCGATATGCTAGCATGTTTTTAAATTTATATTACATGTTGTATTGCCGCACGTACATAGAAACAAAAAAAAAAAAAAAAAATTATAAAACTAAAAATTAAATATGGATATGTATGTACTGCACTGCAATCTCACACTTACTTTACTCAAACTTTCATTATCATATCAGTTCTTTTTCTACAGTAATTTAATTTAATTTTTTTGATACACTTACAAATTTCTATATGTTTCGTTTGTGTCATGCAATGTTCGGGAATTGTTTTTTTTAATTTTTATCACACATTATCTATTACATACTTTTGCTATGCAGCGTTGACCTAAAGTCAAGGTAAATGTTAGTCTGCATAATTTTTATATTATTGTATTGTTTATTATGTATTACACACTTTTTATATTTGCATTTTATATATACTGTTACAATACAATTATCGTTCATTTGCATGCTCACATATCAGACAACACTCATTCATTTTTTTTTCACATATTTTATTTGTTTATTTTGTATGTCATTTTATCACATTACCGTTCAGCTAATAACATCTGTCTTTACACACCTACCACTTTGTTTATTATTCTTACACATATACCTACTCAATTATTACGTTTTCATAATACTGCATAATTACGTTCCAAAGATTATGTCATGCTTTATAATACAATCATTTTAATAATATGATGTTACTTTATTGCAATCAATACTTACAATTGCAAATTCTCTTTTTCTTAATATAATAATATTGTTGTTTTGTTATTTTATTTACACACAAGCACACATCAAAACTTGTTTATGTTGAATTTTTTTTGGTTGTATTTATTTTTTAAATGTAATAATCATACTTACCTTACACTATGTTACATTTACACTGGCTAAAGCATATCTACTGGTTATAGTCTTCCAGTTTGTTTATTTTTCCCAAATGCACTAGTTATAAAATGTGAGCAAAACACATTCAAAAAGAACTTTGAAAATAAAATTAAATAAATAAATGGATAAACAACATTTTTTTTCAGCTCCAGATAAATGAACTTATCTGCAAATTGTTATATCACTTCTGACTACTAGGTTATTTTGTTTGTTTTCAAGATAATTTGATATTGTCAAACTTTTCAATGAAATATACTCGTTGATACCAGGAAACACATTTTTATGTTATATGTATTTGAAAGTTATATTTGAAAATATTTTTGGAGAGACATGTATGAGTTTCAATTATATGAAGTGACCCTTTGTTTTGCACCATTTATAAAGAAAATGATAAAATAAATGAAAATAAAAAGGTATGTGCAAATTATAATTTTGTCGCACATACAGAGAGACGTTGCAAAAAAAAAAAAAAAAAAAAAAAAACTCAAGTACTTATTTTTCTCAGTGTCTCGTTCATATTTTTTTTCACAAGACTTGATTTTGCTTACATAGTATAATCAAAATTTTTTTTCTTCAAAAAAAAAAATATTTTTTTTCTTATGAGTTACATTGCTGCAGAAATGTAATTCACAAATTTTTATTAAATTTATTGTACTTGGTATTGTCTTCCAAATGGAAATATACTGGTCCCTTTTCCTATTTTGAGGATATGCCTTGTTCAATATTATTTTTTATGGTTATTTATTTTTTTTTTTGGCTACTACAATAAAGTGATCATTATACAAAAGTTTTTTTTATCAATTTCACCTACTTTAACGTATTTATTAATAATAATAGTAATAATAATTAAAAAAAAAAATCTTTTTTCAATGTTTTAAAAAGTTACTTGAACACAATTTCTCATGTTATTGCAACATTACGTCTCCTATTTGTTCTCTGGTGCAATTTTCATACTTTCTTACATGATAATTATATGTAAAACAAAACAAATGTATGTGTCTCAAGTTATCTTATATTATGGAAAGATAGTTATGTGTTATAAATAATATACACAGAAAATAAGACACAGTATGGTATGAAAATATTTTATTCAACAAAAATTACATTTCATTTGATGCAGATGTTATACTTACCTGCATGTACAACTTGTATAATCAATTTACTATTGTCACTTCAAAATGAAAAGATTTAATGTAATCATACAAAGAAATGGCACTTTTACGAATATTTTCATGCAATTATCTATGTTGATAAAACGTGCCTTATTCATGTCAACTCATACTTTTTGTACTATTGATTTCAAACTTGGCATGATGTATGCCTGCATGTAATCCCCTGTATACGGCAAAAATTAGAGGCGATGATTCCAGTACAATTTTAAAATTTACCAAAATTGTTTTGGGCTATTCTCACCCGATTTTGACAATTTTCAATTACCTATCTGTGGGGGAGAATGTCATGTTGCATGACAAGGTTTTTTTTCTAATTAATTAATTTTAATAATTTCGTTTTAGAAAAACACTTTAAAGTAATCAATTAAAATAATCCTTTATCCTTAATTCACATTTTTTAAAATTGATTCCGTTTACGAATAACTTTAAAATTTAATTAAGTAAGAAATTAATTATCTACTCTCCGTAATTAATTAATGTTGCCATCCTTAGCATTTTAAATGCGTTTTGGCATTTAACAAAACCGCGAGAAACTTTCCGTAGCGCGCGATCTCTTTGGTTCCGTTTTGCAAAACCAGATCGCAATTTTCTCTCAGTGGAACTTCATTTTCGGCAGATGAGCTTTCCCTCTCCTAGCCATATTGCACGACGCTCCCGATTACCGTTCCGATGAAGCGTGGGTTCAAGGAACAGCGTCGCTTGTCACGTGATAAAGTTTAAATTCCTCCGGAGCTGATTCGCCGATACGGCGCATAACTACTCTTGCCGCGTTTTGAGTTTGAAAACAAGCGTCACTTACGTTTGGGATGCGGTGATGTAAAGAAGCCACGATATTCAGCGCTGGGGCGCAATCGTTCGTTTTGAGCGATGGCCACGGCGCCAATTTTAAATATAACTTGACTATCAATGATAATTTTGTCTAGAACTATGATGGATTATACAGAGTATTGGAAATAATCAATTCATAGTTATAGAACATCTTTTCAAGTACTTACTCAAATTCGGCATTACCCTCATTCGTTTACTAATGAAGCTGAAGTCATCGCCTCTGAAATAATAGCCATCCATCCTCAAAATACGAAGCCGATCAATAAAGTGAAATTCTCTCCAAAGAAGTTTCCTCTTTATTAATGTGTACTTGGATTCAACTAATTTCATAACAAAGTAAGAACTTATTTTCATTATTTTCCTTTGAACTTTGGAATTCGGTTATATAGCGAGCCATCACGAATTGCCTGGTTTCAGCGGACACAACGTATCTAATTAACTTTTTGCCTGATCTTAATTCCTACTAATTTAAAAAGATAAAACCAACTTTTATACGAATTTTAAATGCCACTATACTTTTAAATAACTTTGCCAATTTTTAAGAAGTAGTGCATCAAGTTAATTGAAAGACTGATTTCTAGTATCAACGGCCATAGAATTCCAAAAATTCATTTATCATTTCTATAACACCAACATCCCCATGCGACACACGGACCATAACCCTTTAAAATATTTGACAGAAACAGTTCCTAAGAACGCCAGATTACAAAGATGGGCATTGGCTCTATCTCCCTATCAAGTGACTATTGCTCATAAGCCAGGAAGCAGTAATACTATTGCAGATGCTTTATCACGCATTCATGAATAAAGTCATAAGTTAGTTTAATATTGTATTTGTTATTACATATATATATATATGTGTGTGTTTATTTTGTTTCTTATATTCAAGTATATTAATTCATTAAGATTATTTAAAGTGCATAAGAAAATCCATGTCAGGATAAATGTTTATTCATATATATTATATATATTTTATTTCTATTATGTGTTTAAATGTTACTTATTTTATACCATAGAAAATATTTAAATTTTAAGTGAAATATAAATGTTATTGCTCTTGATGGAACATCGCATATTAGGTCAAAGATGAGACAATAATTAAGAATTTAAAAGGACGATTAGACTTTCATGAACATTTATTTAAAGATGAAACAATAATTAAGAATTTAAAAGGACAATTAGACTTTCATGAACAGTTATATAAATTATCCACAAATTTTGTTAGTAGTTTGACTGTGAAGGCCATTGTCCCTCTAGTGAAACTGGAGGGAAGGTGTGAACGCCGCACCTCTGATTTCGAGAGTACTCCAAAACAAGAACTGAAAAGTTTGGTACGAAAGTGTGGCAACAGTGTGTGCGTATGTGAATCAAGATGGACTAACGTTCCATTCTATATGTTGTTTTTGAAATACTTTATTTGATGTTAATTTATGTGTTCGTTATGTATTTTATGTTTGTGCCGTAAGTAAAAGTAAAATCTTTAAAAGTAAACAAAGCGTGACCAGTGTCTTAATGTGTCTCAAGATGAGTGTACAGGAAGAAAAGAACCAGGTGCAAAAAAGAAGTCCCCACAATCACTATTAAAAAATTACTGGTGGGAAATAAAATAAAAATCCGGAATGCATGCACCCCTATAAATGTTCTTTATACTGCTGAAGTTTTAAATGATTCGTTTAGTATATTTTCATATATTTAAAAAATTGAAAGTGTTCGGTCATTTACGGAAAGGTAGTGTGATTTTTTTTTTTTTCTAATCATTAAAATGAAGATAGAGTTGAGCAAGGAAAGAATACATTCAATGCATCTTTTTATTATACTTTATGGATTGAATTACGATGCATATGAGATAGGAAATTATTCTTAAATTCATATTCAAAGCTATTTTACCTACATTTAAAGTAAAATTTGTTAATCGTGTTTTCCAAATTCCTATTCATTGTTGTGTAGACAGATGCACACTTTTTTAAACCTTGCATATGTTTATGTATATAAAAATAAATAAAATACATTTTATGTAACCCTAGTGTAAATCTATAAAGAAAATAAAATAGGAGACTCTCTAGTGTACCGTAAATCATTAAAGGGATAACTGTGACAACTCTGAATTACGTCTAACTCATTAGTGTATGTAGCACGTACCTTAATTTTGTCCTTTTATTGGATTTCAGAGTGATTGATTGTCCAACTGTGATTTCTTCCGCTTAAATTTAATCAGTAAAAAAGAAATAGTTTACGAATACACTACATTTTATACATATATATTATATATACATATATAGAGAGAGATAAATTGTTTTGAAAACTGTAAAGTTAGTTTTTTTAGGTAAAACATTCCTTGATAGTATACATTTTTAAGCATTACACGCTTTATGAAATGCTACAATTATGCGGTTATTACTGTTCTGCGATTGAGATATTTAAAACTTTCATTATATTTTAATATTCATAAAACAATATTACAAAAATCTGAGAAATTTCGGGAATGAATTGAATTATGTAAAAAAAATTGTTTGTTACTAAGAGTATAAAATCAATCATTTCTTACATTAATTATTCAAAATGTGAAAAAAAAAAAAAAAAAAAGAAATGCATTACTCAAAAGTCATAATATATTATTATTATTAATAAAATAATATATATATATATATATATATATAATCTAAATTCTTTCATTGTTTTTATTTTTTTTTATAGGATAGCAAATATATGAATATATATATTAAACTATGCAAACCAATTTGCGTAAATTTCTACATTAAAACCGAGGTCATAAGATGTTACGAGCAAATACTATTTACTTCGAACTCTATAAATGATTGAGAGGGACAAATACTTATGATATTATAAACAAGTTGATGATATAACTGATGATATAACAATCAAGATACCAACTGTACAAAATAGTCAAATTGATTAGTTGCAGCATCAAGCAATTTGTCGTTGCCATAGTAACCTCTTCAGCACAAAAGAACCTACCACCCCTCAGTTCAATATATATACTCAGTTCCATCATATATATGAAACTGATGATTTTCTTATTATAAACATGCATACTTTTAAATTTCAAACAACAATAAAAAAATAAGGAAATGGGCGTTCATAACAATTAAAAAATATGTTTTAAATATAATATATTGGAATATATTCCGACAGTTTAAAAAGCTGATGCATAAATTACTAAATTCACATTTTTTTTTTTTTAAATCAAATTACAAATTAATTTATTGTCTACCAAATATTATTTTTTGCAACAACTGAAATAGAAATATTTCTTCATATCCTACCTTTTATCACACAAAGCTTACCCCATTCGGAAATGAGAAAATTCTTGTAATTCTCAATTTATTCCAGTAGTCTTAGTTACCTGTCCAATAAATAGACAAGAATGTTATTGATACAGACCATATCAGACACTATTTTATCTGCATTCACTCAATTGTAACTTTTCACCAATGTGTTAAACAAAGTGTCTTAGAAAATGAATTTTGTATAACATAGTATTAGATAAGCATTTCTTTTCTTTCTTTTTTTTTTTCTTTGATAGTGCATTTTTAAAGATTACAGGTAATAATAATCTGGTGTGTCATCCACACGACTTTCTATTACTCTGAAATTTAAAACCATAAAGACAGAATGGGCATTAAGGGATAAGATAACGACACTATCGAGCCACATTGGCCCCTCTCCTGGCCCGTACTCACAACACGGGAAGCAGTCCTATTAAATGAATATGCTTGTTTAAATGAATAACTCTAATTATTATTTGTTTTATTTATTTATTTGAATTATACTATTTTGTGTTTCTCTTTTTCCCCGTTACCTTATAATTCTAGTTATGTGTAATTTATTTATGTATCGTTTTATAATTTTAAATGTCCTTTATTTTATTTTATTCTTGCTTTTACTAATATTTTAAGTCAATTATATAGTTTTATGCCATCTTATGTTCGCTCCGTTTAGAACCGAGGATGTGGAGGTGTCTGGTCGTCGTTAATTTGTGTTGCACCTTCAAGTGTCTGATGCGGTAGCTAGCAGTTTGTCAGGCTATCAACGCGGGGCACCCTCCTCCTGAGGTGGATCAAAATTGAGATGGTCTTTCTTTTCGTCTCATTTCTGTAACTCCTGCACACAATACGTTTTTGTTTCGGCTTTTAATCTGCCACTTTATTCACTTCACTAAGTTCTTCTTTCTTACTCTCCCAATATCAATTACAGAATTTTCCTTTCAAGTATTTAATTTCCCCAAATTCTTCGTTCAGCAAGAGTGTCATTACGATTTCTTTCCTCTATTTTTTATTTATTTATTTATTTATTTATTTATTTATTTATTTATTTATTTTGTGTGTGTTTGTCCAACCTTTCTTTCGGCTACGAATTTTCCGTACGTAACTACCTATGCGGCTCCTCTGCCCGTTTTCCTTCTCTCAAACGGTTTTTTTTTTCTCAGCTAGTTGTGGACTTAATTAAAAATTCCGTGTTCAAGGAAATTTTAAAAAATTAAATAGCATTCATGAAGTCCAAAATCTACATGTCGAAGTTTTAACCAAGATCCTTCGGATACACCTCATTTCTATGGGGGTTAGTAGCTCAAAGAGTAGTTGATCGCCATGCGGTAATCTGCCGTTTTTCGCCCTTTTAGAAGGTATCAAACCCGTGAAATTTGGCCTAGTCCAGCTAGGTATGACCCATCCAGAGGTTTCCAAGATTCCAAACCTGAGAGTTCACAGTAGTTTTAGTATATTATTTAGACAGAAAAACTAGCTAAAGCACTATTTAAGAGCTATAGTTCAGGGAAAGATTATAGTGGATCCTCTATATACACTGAGAAAAAATTATGTAACTGACATCTAGAATCTAAATTGTGGCTCTAGAAAAAATAGTTCCATGTCATCCTTATAAATTCTAGTCCCCTTTGAAAGCGAGTTCTAAAAGCCCCTATTAGAATTCCAGAGAGTTTGCCTATATTCTCGAGGTAAAAGTTATTTAAAAAATCTCTGCAATTAATGAGACTACAAGAGGTGGGTTTCTGCGACTATAATCTTGGTTTATTACCAAATTCTAGAAAATCAAGCGAGAATTTCTCGCAATATAAATGATTCAGAATATTTAGAGTATTTAGAATACTGTTTCACCATCTAGAAATGTGAACATTAGAAATTCTCGATAATTTCGTCTATTCAGTTTATTGGCATGCCTTATGCGCATAGCTCAGAAATCGATATTTCTAGGTAAGAGATTTAGAAAATGGACACTTATTCATTCTAGTGGAAGGCGGTTTTTTTTTCTCAGTGTAAATAAAAAAGTAAGCAATTTCAACAAAAATGCTAGGAAAGTTATAACTACACTTGAAAGCATAAGAAAATAACACTAAAATGTTTATAATTTGCATAAATGTTTTAGAAAAAAAAAGTAAACCTAATTAGTAGAATTCAAGTTATATTGCTCTCCTTTTATTCATATCACACTTTGAATATTTAAACAAGAAAGAAAAATCATGCAGTACGCATTGATTAGTAACACTTTTCAACTGTACGCAATTGTATCGAATAACTTTTAATATTCTTTGCCTACTTTATCACACAACAGACAGAACAACTGAAAAAGATGCAGATAGACTAATTGATTTTAAAATTACTCTTAGTTATTTTGGAAAGTGTTAAAAAGGCTTAACGCAAAAGAAAACGCAGCCGTCAGATTATAATTACAGCTTTTAATCTTGCTGAATATTTTAGTGTAGCCCTGTAAATCTGAAAGTTAATCATATCATGTTCTACACACAACATCATTTTAGAATATTAATAATGCATGTCAATGTTTCTACGATTTTTATAGCAGAAAGATTTTTAAATATAACTTTTAAAAAATTCTTTCCTAAAACGTAATACATTGTTTTTTTTTTATTGTTGTTGTTGTTGTCCCTGTAAACAAACTAGTTGTACAGGACCAATTAATGGCATTTTAAATAAGGAACATTCCATAGGGAACTTGGGTGTATCATTTTTTAAAAATTCTCAAAATATTCACGGATGATAGGAGCCGGAGACAAACAGATAGAAAGTTAGACAATCGGACAGACAGATGCACAAATTGAAATCATATTCCCACTAAAATTATAAGAAAGTTTTAAAACGCTCATGTAAACAAAAGTGCAATTCCAGCAAATTTTTATTTATAGCTCTTAATGTAATTGATTATTTTTGTGTGGCCCTGTAAATCTAATACTAACCATACTATATTACATAGAAGGCACTCTTTTGTGCATACGAATAATATATTTCAATTGCATTAAGCTTTGTGGAGAATAAAATTATTAAAATTTGGTTTATAAAAATAACTCTCATACAACACAATGCTTTGGAATACTTTCAAGTGCACCTGTACACAAACCAGTTAGAAATGTACTCTACTTTACATAGGAAACATCCGATAGGGAATTGAATAACATGTTAAAATTTCATTGAAGTTTCTATACATTAAAGGTATTAAAATATGGTTTATAGAAACTCCTCCCATAGAACACAATGCTTTCGAATACTTTTGGGTGTCCATGTAAAAAAAAACTGAATAGGTATTCACTCCATTTTCAATAGGGAACATCCGATAGTCAACTTGAATAAAATATATCGGTTTAAAGAAATTCCATGAATATTTACGGGAATTAGAGCGCAGTAAAACAGACAGAGAGACAGACAGACGGAAAGAAGAACAGTCAAACAGATAGAGAAATTGAAATTATATTAACACTAAAAAAATGATAGAAAGTTTCAAAAACGCGTAAAGTAAATGAGAGTACAATTCTAGCAATTTTTTATTAATAGCTCTTAATATAACTGAATATTTTTGTGTCACCCTGTAAATCTAATTATAACCATGCTATATTCTATGCAAAGCATTCTTTTGTGCATATAAATGACATATTTCAATTTCCGAAAACTTCGTATAAAGTAAAGATATTAAAATTTGATTTATAGAAATAACTCTCATAGAACGCAATGCTTTGGAATACTTTTAAGTGTCCCTGTACATAAATCAGTAGTGGTATTTCCTCCATTTTATACAGGAAACATCCAATAGGGAATCTGAATAACATATTTCAATTTAATTGAGATATGTCTACAATAAAGGTAAGAAAATATGGTTTATCGAAATACCTCTCATAGGACATAATGCTTTGAAATACTTTCGGGTGTACCTGTACACAAACCAGTAGAGGTACAAACTCCATTTTCAGTGGGGAACATCAGATCGTAAACTTGAATAACATATATCAGTTTCAAGAAATTCCATAAATATTTACGGGAGTTAAAGCGCGGACAGGCAGACGGACAGACAGACAGACGGACAGGCAGATACACAAAACTGAAATCATATTCACACTTAAAAAATGTTAGAAAGTGTTAAAAGCGCTTAACGTAAACGAAAGTACAATTCTAGCAATTGTTTATTAATAGCTCTTAATGTAACTGGATATTTTTGTGCCACCTTGTAAATCTAATGCTAATCATGCTATATTGTGAGCAAAGCATTCTTTTGTGCATATAAATAACATACTTCAATTTCCAAAAACTTCGTGGAAGGTAAAGTTATTAAAATTTGATTTATAGAAATATCTCTCATAGAACGCAATGCTTTGGAATAATTTTGAGTATCCCTGTACATAAACCGATGGTGGTAATTCCTCCATTTTCAATAGGGAACGTCCGATAGTGAACTTGAATAACATATTTCGATTTCACTAAGATATGTCTGGAGTAAAGGTATGAAAATATGGTTTATAGAAATACCTCTCATAGAACACAATGCTTTGAAATATTTTCGGGTGTCCAAGTACACAAACCAGTAGAGGTATAAACTCCATTTTCAATAGGGACCGTCCGATAGTGAACTTGAATAACATATATCAGTTTCAAGAAATTCCATAAATATTTACGGGAGTTAGAGCGCGGACAGGCAGACGGACAGACAGACAGATAGATAGACAAACCGAAGTCATAAATACTTTTCAGCCTTGTTGGAAAGTGTTAAAAATATTAGAAAGTGTTAAAAACGCTTAACGTAAACGAATTTACATATCTAGCAATTTTTTTATTAATAGCTCTTAATTTATCTGGATATTTTTGTGCCACCCTGTAAATATAATGCTAAACATGCTATATTGTATGCAAAGCATTCTTTTGTGCATATAAATAACATATTTCAATTACTTAAAATTTGTGGAAACTAAAGTTGTTAAAATTTGATTTATAGAAGTATCTCTCATAGAACGCAATGCTTTGGAATACTTCTGAGTGTCCCTGTGTATAACCCGATGGTGGTATTCCCTCCATTTTATACAGGAAACATCCAATAGTGAACTTGAATAACATATTTCAATTTCATTCAGATATGTCTACAGTGAAGGTATTAAAATGTGATTTACAGAAATACCTCTCATAGAACACAATGCTTTGAAATACTTTCGGGTATCCCTGTACACAAACCAGTTGAGGTACAAACTCCATTTTCAATAGGGAACGTGCGATAGTGAACTTGAATAACATATTTCAATTTCATTAAGATATGTCTAGAGTAAAGGTATGAAAATATGGTTTATAGAAATACCTCTCATAGAACACAATGCTTTGAAATATTTTCGGATGTCCCTGTACACAAACCAGTAGAGGTATAAACTCCATTTTCAATAGGGACCGTCCGATAGTGAACTTGAATAACATATATCAGTTTCAAGAAATTCCATAAATATTTACGGGATTTAGAGCGCGGACAGACAGACAGACAGACAGACGGACAGACAGACAGACGGACAGACAGACAGACAGACAGACAAACCGAAGTCATAAACACTTTTCAACCTTGTTGGAAAGTGTTAAAAACAGTAACAACAATTTAAAATAACAATAGTAATTAATAGATGAAACAAATGAGTAATAATGTTTCAATTGTAACATACAGGATGATTCACTGCCGGTGGGACAAACTTACAGGTTATATAGGGGGCATAAAGACGATTCAGTAGGGTCGGAAATGCAATCCTATCTACATAGCGGGTTGGTTAGGGGTATATTTATTAGGAAACTCAAAACTTATTTTGAGCTTTCGGTCTTTAAATGTCATTTCGCGATCCCCATGTATTCATAGCTTTCATCCTAATAATTCTGCGAGTAGCTATTGACAGTTTTCTGGTGATAGCCCTTAACACCATACCTCTTGTGTACGTAAAATTCGCAGGATTTGACCACGATCCCTGTTTCATATTTCCTTCGTGTTTTAGAGAACTAGAAAGCAGCAATCTGCATCATACTATTTAAAATGTATTAAAAAATATCAGAAGAATGAAAATACCTATCATTATATAATCATCAATCAACAATCAAGTATTTTGAATTCAATAAAAATTTGAACCAGTTGGGGGTATCATAATACATCTGTAAAAGGACTAAAAAAAAATCCCCTTTCTCGTTAGAATTGCATTTCCGACCCTGCACTGTTATATGATTCAGAATTGTCCTTGTGATCCTTGCATATCTTGTAAGTTTGTTACATTTGTAGAGAATCATCCTATATAGTTTAATATTGTGATATATAATTTAGTCAATAGCAAACTTTACATTTCATTTCAATTAAAATAATATTTTTTAGTAAGGAATTTGGTCAAATATTGAAAAAGTTTAAGGAGTCACTTATTTCTTCTTTTTTATTAGGGTGGTTTAAATTAAACATTTTGTATCAACTAAATGATAATATTACCGATGTTGTCAAAATAATGCGATATTTTTTTACAATATTTTTTTTAATTCCCAAAAATTTTAGTGTTTTAAACTTATAAACCTGTGACCGCATAAGAATGCATAAGAGATAACTGTTCAAACTCACGCCTATTCTTCAAACATCTTATGCAAGAGGTGTTTAATTTACCACACAATGATAAAGTTGCATTGAAAGAATCAATCTATTGTATGATTTCAAATTTTATACATATAATGGACTTTATAGGAATCATATTCAGTATTTATCTACCTCGTTAGGGTTAAAGTTATTCATATTTTCTTACAAAGTTTTTGCAACATGCAAAATAGTATTCTTTCAGCGTAATTATCTGAAAATGATGTTATTCCATGGCAAAATTTACTGGATGTTATTAAATTGTTTCCCCTAAATGTTTGATTAAGGAAAAAAAACTAATACAAAATGAATATCGATTATTTAAATATTTCGATTATAAAAGTAAATTAAGTATAATATTTCAAAGCCAAGTAACATAAAGTCTTTAAACAGTTCGCTTAAATAACTTAATAACGCTTGTATTATGATTGCAAATTCGATCTAGTACATCTTTCCAATTTTAAAAGTTCTAATCAAATTTAATGCTTCAAATTTAAAATATGTTATTAGAGTTTCTATAAATTTTAAATTTTATGCATCAGTGAACTATAAAGAATGCTAACAAAGATGATTAATTTTAACTATAAAACAATCTAGTAATAGCAGAATAAAGTTTACCTAAATAAAATCAATAAATTTATTTTAAGTCTAATAAAAGCATTCATCTTTTCAAGTATTTATGCACCACTTATTTTATAAGAGACAATTAAATTTCTTTAGTGTATATACAAAGAAACATTCTTCATAACTTGCGTTTTATAATATTTAATTAACAAAGGTTAAATTTCACTCTGATTTGTATTTACATGCTTTCTATGATCAATGTCGTTATAAACAATTTTATTTCAAAATAAATATTCATTAATGATAAATTTATTTTTTTTTCTTTTAATTACAATACATTTTCTTATTATTCATGGATTTAATTTGTTATAAATTAAACGCAATAAAATATTTAAAGTCGTATTGTTAAATATCATTTACTTATAATGCTAAATCATTTAAATATACAAAGCTAAAATGTCTAGTTTTGTAAAATACTATGTGTAAAACGCTTTTGCATCTATGCATATTATACATATATTAATGCTGCATATACATATATTGCATATTATACATATAAAAAATGCTTTAAAAGATGTAGAACAATTGATGTAATTAAGTTCCATATTAGTTACAATTAGTGACATTCTGACTTAATAATGTGAAAAATTTACGTGTGAAAAAAATTCAAGTAATAAGAACAATTGTAATTTATGACGCACATAAAAAAAAAATCCCTTTTCGGCAAGCTTTAAGGCAAAGGTAGATTCTTTTACGTTAATGTTGCAAAAGTAAAAAAATATTACATATGCATTAACACATACTTAGATAATAGTTTTGTTCCCACACATTGCATTAATTACGTCGCTATTCTATTTTTAAGAAATTTAATTATGAACTACTACTATTCATTCTACTTAAAATTTTAGGCTAGATTTATTTGCCAGTAAATGCTTCAATTTTTTAAAATCCAAGCTCATAATCATTAAATAAATAGAAGCCATAAAGATATACAATTGGGTGACAAAACTTGCGACTTAGCAATGAAATTTGTGATTTCGCGGCAAAATTTGATAGTTGACAACGAAATTTTTGACTTGGCGACGAAATTAATTTCTTGATGAAAAATTTGGCGAGCTTGGCGAGGAAAAGTGGCAGCTTTGGCGTCATTATATTTTCTTCCCACGCAAAAACCTCATATCTCTTCTCAGACCAATATTTTGTTTCCACAAGATAAAAAGTCAAATGAAGCTGTAACGTATTACTCTCAATTTCAATCGTAAATTTAAATTCTTGCGTAAACCTTTGTTCTAAACTATTCACCACAAACAATAATTTTGCCAAGACTAACATATTATTTTTATTTTATATTTTTAAATGATTAATTAAAGCTGTTACGATGGTTTTTATATTTTTAGCTATCTTTTTTATTATCGTTTGCACGTGACGTAAGCATCACATTATAAATTTAAGCAATTAAATCTAAAGAAAAAATCGGCTTCATTACAATTGAAGAAAAATGACTTTTTAACTTGTAAATTTTAAGCAATTGAAGTTATCGAAAAAGTTTAAATGGGTCATTGCCAACACAAGGGGTAGAAACCATGTCCCTTAGCCCTCAAAAATATAAAATATTTTCAATCAGAAAAAAATTTACAGCTAGGCTATTTATTACAATTTTCTCTAGTTCAGTATTATTATAAAAGTTTTTAATGTTAGTTATTTTTCTTAGAACTCTATCGATAAAACCTGGAATATCCACTCCGTGGACTGTCCCCAAGGGAAGCCTGCAGAATATAGCATTATTTTCAAGCTTAGTATTAATGTTTTTTCATTACATTTTGATTTAAGCAGGACATAATTATCCTTAAAAATATATGTTTTTTAAATTTTAGAGTTATAAAATGAATCTTGTTTTTTGAATTAATTTATTACAAATGTCCCTAATGAAATGCATCCACTCCGTGGACAACTATTTAATTTCCCATAAAGTTCAGTAGATGACACTGCCTGTCACCAGTGTGTAACTGAGAAGAAGAGAGGAAAGCCATCTTTGTTTTCACCTACATGTGCTGAACTCAATGCTTTATTTCGTTCTGTTAAAATAGATTTCATCTGTGATACCTCTATTTGGCTATCTCATCAGTCCACTCCGTGGTCAGAAGTTTACAGGTAATTATAAGAATTATTTATTATCTACTTATTATTACAATTAATGATTATATGGCTCAATTCGACACTAAAGTTAAATTGTTCCTGACATTGTTGCATTGTTCCTTAAAATTCAAAATCAGACATTCTGTCTACTCCGTGGACTTCCACTCCGTAGACATCATTTGATCACGGCTTTCAAAATTAATCTTAAAAATAGATACAGTTGAAAAATAATTTAAATATATTTGATAAATAAATTTTATCCCCCCCCCCCCTTTTTTTTTTTTTTTTTTTTTTTTTGTTAGCCTACTGATTGCTTAATGTGCAATGAAAATATATTTTCCCCCTTAACTTTTATATTTTTATTCGTGATTTTATAAAAATGTCATTTCAACTTCTTTAAAACAGTATTTACTATTTTTTACTGAACTGTCAAGCATTTCTCTTCATGGTTTAAATGCAAGAAGAGAATTCGTATAATATAAATTTAAGAACAGTTTTATGAGTGTTGTTTACAGAGTAATGCAAAAGGTATGATGTATACTATATGTCTTTTTTTTTTTTTTTTTTTTTTTAAAGGTAAAATGTAGAAAAGGTGACATAACACTTTAGAAAAATAAATGCAAAAATATAATTAAATTTAGGTTCAGAAGAAAAAAAATAATAAATATTTTTGTTTTACAGCAAAACTGAAATTGTTTTGTATTTTTATTAATTGAATAACTGTTTTATAAAAACAATACTTAAAATATATATTTATTTTCTTTGCAGAAATTTATTATGCCGTTCAAGAAATGTGGGAATTCACATGTAACCCAATGCAGGACAAACAAATGTGCACAAAACTTACCTCAAACTCAGTCAAAAAGAAAATGTGCAGTTGAAAATAAAAAAGATAAGAAAAATAACAAGCAAAAGAAACTTTCCAGCCAAACTACAGAAAAACGTAAAGAACAAAAAAGAAAAAGTATGCAGAGAGCAAGAGAAAGACTAATGCTCCTATTACACACAACAAGTTTTCGCTACAACTTTTGAGACAATTGTTAATTTGGCTCAAATCACGTCAATGCCCAGTGTAATAGAAATTGGGAATACGAACAATTTTTTCTGGCTAGTCAGACTGTGATAAACCAGTGAGAAGAAAGCTCCTTATGTGCCGAGAAAAAATAGCACCGGTGGGAATTCATTCACCGTTGTTATCTTCGCTCTCTCATGTCATCCCCGTTAAATCAGCGATAAATAGGTGTGCCTTGACATGTACTGTACACCGTGTAAACCAGTTTTTCGAACAATTTTTGATTCAACTATTGTAATTTTCTTTCGGTTTACAGCTTCCAAAAATTGGATGAAATGAAAGTCGCGTGAAACATCTTTGTGTGTAATAGGAGCATAAGAAATGATCCCGCAAGACATGAAGAAGGAAAAGCTAAAGAAAGATAAATATATCACAGAAGGAAGAATACTGTAGTTGAAATGTCTGAAGGAATGAAAAGAAGTGTTAGGAAAAATGGAAGAACCAAAACAGAAATCAAAGGGAGAGATTGAAGAAACAGCATAATCTTTGAAGAACATCTCAGAGATGATACACCTCCTGAGACACCTTGTTCAGCAGCCATAGACATCATACTACCACAAATTAATCCATCTCTGACAATAAGACCAACTGAATCATCATATAACAGATTAGAAAAGTGGAAGAAAAAGATCGAAAAAGAACAGTGAAAAGCTTCGAAAAATTGGTTAGGAAGCTTGGAAAATACAAAAATAGTATTACTGATTCTGAAATACCCAAGAGAAAAGTGAAAAAAAAAATTATCACAGAAGCAAATTCAAAAGAAAATGAAAAATGTATTATTTTTTGCAAGGTTATAAAAGAGCCAATAAAGGAAAGTTTTAAAGGCGCAAAATCAAGAAGAAACTTAAAGAAATCTTCCAAGTTTTAACAGAAAAAATAGCAAAGAAATACAAGTATCTTTAACATATCAGATAAATCACATAAAAAAAAAAAAAGAATGTGCGGAACTAACAATTATTTTCCTGTTATTTTAATTTTTCAATAGATTTAAAGTAAAAATATTTGTTGATTATTTTCTAAAACACAAGCAAAACAATATGGATGAAAAGAGAGAGCTGCAACATAACTTTCAGGATTGGATATTCATAAGAGTCCACTCCGTGGTCAGTGATGTCCGCTCCGTTGAAACATTAATTTTGAAATTAATTAATTACCAACCAAAAAATAGCCAACGAGATAGCTCATCAAGTAAATTAGATTCATAGATGTCAAGAAGGAATTAAGGAATTTTTACAAAATTTTTTGATAAAATTTTTATATTTTCAAATTAGTCTTCCTTTTCTACCTCTTAGATTGGCAATCACCCAAATACAAAAATTGTTCTTTAGGGTAAGGCGGTAATTAGCCTGATTTGAAGTATTTTCCTATTTTCAATATTAAAGAAATTATGGGCAAATGAAAATTTCCACCACCCCCACCATTTCCACACCCTTTGAGCTAGATACCCCATCTACGAACTTGACCGAGATTTTTACTGTCGAGACAACATATCCCCAGCTAGTTAAATTTAAATAAAATTACTCCAGTTATCGTGTTCACAACTTAACATGGGAAAAAGCGTTATACATATATATATATGTATATACTTTTGAACGGAGGGTGGTTTTGGGTTCTAGGGGTCATGATTGGTGAAGATGTGAAGAAATTTTCCAGAAGTCGTGTCATGAGAACCATTGCAATAGGTAGATCTCCTATAAGGAATCTACCTAATTAAATTCTAGATGCAGATATACCTAAAGCTGAAAAATTTGTGACGTGACAAAGACACAATGAATTTTATCTTTAAAACACAGGAGCGAAAATTAAATATTTACGGAAATGTTAGTAAAACCGAAAATTTGTTTTTCTTAAAATCTTGTTAGTCAGAAGTAATAATTTATTTTTATTTTTCTAAATTGACAACTGCAGACTCTTAACTTTTCAAATTTTGTCGCAGATTCTGTTTTTGATAAAAAAAAAATAAATAAATAAATAAATAAATAAATAAATAAATAAAAAGCATATATATGAATATTATCAATAAAAAATTAAAAATTTATTTGATAAAAATGTTCAAGAAATATAAACAATAAATATAAATTGTGCATAAATGTAATTGTAAAATAGTGAATGGTTTTTTAAATAAAATTTTGGAAATTAAATGGGTTTTCAAATCTCTGAAATTTCAAATACATTTAATTAATATCTATTCAAACACTATATTAATATCTATTCAAAAATTATTTTATTATAAGGTACTCTTAGACCTTTGCGGCGGACTGTACTCGCTGCGAGGACACAATTATTAAGTTCCAACTGCAAAAACTCATTCCAGACATTTTTTAGCAAAATTTTACTTTTATAACATAGCTGAAAAGGTCGTCAATTTCTTTTATTTTAATTTTGTTCGTGAATTTTGGTGGCATTGTAATTTAAATGATCCCAATTACCTTGCGCCACAAAGGGTTAAAGATCATAATTTTATGATGTAATTTTTAGAAGAGCTACTTTGTCATCTTGGTAAAACTCCAATTCAATAGGCTTTTCATGTTTACGTGGCAAAACTTCAGATATTCAGAGAGAAAAATGTAAGTAATTTTTTAACCTTTTCAACCTTTTCAAACTTTCAATGCTTCAGTTTGGATTTGTATTTCTAAATCTATAAATAACAAAGTAAAGTCCAACAAATATATCTGATGCTTATTAGTTGCAAATTCGTTATCATCGGAAATGAAATATCCTGCTCAAATTCAAAATAATTAATCACAAATAATGACTTTGAACCAAGTTTACTATTATAAAAACAAGGCAAACAACAAAGTATAGAACGCCAAAAAGAAATAATAGTAAAGCAGACAGCTGTTTCGGTAGCATTGATGCACTGAATACGTTACTCTAAATGCTACCGAAACAGCTGTCTGCTTTACTATTATTTCTTTTCGACGGTCTAGACGCTGTTGTTTGCCATGATTTTATGATCTTGCGCAAAGACTTACATTAATATTCATGTCTACTACATTTCCATTCATAGTTTAAATAATGAAAGCATAATATAAATTGGAAACTCACAGTGACTGGTGACGTGTATGACAGTTTTCGACTATATGTAGAGATACCTATTCTTTTACAAAAACACTCGTTAAGATTTCATTTACCCTAGTAAAGTAACCCTTTCTTTTCGAAAGGACATGCCAATTTCCCATCCTTTCTGCTTAAAATATAGAAAAAAAAAGCACGATTTATACAAATGTAGTAAAATGGACACCGCATTCCAGGGATTCAAGAGTTTCTGACTCAAAACAGAACATTGGCAACGTTGCTTTTTATCAGTAATTTCTATAATATTCAGTCGCAATAAATTACTGCACAAACATGATAAAAATTACTGATAAAAGGTAAGAGTTCTGTCTTGATAACGGAATCTCTTGCACCCTAGCACCAATCTCTTTTCGACTCGAATCCTTTACACTTACGCATTATAAAATTAAATTTAATAGAAATAAACAATAAGAGAAAATGTAATTAATAATATGCTTAATTCAGAAAACCACAGAAAAATTAACACAATAAATAACATTTGCTAATAAATATTTTTCTTTAGACAAATACGTCTCTAAGCTATTCCACATTCTGTTGACATATTTTTTTTTTATATTATTTTATTTTAAAATGTCTCTATTTATCACTTTAACAGTATCTCTACAAACTTTTATCATTTTATCTATTCTTAAACAGTAAACCTCTGCTTGCAATATAAAATATGTAATGTCAATACTTATATATTGTCAAGGTCTTCAATACCTTTGGAGTCTTTTAGACTTACAGTGTGTTCAGGGTAATTTATTGGGCTCTTTTCTAGGTGTTTTTAGATATTCAAATAGGCTTTCCAAGGGTGACAACTGGGAGAATTTTCAGCTATAACTGATATCTGTTTCTTCTTTGTGTCCATCACTTGCACCCAAACTTGATAACTTTATCCATAAAATAAAGCTTTCATTAATTTTTATTCTTTTCTCAGCTGCTAACTTTTAATGCGTGTACATCTCGTTAGTATGAGAATTTTAGTTCATATGACATACCTAATAATCAATGACTTTTTTTTTTTTTTTTTTTAATATTTTGAATTTCATTAGTAGTAAATAAGTAATTAAATATTCTTTATTTAAGTTAATTTCCTCTTTTGAATTCGAAAGAAAAATTATTCCAGAAGTGAAATTGATTATATAGTATTTAAATCTCTATAAATATTAATTTATAGAATATGCATTGTGAATCTTCAAAGTATTTAACAACAAGAAAGTTTACTTAATTTTTTCGTAATTTTTCGTAACAACTTCTACAATTAACATTTTCTTTGAATATAATAATTTAAAGAAGACTGGGATAGATTTATATATTATATGTTGAGAATAATATAAAATTATATTACAAAATGTAAATCATGCCGCAGTTTTATTTAGGAAAAGATTTGCTTTTAATAATCTTATATTACTCCCCGGAGACCAATTGATATTTTTACCTTCCTCTAAGCGTTACTACTGAGTATCAGAAAAGATAAATGTAATTATAATTTATTACTCCATGAAATAAAATTAAACACGAGGTTTTATCTTATAAAATATACTTTAATGGTAATCATAATACCTTTCTTAAAATATTAAAAATTAATTAGGAATGTTTTAGACCAAACAGACAACAAATCTGTTATCAAATTTATCTAATATTAAATAAATGCATGAAGTAAGAAATTATGAAAGTACATTCGTTATTTAAGTAAATTATTAATATTTTATTCTTAAAATTGTGAAAAGAACGTATTATGCATCTTATCTAAATTATGTTAGTTCAATAATAATCGAAATAATCTAAGGATACCACAAGAAGTTATTACAACAAATTCTTTTTGAATCTCCCATTTTTTAATAAAAAACAAATTTTAAAACTATGCTAATAACAAACGCACAAAATATTAATTGGCGTTTAAAATTATATTATCATTTTAACTTGATTAATTAAAAAAAATGAAATTGAAAATGATAATTTTATTCAGAACGAAAAACGACTTGGTCATTAATCAAACGTGGGACCTACGTATAAAGCTCCTATTCTGTACTACTGAGCTATAGTGGTTAATTTACAATTAACATATTTTGTTTAAATTTAAAAATATATTTTGAGCGAAATAGGTCATTTGGAAATTAGAAGAAATATATTTGTGTTATTGCATCGGCGTGTTATGCCGATTTTACCAGGTTTGATATCTAGTCAGGACGTTTTACTGTCTGAATAAAGTTATATATATACACTCATGTTTGTGAAAATTGTAACACCATGAAAGGATTATGCAAATTGAACCAACATTACAGGAAATGTAAAGTGAGGTAATACATGCAAATGATTAGAATATAAAAGTGATTGCGCATGCGTGGAACGAGAACCGACTCCTTACCAGTCGCTTGCTCCAGGTATAGAAAGGACTAAGGCGCGTTGAAATCTGTTTATCGTCGTCTGTCTACAGTAAACGTTTCATTGGTAGTCAATGCCTCGTGAAAAGTGGATACCAACAACTAACGGAGTTCGTACGAGGCCGCATCGCTGATATGCGAGAGGGTGAATTTTCGTATCGAGAAATTGCAGCTCACACGCAATGTAATGCCACAACAGTGGTGCTTCTTTGGAAGAAATGATCAGAGGAGAATCAAACAAGCCGAAAATCTGGCAGTAGGGAACGCAATAGAACAATGGTACGAGACGACGGACACCTCACCCGCATGGCTGTGATGGGCCGTACAGCGTGTTCTCGTGAATTAGCAGAACATTGGAGCACGGCTACAGGTGTTTTGTTGTCCAGCTGCAGGGTTCGTAACCGTTTGCTGCAGCGTGAACTGTGTGCAAGGGGCATCCGACTTCAATAGGCTCAGCTACACAGCACGTGGCTTGCCCATTGGCAACAAATTGTTTTCTCCGATGAATCTCGCTACAATCTTAAGTACTATGATGGAAGAGTACGCGACAGACGTTACATGGAGAGTGTTTACTCCCACAGTGTGTTATCCAGCGTCATACTGCACAAACGTCTAGCATCATGGTGTGGGGAGCTATTGGGTATAATTGTCGACCCCATCTAGTGCACATTGCGGGCAACCTCAACAGTGATCGCTACATAAGGGAAATTTTGGAGCCAGAGGTCTTTCCTATTCTTCGACGCTTTCCGGGTGCTGTATTTCAGCCGGATAATACTCGTAGAAATGTTTCTCATACTGCACAAACAGTTCTTCAGTGCACAACAGGTTTCGCTTCTTCCATGGTCTGTTTATTCCCCGGATATGTCTCCCATCGATCATGTCTGGAATTTCATTGGTCGGCGACTCATTTGTGCAACTGGTGGGGCGCACAGTAAGATTGAACTTTGGCGTCAAGTCGAAACCATCTGGAATGTCATTCCCCAAAATAACATTCAGAACCTATATGGTTCGATGCCATGACGTGTACAGGCTCTCATCGCTCAGTGAGGTGGACGCACAAAATACTGGTTTCAGATGTTCCTTTTTTTGTGTGTATGTTTGTGTGTTGTACATTTGATCGTTTATTTGTACCACTATCAATAATATGTAGGACAAATTTCATTAATTTCTGACAATTCTTTCATGCTGTTGCAATTTTCACAAACATGAGTGTATCCCTATTCGACCCAGATTGCACGATCGTGTGGGTTAGAAATCCACGACATCCACATATATTTCTGCGTCTGGAACAGTCGTTTGTAATAAAAACCGGAAATGAACGATCATGCTAATTCGCAAAATGTGTAACGTACCATTTTCAATCGACTAATGATGTTTGTAGTCTTATTAGTTTGTAGTATTATTTAAACCAGCAAAACAGAAGAATGCAGTGTTTTAATATAAAAATATTTCGGACCATAAAGGGGTGTAAAATCGGATCATGGCGTCAAAGTGTCGCCTTCCGACATAATCCACAAGAAGTCTGCTCCATCACTTTCGGTCCAGGGTCCATTCCTCCTCTGGACCCCTATCTGTCATCGCCTTTTTTATCCATCCAGATCTTTCTTGGTCTTCCTTTTTTTATTTGTTTTATAGTTAAAAGCGATTTTAGGTAGCGTTTCATCGCTCATTCTTTTAATATGACCGCACCAGATTAGTTTTTTTTTTTTTTTTGAAGATCATCTAAAACGATTTCCTTTATTATTTCTTTTACTTTATATTCTTTCTCTCCTTAATATCCTGTATGATCTTCTTAGGGCATCCATTTCCATTGCCGCTAATTTCTTTTTCTCCATCTCCATAATTCCCCATCCCTCTGCTCCGTACAGTAATGCGCTCTTAACAATATACTATATTTTACCTCCTCCTCCTAGAGATCTCCGCACTCCACCAAATAGAATTCAACAGCTTTGTGAGTCTTTGCCTTCTCTATTAATATCTACTCCGAGATTCCTATAATGTTCACAGTTTTTTTTTTCCATGTTATAATTTAGATTTAAGTCAGTCTGATTTCCTCCTATGCATATGTATTCGTCTTACTCACGTTCATGTATAATCCCTATTTTTCATATTCTTCCTTAATTTTTATCGTCATTTTTTCTGAAGTTAATCTCAATAAAGTTACTCGACTTTAAAATTAAATAGCTAATATTAGTCTATTATCCACTATACAAAATTCCTTTTCATTGAAACAGTATAAACTGTAAATTTACTGATTTTAATTAGTAATTACGTATTATACACTTATGAAAAATGTCATTACGCACATATATATCACAAAGTTATTTTATTAACTATAAAAATCTTGTATTTATATTTCAATGTGCTGTAAATGTCTAGCCATACATTCATATATTTAAATAGGTTTTTACACAAAAGAAAGCAGTACAAAAAAGTATCAGCAAACTTACGACAAAAGTTATTTCTTTTGACCTAGATGAAAAGAAATTCAATTCCAGAAATAAAAAAGGCTAGATAGAACTGAAGAAAAAAAAAGACCATAAAAAATCTTTTATTATTTATTCTCTTGGCATGTGGAATGGATGCTACCATTATATGTATATGATAATAAAGCGCATAAGAAGTTTTTTCATAGATATTGATGTTTATTTCAGATACTTTTTCCATGTACGCTAGAGAAACATTCAGTAATTAAATGTATAATTGAAACAATAATTATTAAATAAAATAATAGAAATGTGTAAAAATGCTTTAAAATAAACATTTTAAGTCAACTTAGCTACTTTTTCTGATTCTAATTAAGAAGATTTTGAATTTAATGTGTAGTTGAATTGGAAAAAAAATTATAATACTCTAAAATTTCTGTTCGATATTATAACATAAAAATGCTACAAGATTTTATTTAAATGTAAACATAAAATACGCTTTGAGGGTTCATATAAATCATAAATCTCGAATTAAGTAAGTTTTTATTTACTATTATGTGTGTGTTTTAAACTATGTTAATGAATTATTAATATTAGAAAAGTCTGGATAAGGCTTTTGTTTCATCTTTAAAAACGCTAAACTTTTTTTTTTTGTGTGTGTGTGTGTGTGCGTGCGTTTGTGTGCTTCTGCGATAAATATTGGATTTAAAATTTAAATTAAATTTTAAACGCTAAAATTCTTTTTTTTTTTTTTTTTTTGTGAATTATTAATTTTCTATTAAACAGTTTTTTTTTTTTTTTTTTTTTTTTTTTACATTTCAAGCTCTTAAACCTAAAAAAAGTGTACGCCAATACTTGAAAGTATGTAGAGTGTTCCAGTGATTAAATTGTCATTAATACATAGGTACAATGTTTTAGTTATGTTTTCTGAAATTTTTATTCAGGTTCTAAGGAAATTATCAAGTTTTCAGAAAATGTGTATTTTTCAGCTTTACGAAAATCTTTAGTTGCTATTGGACTTCACGCGCGCAAATTATGAAATTAATAAGTTAATTAATTAAAACATTTTAATTTTTTTCCTTTTATTTCTTCAAGATTATTCATAATTTGAATCTTTGAAAAGTGATATGAGTTTATGGCAAACTATATAGAATACAAATATATTTTCTAGTCAAAGTATTAAAATATAGTATTCCAAAGTCTGTAAATTTTTATGCATAATTAATGCTTTAAGCAATATATTCTGAAACATGTGCTATTTTTGAAAACATAATTAGTACTTCCAAGAAATATAAGCTATTTGTTTAGTATACGGGCGAATTTTTATCAACAGCCGAATTTTTACACTGATTTCAATTTTTTTTTCTTTTTGAATTAGAACGCTGATTTAATTGCGATGTTTTTTAGATATGTTTGATAAAAGTCTGATTAACTTTTTTAATTGATAAAAATGCTATTTTTTATTAGCGAGATTTCAATTTTCTTCGAAATCATTTAAATTACCCATACTTTTTTTACTTTTTTTTTTTTTTAGAGAATTTTAAAAACTTCTATTTTTAAATTGCAAATTTTAGACTGATTTTGAACAAAGGATAACAATAGGTTATAAATAGTAACAATGAATTCACCGGTAAAAAATCGCTATATTCGGTTCGAAATTGAAGATTTTAATATATATATATACTGATATTTACATAAATTAAAAATTAATATTTTGATGAATTCAAGGAGAGCTCGGTGTTGACATAATTTCTGAGCAAGCAGTTTCTAATTGAAAATTACAGTTTTTATAGAAAAATAATATTTTATTGAAATCAACTTTGAGATTTTTCATAAGCCAGGCTTTATGCTTATATAAAAAAGAGATTAGTATTTAATATACACTATATTCTCTCTAATGCTACAGATATTTGATAAAAACTTTCTCAAAAATGAAAAATGACTATGTGAAGTTACGAAATTGGTTTTTTTTACCCTAACACATAATTATTCTACCAACTAAGTAAATCCAATCCATGTATAACAAATCCATAAAAGTTAACAGAGATTAGAATCGAATAATACTCTAGTCATATTTTGCTCTTATTGAAACTATTTTGAATTTTCGATGAAGAATCTGTACTATCTATATAGTAAAGTTTATACCTTTATTTATTTATTTTTATTTTTATTTATTTATTTATTTATTTATCTTATTAACTTTTTTTGGTAGTTGCGACAAAATTTCCTTTTTTTTCCCCCGAGAAAAAGGTACTAATTGTAACATTCATAAAAATTTTATTTACTTTTTTCTATATTTATATTTATTCTAACATTTTTAAAATACTACTGTTTTTGACAAACAACAAAGTAATATATATATCACTAACGCAATACTCTTCCTGGTTTTATTTTCATAATAATTCACATAATTTCGCAGAATACTAATTTTAAAACAAATTCTGAAAATACAAATGCAAATACCTGTTACATAATTATTTATTACTATTTCAATGTCCAGAATATTTTTTTTTTCACTTTCTCTTACCCATAAGGTAGAGAAACTATTGTTTTTGGGTCAAATTTTCGAAAGTGAGATTTTATTATATTTACACGTTTTGAGGTCTCCTGAATACGAAAATCATGTTTTTAGCGGTTGGTCTGTGTGTATGTCTGTGTGTGTGTCTCTGTGTGTGTCTCTCTGTGTGTGTGTCTGACTGTTATCAGCATATCTCAAAAACAAATAACGGCAGAAAGTTCAAACTTGGTATTCTAAATGTGTATCATATAAAGATACTACACTAAACTTTTCGTTAAGATGAAGCAAATAGTTCGTGTACAGGGACAATCAAGAGAATTCTAATACATTACGTCTATGGGGGAAATTGCAGGTAAGTAGAGTTTAACTTCTATAGACTCCACTAAACCAAATGAAACGAATATATATATATTGTGTAATAGAGATAGTCAACTGGGAAAAACATTTTGTGTATGTAGGAGCCTCGCCCCCTCCCTCCCTGGGGGGAAGTCCCCCCTCGAAGGGAGTAAAGTTTCATGATGGGTATCTTTCAAAAGAGCTCGCCAATATCTTTAAAACGAATGATTGAACCATCGATCTGCGATAATTAAAAATAAAGTTATCGATTTTTTTTTCAATTTTAACATTTTTTTTTTTTTTTTTTTTTTTTTTTTTTGTATATATATATATATATATATATATATATATATATATATATTTAGTGTTATACTACTTCTCTAATATGGAAACCGTGTGCATTTTCATAGAAGATGATTTTTTAAAATAATAATTTTAATAATTTATTTTTACTGAGTGAATTTCTATAGGAAAATATAGAAGAAAGTCGGGTGGTGGCCACAACACTCTAGTTATTTGTTGTTAGTGGATGTGCTTTACTAATAATATTTTACCATTTCCAGGAAAGCTGTACGGGAATTGAAATAAATTCCTCATTGAGATATGTTAAATAATGTATGTTTTAAGCTAAATATTCATAGCTTGTTTTTTGTACATTAATGAAACGGGGGATTGAGGGGGGTGGTGATCCCCCGCCCTACAGAACTAATTAGCATACAAAACTCTTCCTAAGTCTAATTTGAATTGTTTTACATAGGTTTACATAACAGTACTAGTTATCTTACCTCTTAATCTCCAACCTGTATTTATAGTATTAAATTTTAGGGAAAGAGAAAGTAGTGTGAGTGACACACCAGATTATTTTTTTTAATTTGTTAACAATAAATAAGTGAATAAATAAGAATAGATAGATCCCACATACAACCAAAAAAAAAGGGGGGGTGAAGAAGTATACACGTATTCATGTTTTATTTTGCATTTCAAGAAACTTTGAAAACTAATAAAAAGGATTTTGTTTCGAACAAAAATTTATCTCTATTTTTTTTCTTTTAATAATTCGATTTCGATACAAGAGATACAAAACTAATCGAAAAGCAGTTCAATAAAAATTTATTAGATTAAATCTTACATTCGAATTTTTACTTTCTATTATCCATGTAAATGGCGGAGAAAGTATTGTTTTTGTGTCAAATTTTTGAAAGCGAGTTTTTGTTATATTTACATGTTATTTCCAAAAATCATGTTTTAGCGGTTGGTCTGTGTTTCTGTGTGTCTGTTATCAGAATATTTAAAGAACAAATTACAGCAGAAAGTCCAAACATGATATTCTAAATGTGTGTCGTATAGAGATGCTACGATAAACTCTTCTTTGAGATCAAACAAATGGTTCGCTTACAGGGACACTCAAGAGGATTCAAATAATACATTATGTCTATGGGGGAAATTAGAGTTTAATATCTATAGACTGCACTAAACCAAATGAAACTAATATAGATATATTTATATGCATAATAATATGCTCCATTTAGAGTATGGTATAGAAATTATTCTTTGTTCGTTTACAAGGCTACACAAAAGAACTAGACAGTACGACAATACATGAAATTGGATGAAAGTGCATTTGAAGTTGTGCCGTGTGTTATTAATATAGGATTATATTTAAGTGAAATATGTGATGCATACATAATTTTCAGAAGATATACAAGGATACCAATATTTAAGCTATAACATTCTTCTTTATTGTTAGTGGAAGTGCTTTACTATATTACTTTACCATGTCCAGGAAAGCTGCTCGGGAATTTAAATTAATTCCTCAAGATCATAAGGTTAATAATGTACTTTTTTTAATCTAAATATTTATTTCTCGGTTTTCTGTACATTTACACGTTGTGAGACTTCCTGAATACCAAAGTCAAGTTTTTAACGTTTCATCTTTATCTGTCTCACTTAGAGTAAATTAAAAACAAATAATTTTAGACGATCCAAATGTTGTATTTTGAAGTTAATACGTTTGTTACGAGAAAACTTTTATTAATATCTTGATAAGTTTCAAGGAATGTTCCGTGTGAAAGATGTCTGAATAATTTAAAATGAACTTTTAAAATTAATAACAGATTTGAATTCTGTATAAATGTAGTTACAATAGGGAAATGGGGGTTGAGGGGGGCGGTAGCCCCCTCACACAGGACTGTTTGTCAAATAAAGCTGTTCTTAAGCCTAATTTGAATTGTTTTAACATAGGTTTACATAGCAGGTTTACATTAAATTTCAGGGTTAGAGAAAGTTGTGTGAGTGAACTCATGACACACCAGATTATTTTTACTAAAAAGCGAATTATTTATTTAGATTAATTGAATTAATTCAATTTAATATTTTTCAGAACTGTTTTTTGTAAATCAGTTAAAACGTTTTCGATATTAATATTCAACATTCTGAAAATAATTTTTTGGGGACTGCGAAAAGTTTTCAGAAAATTTTGCTGCATATTACAAATAAAATACCTTGAAAAGTTGAAAACTTTAAGGAAAAAGCTATTTAATTGAATTCTGACAATGAGTGGATCTTTAAACGTACTTCGTTTTTATTATTAAAGAAATGTCATTGTTTTAAAAAGCTTTGTTAAATTAAAGTTTTCGAAAAAGACAAAATATTGTAAAATCTGTGCACCATAATATGCGTCTGAGTATTCATTGTCTCATCTGCCTACAAAAGTCGGCGTAATATAATAGTACGCTTAGGTATTATTCTTATTTATTGTGCTGTTGTAAAAAATAACATTTGCATGTATCCTTAGACTTCACTTTCAAATTCATTATTTGACATTCATGTCCATTGCATCACTTATTAAAATTGTCGAAGAAATATTTACTAAAGAATAATAATTTGTTGTGTTTTAACGAGGTATGTTAATTTCAATTGCATATTTAATAGAATCTGTTTCCAATGTATTCTTCAAGAGGATACTCTGATGTTTAACTGTACTGAATGGTTGAGCATTCATGGATCCATCGTGTATGTCTGGAAAAATCCAGTATTGCAATAAAATGTGTCGGGAGTGACAGAATTTTGTTTTTTATGTCTGGTCAACCAAAATAAAGAAATTAATGGCGGTGGTTTTTAAATAAAAGTTTTAGACCATTTTTATGATGTAAAAAAAAATAAACAGAAAAATTAATAAAGTGCTAATATTTCGCTTTTTTTTTTATATACCACACATAACTGAATATATTCCAAAAAAGGAAAGTTTATGTATATTTGAGTACAAAACAGTACCTTAAACATAGACTCGTTGGTTTTAACTAATCCTTTAGAATTATCTGAAATAAAATGTAAACGCATGTATAATTTTAAATTAAATTTTGTTAATTCAAGTGTTTCAATATTTTTCTATCATATCTTATTTTATTATGTCTTGAAATATTAAAACCTCACTTAAACAATAATATTTAATATATTTAATAATGTATTCGAAGTATTAATTGACTATTTAACACGTAATTTTCAATTTCTGGATGTAATATACAGTCGGTAACAAAAGTGTCCGAACACTAGCAAAAATTCCTATGTAAAAAAAAAAAAACTAGTATGTTGTGGCCACCACGAGACTTTCTTCTATATTTTCCTATACAAATTCACTCAGTAACAATAATAAAAAAAAAAATAAAAAAAAAAGTGGGACTTTGACAAAATTTTGGGTAAAATGTGAAAATTATTCTAAGTTTGTCAAAACACGGAAACCGTGGGACTTTGACAAAATTGGGGGGAAAATGCAAAAATTTGTTTAGGTTTGTCAGAACACGGAAACCGTGGGAGTTTGATAAAATTAAGGGGAGAGAAAAAAAAAAAAAAAAAAAGTGGGACTTTGACAAAATTTTGGGTAAAATGTGAAAATTTGTTAAAGTTTGTCAAAACACAGAAACCGTGGGATTTTGACAAAATTAGGGGGAAAATGCAAAAATATGTTAAAGTTTGTCAAGACACGGAAACAGTAGGACTTTGACAAAATTAGGGGAAAAAAGCAAAAATTAGTTTAAGTTTGTCAGAACACGGAAACCGTGGGAGTTTGATAAAATTAAGGGGAGGAAAAAAAAAAAAAAAAAAGATTTTTTTTCGTAAAAAGTAAAAAAAATCGATATCCGTGTTTTAAATTATCACAGATTTATAGATCAACCATTCGTCTTAAAGGTACTGACGAGACCTTTCGAAAGATACCCATCTTGAAAATTTTTGCCCTATATCACCCTGTTAAAAATTTAGAAAAAGCGGGATGGCAACGCAAACTGTTAGACGAATTTTACCAAAAGTTGATAGGCACTAATTTATGTGAAGGTGCAACTACATACCAATTTGTATGAAATTCTGTGCAGTAGTTCCAGAGATACAGTTGCCACAAAATTTTGTCACACACACACACAGACAGACAGAAAGACAGACATTTTCTAAAAATGGTAAAATCGTGTTCTACAGCTCTTAAAACGTGTAAATCCATCAAAAACCCAAAATCGAAAATTTTTACGAATCCAATACTTTCTTCTATTGAAGATAGAAGAAAGTAAAAATACACTTCATACGGTTTTGTTAAATAAATCCGTGTTGAAGCCTGTTCTTAGTCAGTGTAAGAACGTGGATTCGATGAGGATTTATTTAACAAAACCATATGAAGTGTACTTTTCTTACATAGGAATTTTTGCTAGTGTTCGGACACTTTTGTTACCGACTGTACATACATATATTATTATTACTTTCTATTTATTTACTATATATTTTTAACTAGTGCAACAAGTTAAAAAACATTTTATAATATTTTATTCTAAGAGTTAAATATTTTTTATTAAGTGAATCTCCCACCCTGAACTCGAACGAGTTTTGTCCAGAAGGTAGAAATTCTTCTACATCATAAATTAAAATCTTAGGCCACAAATACTTGAACAAAAACTTGATCAAAATTCAATACAAAATAAGAATTTACTAATAGGGAAAAATTTAAAAAGAAAATGGTGGTTGCACTACATATGAAACTTGTATGTTCATTTGACTGCCTTAAAACAGTTTACGTTTAGGTATACTATGGTATTAGGTATAGTATGGCACAGTGTTACTGCATCATATTCAGATAAAAACATACAAGATATCCCAAAAATCAATAATAAATCACAAAAATGTATTCAATTACTTTTAAACAATATTTCCAATACTTAAGAACAATACTTATAAAAAAAGTTATTCAATTACTTATAAATAACTTCATATTAGCTATTCGAACGATATATCAACTTATGAACATGCATTACAAACTTATAAGCTGTTCTGACCTATTTTTATTATTAGTTTATTTTTTTTATTATTAAACGCCTAAATGCTCCTTAGAATAACATATAATTGAGTAAAATGTGTTCGGATTTTAAGTCAAATGAAGCGTGTATCAAAAATTTATTCCTATATTATTTTAAATCATTTATTATATGCTTGAAAGAAATTCTAGATTTTGATATAAATACATTTTAATACAAACACTTCAAAACACGGGCTATTTGAACCAGTTACTTTCAAAAAAGTTCATGCAGTATTTTTCTTAAGGTAGTAAAACGGTAAATTAAGCGAAAAAAAAAACTAAATTTATCATTAATTTCTATTTTTAAATTATGCGACATATTTGGCGCATGTAACAAATTAGATAAATACATATATATCTTGCTTAATTAAAAAAAAAAAAAGAGTGAAAGAAAAAGAAATTGGTTTTTCTTTATGCTGTTTTAAATTAAAATTTTTAATTTTATTCATTTATTTATTTATTATCTTTTTTGATAACGCATAATATATAACGTAACCAGTAGCACTAAATAAAATTTTTCTCCAAAAAATGATCTTTTTTTTTTTTTTTTTTTTTTTTTTTTCTTCTTTTTAGAAACACATTTTTCTTAATATATAAAACTACATATCGCATCTAATAATAAAAAAAAAATCTTAATATTATCTTTTTTTTTTCTTTTTTCCATACCATGCCAATTAGTAATTTAGGAACACTACATGTTTTTTATGTTCTTCCAAATTATTCCATCTATATACATAATGTGAGAAGTATATTATAAAATATTGAAAATTTTATACATATATACACTTTTTACACGATTTTTTTTAATGAGAATTTTCATCAGCATTTTTCATAAAAAATTTAATGTGCTAAAAAAATTAATTAGTCTTTTTATGTAAGCATTTTCTTTTCTCATATTTCAAATATTAATAAGAAAAAGATATTAATTAAATAAACCTTGCCATTCTTTCAAACATGTTTAATATGTTTTCTTAAAAACAGGATATTAGTAAAAACATTTTTTTTTTCTAAAACATTATAAGAAAATTGAGTTAATCATTATTTTAAAAATTAAGTAATATTAAAAAAAAAAGCGATTTACTGGAAAAAAAAAAAAAAAAAAAAAAAAAAAAAAAGATCGTAATTAGAAAAAAGAAAAAAAAAATCAGTTTAAAAAGTAGGAATTTCTTGTATGTTTTAGGGTTCAATTTGAAAATAATAATTTAACACAACATCTTTTTTTTTTTTTTCAGAGTAATAATTATCCTAACTCACGAATGTCACATTATTTATTTATTTTTTTTTAATAAAAGATTTAAATATTGGAGTTTTAGCTGTCTTTTAATGTTATGTTATTTTAAAAAGAATGAATACACATGTGTGTGTATGTACATCCTTCGTTTTTCTTTATATATATATATAAATATATACATGTTTTCATTTTATATATTCATTCTTCTAATTTTTCATAATGTGGTTATACATATATAAGTCAATACATTATTACAAACTAATTCCGTAAAGAAAAGCAAAATGCAAAAAAGATAACATATAAACAAATGTGACAGCAAGAGGATGTCTGAAACTTTATGATAAGAAAATAAAATTAAAAATTTAACGAAATCCAAAAATAGATGAAAACCTTTGAAAGGGGAAGTTCCCAATGAACGGAAAAATCAAGAGAAGTTTCTAAAAAAAAATTATTTATTTAATCCTTAAAAATATCAATCATCGAATCCAAATAGTATACAAAATACACATATTTTATAAAATCTCAATCTAGATACAAAATTGATGAATAGAAAATCCATTTAAACTACAGTAAAGCTTCGAGAAGCTGTTAAAACACTAAAAAAGAAATTATTTTCGGCTGGTAGCGCGACTTTTAAGTACTTCAATTTCACTTAATTGTACGGAAAAAAAAATCTATAAATCGAAATTTAAACAAAAGAGTTATCTTTCAAATTGAAACATTTTTGCAGTATAGAGGGAGGGTAACCGTTAATATTTAAACTTTGTTTTACATTCTTGAGAGCAATATATAGATCTTTTTTGTGTTGCAGATCCCATTTACCGCTATAATTAAAAATATATATATATATATATATATATTTTTTTTTTTCCTTTTAAAATTAACATAAGAAAACCAGTTTGTTTGATTGCTAAATTTAGAAGTAAAATTTTGTCATAAATACAAATTAATCAACTGTCATTAGAATTTTTAATTTTTAAGGCAGGAATGAAATGCCGCATCCGGAACCGTTGCTGTTTAAAACCAATTCAGATGGGAAAATTCCACTTCAAGATTTTTCAAAACCTTCACAGTATATAACTACAGGTTGGTTCAAAATTAGTGCGACCAATTTCAGAGCTTCAGAAATTTTTATTGAATTTAGTTATTTAAATGAAATTTTCAATGTAGTTTCCTTTAGCATTGTGCATTTTACATAAATCTTTAGGCAAAGCTAAAAGAGCTTTTTCGACCATTTTTAGGGGTATTTTTCCAACTGCCTCTTTGATTGCTTTTCGAAGCCCTTGAAGTGTTCTTACTTTACGTCTACTTAATTGTTTTTTTAAGTATCCCCATAAAAAATAATTGCAAGGAGCACAGTCAGGGTATGATGGTAGCCATTTCTCAGGAGGAAGATTTTTTATTTTTTATTTTTTTATCTTTTAGCCATTTTATAGTTGATTTTGTAGTACTTGGTGCAGAATCTTGGTGAAAAACAAAGTTTCCAAGGGGATAAAATCGTTTACTTTTTTTGATCATGTGCTTCAAAACTTTAATCTGATAGTATTTAGTATCAATTTTAGCCTTTGGTTCTACAAAAAATGGTTGTGGGAGGACATTCCCATCTATACCATAACACCTGATGGCCAACTTGCCTTTTGTAAAACAGTTGCATATTTTCAAAGGAACTTGAAAAATGAATGCGCCCACCGGGATCCTTTTAAGATGTAAGAATAAATCTACACTATTATACATAACATTTTCAAAGACACAAAACTTTATAAGTCAATCCAGGATTCCTTTTCACATTTAAGTATAGGCAATATTTTCTTCTAAATATTTTTCAAAAATCTCAAGGATATTTCCAAAAAATTCTCGTAATCGACAGTATTCGCTAGTAAAAACTAACCTTTTAAGTATCACAAAAATACTTTAAAACTTTAAAGTTATTTATTACAGGATGTCGATAATAGACATGTTTCCTCTGATTCTACCACCAGTGTATTTATATAATAATTTTTTACTTAATTAATCGTGCTAACTTACTACTAAAATTTCCGTAAGAAAAATACTTGTAGAAAAATACAAGGAAAAAATTTCGCCTGTCGACACTTTTTATTATAATATGATAATTGCTTTTAAATTACAAGACCCATCTATACCATAACACCTGATGGCCAACTTGCCTTTTGTAAAACAGTTGCATATTTTCAAAGGAACTTGAAAAATGAATGCGCCCACCGGGATCCTTTTAAGATGTAAGAATAAATCTACACTGTTATACATAACATTTTCAAAGACACAAAACTTTATAAGTCAATCCAGGATTCCTTTTCACATTTAAGTATAGGCAATATTTTCTTCTAAATATTTTTCAAAAATCTCAAGGATATTTCCAAAAAATTCTCGTAATCGACAGTATTCGCTAGTAAAAACTAACCTTTTAAGTATCACAAAAATACTTTAAAACTTTAAAGTTATTTATTACAGGATGTCGATAATAGACATGTTTTCTCTGATTCTACCACCAGTGTATTTATATAATAATTTTTTACTTAATTAATCGTGCTAACTTACTACTAAAATTTTCGTAAGAAAAATACTTGTAGAAAAATACAAGGAAAAAATTTCGCCTGTCGACACTTTTTATTATAATATGATAATTGCTTTTAAATTACAAGACTTTAAAAGAAGTTTTAAGCAAATTAGAATATATTTTACCAGCTTCAAAATTATAACTTGAAGTATCATATGTTGTGAGGTAGATTTAGCGTCGAGCTGTGAAAATAAAGGTCGCCGATGGAAGTTAGTATTGAAGGTGATCGCGTCGAGTTGGGATTAAATGTTGGTTCAGGTTGGGAAAGTACTAGCTGTATCCAGCGTAGTTTGGCAATGATAAGGGTGAAATTGCTAGCTGAAGGGTCGGGCATAGGTCATTTTAGGTAAGTACGGAGTGTTTAGTTATTGAAACTTAGTTAGATAAATTGAAATTAGGATCTACGTAGATTACAAAAGATGATTGAGTATGATAAGGTGTTAGTGTTGCGGAATTAGTACGAGATTTGATTAGCCGTAGCGTAAAGGAAGTGTAGTAATTTTATGTTGGAGTAGATTTATGGACGTATTCACCCTTAACTTCGACTACCGGTTCAACGAAAAAACTTGAAGAGCGTCTAAAGGCAGAGTACAGCTTTCCAGAAAAATTTGGCAAGTTGTTTCTGCCATCTAGCGTCAAGGGTTTCATATAATCTATGATTGGTTATTTTCACGTAAAAAATGTAAAAATATCTGTACCGCTAGATGGCAGAAACAACGCGTCAAAATTTTCTGAAAATTTGCCCCCGCCTTTATGAGTTTTCAAATTTTTGTGTTCAACCGGGTGTTGAAGTTATTGGTGAATAACAGCAAAAGCTGTCGAATTAGTTTGTAGTACGAAGGTTATCTCGAAGTAGAAAAACATTCTTCGTCAGCCTAAAGGTATATCCGATCAAGCTTTCGGAGGAAGTTATTAAGTTTCAAGTGGTGAGCATTGCTTCTTTATAACAGTTTTAAATTACTTAAGTTAAAGTACTTGTGAGCTCCTTTCAAATCCGCAAGCCCCTCTTATTCGAGTAGAATAAAAGTTTGATATATTGTAACAAAGCCTTTTTATTGACTCTTAAACTGAACATTTAGTATAATGGAAACATCGGAAGTAGCCACGGCTACTTTACAATATAACACTTCGGAATTTAATAGGATTTTTATGAAATTTAACATAAATAAACAGAAAGGGAAATCTAGAACTATTCTACTTGAATTAAGCTTTAGATCAGAACATGTGGTTTGTGGTACTTTAAGTTAAAATTATACAGCTTTTAAAGCATATATATATTAATGTACTTAACACTTCTTTACCACCCTCTTTTAAATTAAACGCATCTCATTTTAAAAAGTGAAGCCAAATATTTAAATTTAAATTAAGTATTATTATTTATTAATATTATTATTATTATTATTATGGTTTTTTCTTTTTTTTAATAAATCAAAAATATAGTAATATAAATATAATAAAGAATTAATATTGGAACTTTTGTTTTGTTTCATTTTCAAATTTTAATAATCTTTAATCTTAAACTCCCTTGGGTTCAATATGCTTGTTTGCGAAATATATATATATATATATATATATATATATATATTGACAAATTCTCTGTAAGTTATTACTCTTTATTTTACTAACACAATTACTTACCTGGAATTTAATAATTGTAAAAGATTTCAAAATAATATAACCTCATTTTTAAATGTGAAATATAAGTTAAAACATTAAAAAATTAAATTTTCATTCCTACTCCCTCTGCATGAGCAAAGAGTGTGCATTACTGCAACTCCCATTCTCCATACATAATAAAAAAAAAGTTCATATTTTGAATTTTGATTCATAAAAAATGTTAAATTTTCTGAAAACAAACTTTTTTTCTTCTTTTTTTTTGCATTAATTTATTATGTCCTGTTTATCTTTATCTATTGAAACGTAACAAATAATTTACCCTTACATGTTACAGCTCGTTGTTTCATATAGATCTTGTATAATCTAATACAGATCTTGTATAATATAGATCTTATATAAGCCAGAATTCCTTAAAAAATACATATTGCACAACAAATAATCCTTTTAATTACAGATACATTTTCATACTAATGTTTTATATTATTGTTGTTATTATTATTATAATTATTAAAGAGTACTCTACTTTTCCCGGGAGTTTTCCAGGGAGGTTTTGAAGCACAGTTAACATGCATTGTTTCTTGATGCAACAAGAACAGGTGGTTAAAAAAACCATTAATATATATCTCGTACATTTTCATCATTTATTTAGATTTTTTTTTTTCAGTAACCAATAAATACAGTAGGCTATATTAATTGAATGAAATTCTGTCTGGTGAAATAATAAAGTTTAAGTTATTCTCTATTCATTTAAAGAAACATAAAAAAACAAAATAGATTATTAGAACATATTTTACATTGACCTACTTTTCTACTTCTACATGTCATTGGTAGAAAAGGCAGATCTGTAAATTAATAATAATAATAATATAAAATTTTAATTTTAATGCGCATAAAACCATGTGTACATGTTTGCATTATAGATTTTTTAATATAACATTATGTATAGTAATAAATAATTCTCTATTTTACTTTTTAAATTACAGCTATATCTTTCAACGACATCTACAAAATAAATTTGGTAATAAATTTTACATAATTTTATTAAATAAAATTAATTCTATTTCGAGTTAAATTAACTTGTTTAAATGGAGCAACAACATTAATTTTTGAAATGAAATATACTTTCTTACAATTTAATCAAATTACGTGTAATCAACAATATTAAGAGCTTAATTGAACAGTCACGATAATTACTTGTTAGACAATTAATTCGTATAATTCTTCATGTTCATATTGCATATTTAAAAAATTATGTTAAGGAAAACATAATTTAATTTGTTACATTTTTATCATTCATAATTAAGAATAAAATACGTAAAACAAATATTTTGGTATGAATAAGATAATTTATTTTTTAAAAGAACATTTTTAATTGCTAGTAATATGATTACGAACTTATCCTTGACTATTTTAAAGGTAAGGTAATTCTGAAAGTCATTAAATATATTAAGTACGTTTATTAATGAAATTATTTAAGTGAAAAGGAAACTTCTTTGTTTCATCTGCTTAAACTAATATTTTCCGTGACTTAAAATTTCTGTAAATCAGAGATTATGCAAGCAATTAATATTTACCTAACTATAATTAAATCAGACATTATGCAAGCAATTAATATTTACCTAACTATAATTAAATCAGACATTATGCAAGCAATTAATATTTACCTAACTATAATTAAATCAGACATTATGCAAGCAATTAATATTTACCTAACTATAATTGTTATAGAATTTTTTTTATATCTTACAAATTTATTTAATTGCAGAATTTTGAATGAGATTTTTCTAAAAAAAAAAAAAAATTGAAACCATATAATTATCGAAAAATTCAAAATGCATCAAAAAAAATTAAAGCGATGAAATAAGTTGACGTAAGTTGAATATAATTCTCAATTTTCTATCGTTGACCTATATTCAGATATGAAGAGCTAGAATCAGTCTTAGACTAAATGGAAAGCTTTTGTTACACGTGAATTAAATTTTATGCAAATGAAGGTAGATTTTCTGGAATATCTTGCCAAAATGGGTAGTAAAAATTTTTTAATTTGATTGGTTGAATAACTTTTATTGGCGCAAGGTCCATATTTGGACATGCTGTGCCTCTTAAATTTGAAAATTAATTTACAGCAAATTTAAAGTTATATGTAGTATCGAAATGAATGTACAGTAAGACCCCGCTTAACGCTGTCTCATTTAGCGCTGTTTCGGTTTAGCACTCTTTTATTTCCCCTGTGGATTCCCCGAAATTGCTCGCAGCAGTACGGGGATTCCCTGAAATTGTGCCCGCGCTGTTTCGCATTACGCTCTATTTTGAAGGAACGTATCCCCCGCGTTAAGCGGGGTCTTACTGTACCTATAAATTGAAATTTATAGAGACATTTATTAACATGAATGTTTGTGTTATGCATTCTAAAATACCTGTCTAATTACAGTATTCAGAGGAAAAAAAAAAAAAAAAAAAAAAAAAAAAAAAAACAGGGATTAAAATGTAAGTTGGGAAACCGTTTAAAAACTGTTCTTTATGAAAATATCATAGGCGTGCGTGAGTGCGTTTTACATCGCATAAGAGATACACAAATTTTCAGTAGAAAATGGTATCTGGGGTGCACTTCCAAGGGTGGTCCGGAGACACATCATAATTATGATCAGGCACCCCTTCTTCGATGACTCTAGAGGTATAATTTGGATTTGAACATGGCGGACATTGTGGTCACGGCAGATTTTACGTGTAGAAGCCACAATTAATGTAAAAAGAATGATATGCAGAAATGTATCCATTCATCCCATTAATACCTGCAAACTTGGAAAGATCAATTATCCTGTTATATTAAAGAAATATCTTCCAGCAAAACGTCCAAAACATCCCCATGCGCGACTTCCAAAACATCTACCCCCCATTTGGAAAGAATGCGTTTACAGAAATTTCTAGAAACAGAACAACATACAAATTTTATCAAGATCACTGTTAAAAAAAAAAAAAAAAAAAAAAAAAAACTTCGCATTAAATATTTTTCTTAATACGTCCAGCCAGCACCAATCGAACCAGGGACTACGAATGTCTACAATGGTACTTTTCAACCATGCAAAAACATAAAATGTATTATTCAGCATTTCCTTGTAGTTTTTGAACTAACTAACCATATTTTTTCAATATATTTTTTTGATTCAGCGATAAAATAAATGTGTGGGTCTCCCACGAACGATAAAATAGTAAAATTATTTACAATTAAAAAAGATACACATAAATAACATATTTATATATATAAAATAATAATAATAATTAAAAGATTTCTACATATCTTAACATCTGTAAAAATAGGTAATTTTTTTATTAAAACGATGTACATTTATTGAATAAATCTCAGAGATAAAATTAGCAATAGTTCAATAATATAAGTGCATGATTATAGCTCATAATTTTAATCATTAATATTGGGTGCAGTAAGGATTTTTAAAGCTAGTTTCGTATGACGAATACTGTGAAATACTGTATCAATCAGTACAGTGATTTCTGTTCTGCTATAGGAACTCGTACATAGTTATAAAACCAATGCAGAAACTAAAAAGGAAGCGAAAATAAAGTTAACATTTCGAAGGCGAAAGTTGTCATAAGCTATGTATTCGTCACTATTATTCGTTGTGAATTTCACCGATGGAAAAATGCTGCAAAAGGATGTTAATCAGTCTGTTTTGTGTTCAGGGAAGATATATTGGAAATCTCACAAAAACATTGTTTTAATGTTTTAAAAGTAGTGATTTTGAAATTAACGATCAAGAACCACACTGCAAATAAAAGGGTCTTAAAGTAAGACATAAAAACAACTGAAATGGCATTTAAGACACATAAATGTCTTAAAATATAGATTAGACATTAGAGATATTTTAATTTAACACAGAAATATGTCTGAAATACCAATTTAGACACAAAAATGTCTGAAATACGCGAATTTTCAGACAGCAAAACGCGTTTGAATTTTCAGACACTTTAGAAATTCAGACACTTGCATTACTTAGAAAATTTTTCATATGGAATCTAAGAAAATATGCTTATCCTTCTTATATGCGCTGAAAATATGCTTCTTTCCACATCCAATAAATATATTATTATTTTATATAATAAGCAGTTAAGCTACTTAAACTATGGTAGATTTATGAAATTAAATTTTTATGGAATAATACTCTAGAGATGTGAATGATATTTGCATGCTATTATCTTTAACATAATTCATAAACAACATACAACATAATTACATAAGCTTATTTCGTTAAAAAAAAATAATAATAATAAATTGTCTTCAAAGCTTTCTTATATTAAAAGAAAAAGTGGGAAGACGGATATAGCAAGTATGAGAAAGCGAATTTATAAGTGAATAATCCTGAATAATTTGTGCATAATTTTTTCTTTCTTCTTCTTATTATTCATTTAAAAACTCTTTTCTTTCACATATTTACCTGCATCTAAATGTAAAACAATAAATTTTCTTGTATTCATAATTATAGTTTGTTTTTATTTAAATATCACTTTAAGGAAAGAAATCATTATCATGGAGGGCTGCAACCTTCACATACTTGTTATGCATTATGAAAAAATTCTGTACCTCTAGATATAAAATTTAAGATTATAAATAATTATTAACTTTAAGATCAATACTATGAATAGTTTTACAGCAAAAAATCAGAACTAAAACATAACACTGCGATTTGTTTCGCGAATACTGAAGTATATCTTATCATGAAAACTCATTATACTATATACGACGGTGGCGTGATTGGTAAATGCTTGAGTTCGACCGTGCTTATCTCGAGGTTTCGGTTTCCCCGGGCAGTGTAAGTTCGAATCCCAACGTCGGTAACGATACATTTTTTTTTTTAAATATAAATTAAATATATAAATAATGCTCTAACCAATTATAAAATCTATTTTTAACAGAAAAACATAATCGCGCACTATATTTAATTATTTATTTATTTATTAAAAAGCCTTAAAAACGAAACGGTGCAGTGTTTTTAAGCCTAACATGGCGGTGTTTTTAAGCCTAAAACATGGCGGCGTTTTAAGACATTGCAATGTCTTAATTTCAGATGCAAAAAAGTGTCTTAAAAAGTAAGACTTTTTTTTTTCACTTAAAAAATGACCATCCATTTAAGACACTATTGTAACTGAATTTAAGACATTTACGTTTACAGTGCATAGCGGCGCGAGACAGAATGCCAAGCATGAGGATTTGTTAGCACTGTTCGAAAAATATGCATCTCAAGCACAAAAAAAAAAAATTGCCTAAAAATTAGAAATATATCAGAAACAACTTTTAACCGTTTGCGATCAACAGATCGTGACAGAAAATAGACGAGAAATCACTTCACCTAATGTTTTTCATTGTATTCATTCACAAAATATAAAGTTGCATTTGCATAAAATGAGTATGTTTAGTTTGTTTTTAGTTAAAATCGTGCTTGATAAAAATTAAGCATTAAAATTACTTAAATGTTATTCTTCAGCTCTTTACCTATTTTCGGTTTACGAGCCTCTGCTGCCGTTTGCATGCAGTAATAAAGATTCAGAAAGCAAAAAAATGGGTTACACATGAATTAACCGAAACGATCAATGGTGAGCTAGTCTTCAGTCACACGCGTCTACTAAACAGGCAACCAGGAAACGTTTTTTGCAGAAAATCGTGACGGGAGATAACAAAAGGATATGTCATGACGGGCTGAAGAAAAAAAAAAAAAAGGAATCCCGACAAAGCTGCACTATCAACGGCATAATGAGCCATTCACTGCAAAACATTCTTCTATATATCAGGTGTGCTTCATTACGAACTGTTAACACCTGATATAAGATTAACTAATGAACACTGGAAGCAACAATTCCTGCGAACGAAACAGGGAATCGGACGTAAACTGGAAAAGGTTTCCACCTCATGAAATTTCTCTTTCATATAACGCAAGGCCTCATTTTGCAGAACCTGTTAAAAAAACTTTAACAGCACTATACTGGGCAGTTTTAGAACACCTAAGGTATAGCCCCGCGACAGCCTCTTTGAACTGCCATTTTTTTCTGTAGATAAGCATATTCTGCTTCATCTTCTGTACTCTTTTAGACTGTGAACAAAATAGGAAAATGGGTAGATGATTTCATTGCGTTAATTCATTCATTGCACCAATCGTTCTAAACTTTTCGAATTTCTAAATTCTCCGAACGATAGCGGAAGTGTTAGATAATGATGGGTAATATTTTAATGAATAAATGTTTTATTCTCAGCTCTCAATTGCATTTTCCTTTTTCTGAAGCATGGTTTAAAATTCATTACTGCTCAGCTCGTTTTTTTAAACTTTCAGTCTTATAAATTAATTAAGTTCCTTACTTGTTAAACATATTATTCCTAAAATTTACTATAAAATGACGATTCAGTTTAAATAATTTATAAATTATGTAAACGTATTATTCTTAACTTTTTTGGTTTATATAGTTCTTAATAATAAAATAAAGAAATTGTATTTATAAAATTACATTGATTCTCAGAAAATTCGAAAAAAGTCATCTGGCATTTGTATCTAAAAAGATTGTTATACTTACTAAAATAATTTTGAACCGCTCCTTTTTAAACATTTTTCTTTTCAAAGATTGCTAATATTGTTGTAAACAGCCAGATAATGCTAAAAGATTTAAAGATAAATGTATGATCACTATTCATGATATTCATGATTTGACATTAAGTGCCACAACTAAAATTTACAGTAACTACTCGATAATTTGGAATTTCAAAAGTGACAGTCGTAAATACAGAATATATATATATATATATATATATATATTATTAGTTAATTTATTTTTTACAGTGAGTGGTATGGAGATATACCGTCCTAATTGTGATCTACTGTACGGGAGATGACTGTCGAGCTACCTTAACTCTCAAAAATACAGCACCCCTCCTCCTCCCCCCCCCCCCAAAAAAAAAAAAAAAATCACACGTGTTCGGCAAAAATACATAAATAAATAAATAAAATAAAATAAAATAAAATAAAATAAATTTTATATGCCATTTGTTGTTACCGCCTTAAAAATGTCACGAAGCTTAGAGAAGACACGCCATGATAGTCGGTCACAGAGATCTTTCCCTACCCTACCAACATTCGTTTCGCCTTGTGGGTTTTTACAGTGAGGTTGTACTCTCTTTTCTCCTGCTGGTTAGCATTTCGTTCATTTGTTAAAAGTTGGAAATTTTACATCGGTATTTCCCCTCCACACAATGAGTCGGAAGAAGCTTAAAATGGAAGCAAAATTCCGTGCCTTGACTCTGCTAGAGAAGAAAGACTCTGTGATTGATGTAGTCAGAGATCTAGCAGATCATTCAAGATTTACTCATCTGTAATCACAGATTCACGTCTATGCGGCTGCAGATAATAATAAAATGTAAAAGTAAGATTACAAAATACTGACTGCAATGCAATATCCACAATAAACCACTTGAATGTAAAGATTTTGACTTAAATGTTTCCACTTTATTGACTTCGTAAACATTTTCTACATCTGGGTCCGTCTAGAATGATTTGCCAGATCTCTGACAAATCAATCACAGACTCCCCTTCTCCAGCAGTGCCCATACATGTGAATTTCGCTTCGATTTTAAGCTTCTTCCCACAAATTGCGTTGAATGGGAATATGGATGTAGGTTCTCAAACTTTTAACAAATGACCGGAATACCGGATGGCGGAAGCGAAGAGCGTACATCTTCTCTGTAAACGTCCAGAAGGCGAACTAAATGTTGGTAGGGTACGGAAAAATCGTTTGTGACTGACTAACACATCGTGTCATCACTAGGTTTCGCCACATTTTATGGCAGGAATGGCAAATGACACGTGTTTTTTTTTTTTTTTTTTTTCCTTTTGACACACAAGTGTAAAGATATTTTTTGCCAAGACCGTATTAATACAGAATCATCAAATTTACAGAAGAAAAAAGAAAATCTAAAAAGTGAAGAGGTATACGATTAAACATGCTCAGAATAAAAGCCTTTTTCATCATAATTGATGAATGAGATGTTTCGTTAATGTACAGTGTGACTTGTTGCTGCTTTGACATCAAGATTTTCTCATGCAAAACAGAAACAGTATATACCAATAATTAAAATCCGTATCCGTTGTTACAGATTTAGATTTTATCTGTTTACAAAAAAAAAAAAAAAATGCGTCTTTTGTCAGATTGAGATGCAATTCTGCAATTTTTTTTTTTCTTTAGAGGACGATTTTAGGAATTTTTTGCGTTTTACTAAAAAATATTTACTGTGAATTTTATGCATTTTAAAAGTAATTACAAAACCTTGTTCACTTTTTCCGATGTAAAAGGAAATAAATTTATTTCTTGTGAATAAGAAAAATATTTATTTTTCTGCCATAAAAAGAAGAACTAATAACTTTTTTTTTTTTTTTTTTTTAGGAACTTTTATACATATAGAAATCGATTGTTAATTATTGGATTAACGAGTAGTAAAATTTTTGAACATAAAAAGTTATATTTAAAAGTTTTAATTACGCTCTAAAACGAGTTTGGAATAATTAAGTTAAACAAAAAGTCTCCTATTTCTAAGAAAAAATTTCGAACCGATCAAAAATTACATAAAAAAAAAAATTTCGGATTAGCCATTTTTCTTACAAGCGTTATAAGCATCAAAATTACTTCTAGCGTCATTTTCATTAGCTGAAATTTTTTTTAAACATTTGTATTCCAAATCATGGAGTAAACTATTTTTCATACGTTCTTACAGTTAAATAAAGAAAAATTAATTAAGTAATTAAATTTAATTCATTTGGTTTATTTGTTGGTGTGGAATTTAATGTACATTTTAATTCAGAAAGCATAAAGTAATTCATTTTAGTATTAAAAATTACTAACCTGTATTTACGAACTAATCCTAAACACTATACGACTGGACGCCGTATGACAATAAACACAATCTTATTCAATAAAGAAATACAAACAGGGATATATATATACGAGTGTGTACAGTTACCACATGCCTTTTTATGGAAAAATAAATAGACAAAAAAGAAAATTTGTAATATTTAAAGTAGTCTTTTCATCAGGACTCGCAGCATTCCTAAAATGTTACTCGCATTTTAATATACTGTCACCACTATCATCAATAAGAATTTTTTCTCATATATTTTAATGCTGAAACATGTGTAACCTTTATATAAAACAATATTGATTTAAAATAGTGGTGTCAGTATAATAAAATGGCCATAAATTTTTAGGAACACTGCAAGGCCTCTTTCATACTAATTTAAATTCTCTATCTGACAGATAATTTTTATTATCGTTTGCTTTCTTTCTTTCTTTCTTTCTTTTTTTTTATTTCTTCAAAAACTTGGAAAAAATACGTATTTTTATTCTTTAACAGATTATCAAAACATAAAAATAAATAAAAACTGTTTTAAAAGTTTGTACCAGAATTGGAAGATATAAAATTCCGTCTTTTCGTGTTAAAGCGATAAAGGAATATATTCTAACGCCATAGTCAACTATTTTTTAGAAATTTCCTAGATCATCATTTTTTATTTATTTCATAGTTCCGACATTATTAGAATGAACAATTTCAACATTTTTTTTTTTTTTTTTTTTTTTTAATGTTTTGAAAAAAAGGAAAAAATAAATATTTTTTTCATTTATAATGAAAAAATCATACAACTAAATAAAACTGAAAACGATATCGCTGAAACCTCTATACTGTTAAAAATTTCAACAGTAAAACTACTGAAAATTGTTTATATTAAAAATTATTACTTCATTAATATTACTTAAAATTCATTATTTCGCGCTAGAACCGAAAAATTAGATTTTGACTCTGATCAGAATGTTTACGTGAGGTTGAATTTCTTATATGAAAGTCTTATTTAAATTTACAGAGGAAAAAAAAAATATGTGTTATATATGCATTTAAAGGATAATATTAATTTAAATAATTATTGGTAAGAATATATTTGAGACTTAGAAAGCTTTTTCTTAAGTAGACTCATTCAGTTTTAATTTTTGTTGAAAAATTAAATAAATTAAATTACAGCATAAAGATTGAGAATCTCGATTATTTATTTCCAATTAAAAATACTGTAAATTTACAGAAATATTGGATAAACGTTTCAGTAAACTTATAAAAATTGTTTAATTTAGGAAACGGAAAGAAGTGTCAAATGCTAACAATAACAAATGTTCGTTGACATATTGAAATCATAAAATTTCTGAAAAATATGAAGCGGAAAACAAAGACTATTAAAAAACCACAAAAAGTTATTTAATATCATAGATTGTGATGATGTTTCAGTACTTCTAAAATGTTAACACAGTTGAAATATTTAATTAAGCCGTAAAGTTATTATTTTTCACATTGGCGACACGTCATTTGATAAACAGTTTTTTCGACTCGCGCGTTTAAAAACTATTTTTTAAGAAAAAGTCAATTTAAACTCTTATTTCATAAAATGAAATGTGTTGCTAAATTTTAATTTAAAAGGGTAATTTTATTTCTTAAACAGAAATAAATATTGAAAATTTGTAGGAGTTTATTTATTTATTTATTTTTTAATCGACAACTGACAAGACAATCTCTTTTCCCTGTAAAAACTATTAGCAATCATGTAGTGTTTTCTGTAATTTTTTTCACATCTCCTGTTCAGTTACTTATATTCATCTAAGCTTACATATTTATTTCTACATGAAACTGTTCAGTACATTATTTCAGCATCGATTTTTAAATTTTAAAAGTGTAGTATTCCATGAAGTCAAGAGAAAGATTATCTTGTCGTTCTTGCATGAAAGATAAAGGAAAGAAAGGAATTCGCTGTCAATAAATCTGTCGATGCCTTTTTTCTTTCGACGTCGAGACAAAATGTACTTTGACACCCCTGGCTTTATAAAGGCTTTGTTAAACTACCCCGAGTGATAAATTTTCTTGTATAAGGTATTACATAAGTATGTAAGGAAAATATTTTGAATAAAAAAAATCTTTACATTATTCAGGTATTTAAATAATACATATTTTAATAAAATCCATATGAATTAAATCCACATTAAACTTTGTAAAATTGTATGTATTTAAAGATATTTATGTTTGAATTTTATGAATAAGGACATTTTCATGAATTTAAATTTGTTCGAGACTACAGCAATGAACTTTATCATGTAATACCCTAAAAACCGACGTATGGGCCGATTTCAGTGCTTTATTCAATAGCTACCACTAAAATTTAATTATAACGTTTGTCTAATCACTTCGAAGAGTAGTCGTCTATTACATATACCAAATCTGATTCTTAAAAATTACTAGTGACTATTGAATAAGAAATTCCCTCAGTCTGGCAGTACTGACCGCGGCTTATACGGCGGTTTTTGCGGTACTAAAATTTATCCGTCTCAAATATATCAAAGATTCCTATAAACGAAAAAGTATTTTAAAATATAAATTACATTTAGTGCATTCTTATCTATTAACTGTTTTATAAGTTTACATATTTTATTTTATAACAAAGATAATGTTAATATATTATTTGGATTTTACCGGCTCAAACATTTTATATGTGAAGTTTATCAAAGAAAGACATGCATTTTACGAGTGAACTATAGCATAGAAACGAGTGAACTATAGCATTTCACTGAGAAAAAATTCTGTAACTGACATCTAGAATCTAAATTGTGGCTCTAGAAAAAAAAATAGTTACATGTCATCCTTATAATTTCTAGTCCTCTTGAAAAGCAAGTTCTAGAAGTCCCTATTAGAATTCTAGAGCGTTTGCATATATTCTCGAGGGCAAAGTTATTTAAAAATCTCAGCAAATAAATGAGACTACAAGAGGCGGGTTTCAGCAACTATAATCTTCACCCAGTTCGAGAAAAATCAAGAGAGAATTTCTCGTAATAAAAAAGATTCGGAATATTCGGAATATTCAGAATATTGTTTCCCCACCTAGAAATGTGTAAACTAGAAATTGTTAGTCATTTCATCTATTCAGTTTATTGGCGTGCCTTATGCGCATAGCTCGAAAATCTATATTTCTAGAAAGTGGTCACTTATTCATTCTAGAGGAAAGCGGTAGATTTTTTTTTTCAATGTTCGTACGAAATAATTCGACTATCTATTCACACATTTGATTTTGAGAGCATTAAAACTAATTTAAAAAAGCAGTGATAATTATATAATAAGTAACTAAACGAATTTATAAAAACTTAATGAATTCTAAATTTCGATTTAATTAAGAAATTTTAAAATTAGTCAGTGATATTTCTTTCATAACTTAATTAAATTGGTTGGAAGCTCACATGAGTTTCTCTTTTCTTTTGCATTTGAATAGTATAAAGAATATCTAGAAATAGTATATCTTTTAGTTAGGTAACGCATCCACTCCCTAACAACTTACTTATCTATAGTATATCCTGTGGATGTCCTTAGTATGTCCCCTCATCCATAGGATATACTAAGGATGTCACGTGGAGAAGATGTGCTGTTCATGGGAAGAGCGCTGACTACCACACTGTAAAAAATTTCAACATAAAACTCTGTGCAATGTATTATCTTAAGTCTTACGTAAAATTACAGAGAAAAATACACGGAGATGTTAAAAAACTTATTTCATTTTAATACCTAATATTAATTTAATTAATTATTGGTGAGAATATATTTCGCACTTAATACTTTTTTTAAAATAGAAACAGTCATTTTTAATTTTAATTAAAAATTAAATAATAAAATTGGGTAAAAATACAGAATAAAGATTGAGAATCTCGACTATTCACTTTTAACTAAGAATTATTGTAAATTTACAGCGACTCTGGATAAATATTTACATTAAATTTACAGAAATTTTTAACAGTGCAGTGAAGTTTTTCGACATGTTTTCAGAATGCAAGACAAACCATAATCTAGATAGATTTCTATTTTGGTTATATACTTAATTATTATTATTATTATTATTATTATTTATTTATTTATTTTATTTATTTATTTTTACTTTTAAAATCAAAGTAAAATTGTTTCTCTTTCTTTAATAAATATCGTTAAAAATATATTTTTATAAGTCTTTTGCATCGTAATTCGGTAAATAATAAAATTAATAAAATACTTAAAATTAATATTTCAGTAAATCTTCCGAATTTGATATTATCATGTATATAATAATGAAATATTTTTAAATTAAGGCAACTAATTCCTTTCAGTTATAGCCAATTTAAATATTTAGTCATTTTCTACACTTCTAATTAATATAATGAAATTTAAACTGCGCCAAGAGAAATTGAAAATTATTTATTTTCCAAAGTTAAATATTTGATTTAAAACAACTTATTCCTTTTAGATGCAAGACAAACACAGTAAATGATAAATTTAGAGAACTAAACATGTCGGTTGTCTCTATTTTAAAAAAGCTCCTAATTAGATGTGATTTTTATCATTTCATTAAAATTGTTGAAATATAACAAAATATTTCACCTATTTTAGCATGCTAAGAAATTTTCTATTGAAAAATTTTGCATTACATAATGCATTTAATTTAATAGATACGTAATTTATATAAAAACAAAGGAAACAAATTAGCATGAACTAAATTAACTCTATTTTATATAATATTAAAATTAAGTTTTGCAAAATCAAATTAAAATAATCAATAAATCTAGATCATATTCAATTAATCTATAGCTATGTACTACACAATTAGCGATGGTATGGAGCGATCTATGAGTGGTCCGAAAACATCACTGAGAGAAAAAAAAAATACAGCCTTTTTCGAGAATGAATAAGTGGTCATTTTCTAAAACCCTTAACTAGAAATATAGATTTCCGAGCTATTCATATAAGGCACGCCAATAAACTGAATAGACGAAATTATCGAGAATTTCTAGTGTACACATTTCTAGATGGTGAAAGAATATTCTAAATACTCTAAATATTCTGAATCATTTATATTCCACAAATTCTCGCTTTATTTTCTAGAATTTGGTAATAAACCAATATTATAGTTGCAGAAACCCGCCTCTTGCAGCCTCATTTATTTGCAGAGATTTATAAATAACCTTGCCCTCGAGAATATATGCATATGCAAACGCTAGAGAATTCTAATAGGGGCTTCTAGAACTCGCTTTCCAAAGGGACTAGAATTTATAATGGTGACATGGAACTATTTTTTCTAGAGCCACAATTTATATTCTAGATGTCAGTTACAGAATTTTTTCTCAGTGATGCCATTACAATTTTCATCTTCTGCAGAAGGTCATTTCTGATCCCTCAATTAACGGCCCTCTTCACTTACTGTCGCCGGAAGCCCGAGCCAATGTTATTTTATGGGAAAATTTTCTTTACAAATAACTTATTTACTAATACATATTTTTAAATTCTCTTTTCACATTCAGAAAATCCCCAGCTGTTAAACTGACGGACCTTTTTTTAAAATGTATTTTTTTTTTTTTTTTTTTTTTTTTTTTTTGAATTTGCAAAATGAAAAATGAAAAAATTTCACTTATTGAAAATTCGTATTTTGCAGCTTCAAAATAAAATATAAAAAATTAAAAAAATATTTTTTAAAAAAAGGTACGTCAATTTAACAGCTGGGAATTTTCAGAATGTGAAAACAGAATTTAAAAATATGCTTTAGTTCATAAGTTATTCGTAAAGAAAAATTTTCCATAGAATAACATTAGCTTCGGCTTCCGGAGGCGGTGAGTGAAGAAGGACCTTAAGTAATCACCACTACAGTTAATAATTTTATGGAGCATGCAGGTTATAGAGGGAAGGAAGCTTTTGCGTGCACCAATCCCCATCAGTGCATACAGCAGTCATTTGTCGACTCGAGTACCGAACTCGTAATCATCCGTTTAGAAATATTCATAGCAAAACAAATGGTATTTGTTTGTATATTTTTATTCGGTATAGTTTTAACATTAATAATAATACTAATGATACCACATTACCTAATAAATAAAATCAGTCTTAAAATTTTTTAATTATTGAAATAAAATTATTTTCGAACATGGAAACAAGAGGAAAAATATTCCATAGCAGATATATTTTCAATCAATACTTATTTTATTTCTTTCTAAAACTATAAGCAAAAACTACAAAATAATTCGTGTTTGCATTTATTTACTAAAAATGAACTTTCTCGTCTTTCAAGATTTCTTATCGATTTATTTGAAATTTGAATTTTCCGAAACATCCAATATTCTAGAGATACTTTTAGATAGAAAAAATGTCCAACTTATTATGCTGTTATATTTCTATTTTAAATTTTCATCAAAATTTTCAGTATTTCTCTGGAAATGTAACATTTTTAAGGTAAATATATTTTTAAAAAGATTTTAGGTAATTAAGGATCATGTATGAAGTTTCTGGCATGAGAAATATTAGGGATTTGAAATTTTCTTTAAAAACCAGTTCCATAAAATACTTATATGCAAGTTGTAATAATACTTATTTATATATAAATAGGAAGAGCAATGGCTTCTAATTGCAACAATCGTTAATGACAAATAAGTATCAAAGAGTTTTGTAAAGTTACAATTATTTTTTATAAAACTGGCAATCAAAATCACTAGATTAATGCATGAAATTTTAAAATTTTCCGTGTAGTATTTCTGTATTTACTAATTAAAAGGAAAATTTGACTGCTACCAAATTTAAATCATTAAAATGTCTTATGAATGATTAAACCATATATTCTTAAAATTAAAATAATTATCGTGAATATTTTCTCATATAATTAACTATAACTACTACATATTGACCAAAATTCTTTATACGTAATTTTTTTAAAGCAGAATATATGTATATGTATATTAATTTTGTAATATTTTTTAATGGAATAGATCAGTTCTTGTTTATAAAACATTTTCTCATTTTAAATGAATATGGATATTTGTAATCATCGAAATGAAATATTATTTTTAATTATATAACATTTTTCCCTTGCAACTGCAATTACATAATTGTAGTTGTGATAACTACATAATTAAATTCACTTTGAACTATAAATTATAACATAATTTTCACGAGTACAAAGTATTTTCTTTTGAAGAATGGCAACAGCAGAAACCGTGGTATATGCTTTAGAACAGAAAAATTAGATTTTGACTCTGATCAGAATGTTTATGTGAGGTTGATTTTCTTGTAGCGGCTCATACTTATTGTTATAGATTTTAATTACGTGTTCAGTTAGTATTATATTCGCCAAGTCTGTATCTAGTAAGGAATAAATCTCTACCCCGGAGATAATAGTACAATGTCACAATAATGTATTTTTTTAGGAATGATGTTAATGATACTCTAATGAAATATATTTGTCATGAATAAAGAAAGTGGACAAGGTTTAATTTCTACTGTCTTACCTCCTTTATAGTAACTAGGTATATTGATTAATGCCTCTATACAAAGCAAAATATACACATAAAGGATATGATGCTAACTCTTTTCACAAAATGGAGATTGTGTCCTTTAGCTCTCGGGTACAGAAATAGAGTGTGTAAAGAAGATTTTTATTGAAATTATTAGAACGTTTAACTTTTTCATTAGATTTTGTTTTTTGACTGTTATGAACAAACTATGTTCTAAAAGGAAACGTTTTCTTTTTCGTATCATTTGTTAAAAAAAAAAAAAAAAAAAATCTAAATTAAAAGTCCAAATCAGTAAATACATTTGAATGTACTAGTATGTCTCATTTTCCAATGTTTTCATTTAATTTGTATCTTTATGAACATTCTTCGCACGCTGGGTCTAAAATTTCCGCTTCCTTCTTTTATTTTATTATTTTTATTTTTGTTTCTACGTACGTAATATTAGTATCAATCCGAAAAAATGTAGTTATTGTTTGTTAAACGTGACACCGTTTCTAAGGGATCACGTAAAAATTTAGAAAAAAAAAAAGAAAAGAAAAGAAAAAATGCATAAATCCTATGACTTCAATGTCAAAAAAAAAAAAAAAAGTAAGATATTTTTGTCTTTTAAAGTGAGATCATGCTTGGAAGGAAATAAGAAATATTAAAACGGAATTTTCACGGTCTTTAAATTTCTGTACCACTAAATTTGTATAACAGTTCTGCATAGCAATTTACAAATTTCAAAAGAAATTCATTGCTTAAAAAAAAGTAGTGTGAGAGTCCCTGAAAACAAGCCGGATTCAGACAAATTCTGTAAAATAAAATATCAAGTGAAGAAGCTATTGCAAAAAAATAGCTTAAAATCTTTTTCGCATAAGACTTTGTGAGAATATATTAAATGAGAATGCGAAATGATTAAAATTTTAATATGAAAGTAAATTATTATTTCGTTATAATTACCTTTTATCTGAATGTAATCATTTTAGTTAGTGATGCACAATATATTTTAATTAGGCACATTGACTAATTTTTAGATCGATTAAATAATAATAATAATAACAAAATTTAAAAGTAACACATAACAATTATATTCCGCTGAAAAAAAAAAAAAAAAAAAAAAACTTTTATTTTATCTGACCATTTTTTCACTTAGCGTGTGAAAAAACTTCAAAACATTCATGAATATAACGTTTCTACCTACAAACTTTCTTTCTGTCACGCAACGCAGCGAATTTTTAGAAAGTATCAAAAAGAAAAGAACCTTTACCTTACACAAAACTTCAGAATCTTTTCATATATATATATATATATATATATATATATATATATAATTTTTATTCTCAAAATTTAATTTTTACTTTGTAAAAGGAAAAATATTGGTTTAGCAAAGCAATGTTTTGATATAAGATTTAAATAAACTGTGTAAAGAAATAGTAAATTTTATTTAAAAAAAAAAAAAAAAAATTACAGATTTGAGAGAATCTCCGTTTTTCATTTTATTTACATTAGTTCATTGTCTGAAGATATTTACTAACACTTTACAATTAATAATAATAATAATAAGTTATGAACATTATTAAGAGGGTTTATTTTATTTTATTTTTTATCTTATTTTGTTTATCCTATTTAATTAAAAAATACATCAACTTTAACCTAAAAGATTTCGGTAATATTTCTATAATAATGGATTAAATTACTTAAAAATTATTAATAGTATTAGTGCTAGAGTGTTAATATTTCGTAGTACTTTTCTCATTATGTATTTAAGTCTTTCACTACACAATTTGCGTAATATTATGCGTATTTATTGTAATAATTCCATATTTTTGAAATACAAAAAGGCAAGAGTTTAAAAAATAATAAATCACTATTTTAAAAAAAAAAAAAAATAAAAAAAAAAAAATAAAAAGTTATTTTGTTTCATATAAGAATTATTAATTACTTTATGTATTCCCATATTACAAACAAGGAAGAACATTTCGAGATTTAATACGTCGATTTTACCAGCCAGCCCTATAATCATTGTATTGCGTATTCATTCATATAATTTATTCGTTTTACAATATATAATGCATAATAAGGGAAAAATTTTGCAGAAGTGTTTAACAAAAAAAAAAAAAGAAAAAAAAAAAAAGGTATAATTTCATTTCTTAAACTATTGTAAAAGTGCAACAGATAACTTTTACTTATGATTCCTTAAACTATTTTGTAAAAATCTGCATTACAAATCATAAAAATTAGACTTTCTCACTACAATAAATATCTTTGAATTTAAATTATTATTTCATTAATGAAAGAGTTTTTTTTTTTTTTATAAATATTTATCTATATAGATGAAATAAAGTGTTTATGAACGTTTAAATAACTATTTATAAGGAATTGTTGAGATTACATTTATTTATATTTTACACTCTACCTTTTCTTTCTAATTATAATTATGATGATATTTTAATTAAAATTTTATCATTTTATTATTAATTAAACATGTTAAGATTTTGAGATTTAGTTTTAAAAAATGAAGACGCTATCCATCGAAGCATAAAGATAAAAGATTGTCTCTGAATATATCAGACATTACACTGTTCCGGAAAAAAAAAAAAAAAAAAAAAAAAAAAAAAAAAAATCGAGATCTGATACTATTTTTCCTGATTCTTATGTAAAATTATCTCCTGAATCCGAATATGACTCCCATTTTGCCCAGTCACCCACCGTTTTCTAGATACACCACCCCTTCTCTCAATTTCTTTCTCTGTTCGATAATTTTATGACCATGAATTTGATTTGAAGAATGAAAAATAATTAATTTAACACCTAAAAACAAAATATATATAAAGTTTAAAAAGTAACATTAACAACAGATTAAAAAAATATAAGATATATAATGCATAATTTCAGTGTTTTAGAATTTTCCAACTCTGTAGCCCCTCAGGAGATATTTAACGGTTAAAATAATTCTCCCCTCTCCTAAAACTGAAATTTAAAGCCATAAAATCACCGAAAATTGATAAAGATAGAGGGCCATTCCCCCCAAAAAAGGTGAGCGATAGGGCGAAATGAGCGTCATATACGGATTCAGGAGGTCACTTTACATAAGAATATGCTGAAATAGTGTCAGAGGAAATTTTCATGCCGAGCAGTGTTATTATTATCATTTCTCCGAGCATAGTTTACATAAATTTCATAAAGACATACAATGATACCTGTGTAATTAAACATTTCTGTATAGGTTCTCAGCATAAAAGTTTAATCTTCAGTACAATCATAGGAATTAAAAATGCCTAAATTTTAACATGTAAAAAAGCTTTTTCATGCAGTTTTAAGGGGGGGGGGGGGTGCACGAAAGTTCACGGAATTAATTTTTAAAACATCAATGCGCTATGAATTATTAAGGTGCTATTTTTTGTTCTCTTTTCTTCCCTTGACATAACTGATAAAACTTGAACCGATTTAGTTTCATGTACTCTCATGAAGAAATAGTACTATATATTAAATAGATGCTGAGAAAAAAAATATATTCAGAACAAATTTTGAGACATGTTTCATGTGGGAATGCCAACTCGTGGTGCTCGGTGCTGGGACCGTATGCGGCCAGCCGTATTATATTTTGCAGCCCATTACGAATTCATGTAATTTATAAGTTTATATTTTTGTTTAAAACATCAAAAATAAATTTTACTGTTCAAATGTTAATTCGTGAATGAAAATATATTTCATATTAATGAATGCATTCTGTTCCAATTCTTCACACACCCATCACACATACACACACATATATATATATAATGATTTATTAAGGGTAGTAAAAGCCAGTAGAAGCTCCGCTAAAATTCCCTCCCTACTCCACGTATCATAGGAAAGCATCCGAGTTTCTTAAAACTGTGAAACTCGTATCCCATCAATTTCAGGGAAATTTCTTTTAACTAAAAAAATATTGGATATGGCTGGGGTAGGGGCACAGGGATGACTGATAGGGGGACAAACTTTAAAATTTTCAAATAGGAAAGGGTTTTGTTACTACTTGGATAGAAAGATCTTTTCAAAACAAGCATTTTAGCAAGAAAAGTTTTGTTCTACAGTGCTTTTTTAGGAAAGTATGGCCGATTAAAGTTTTTGTTTAAATTCTCCTCCCCCCTCCCTTCCAACAATTTTGAGAAAACCTTGAAAAAATTGCAAACTGTAAAAAGTTCTTAATCAGTTTGAAGGGGACTTCGTTTGGTATTTAAAAAATGGAGGTTAGAGAAATGCCAGGGGGTCAACATTGACATTTCAAAAGGGAAGTTCTTCGTTATGTCGTTTGAAAAGTCGTTTCAAAACAAATATTTTTTAAAATTATTATTATTTTTTAGAATTACTATTAAGGAGATTATATCTTATTAAACATCTCACAAGAAGTCTCACCTTTTGCACTTATATTTCACCAGTAGTAGTAGTATACACCATTTTTACAGGATACTTCATGGATGAGAAATTTCCGTCTTTCTCCTACCCCTATTTTCTTACAGAAAATGTATTGCATTTTCATAGTAGTGTGTCGTGATTAAATATGATAGATAGCATTGTAAAAATAGATAGCATTGTATACCTTTCTAGATGGTGAAACAATATTATGAATATTATGAATTATTTCTATTGCGAGAAATTCTCGCTTGACTTCAAAGAATTGCGTCATAAAACAAAATTATAGTTACTAACCCTCGCCTCCTGTGTTCTCATTTATTTTCATAGATTGTAAAATGAGATTGACCACAAAAATATAGGAAAACACTAAAGAATTGTGGTAGGTGATTCTAAAACTCTCTAGCAAAATAAACTAGAATTTATAAGGATGACATAGAACTATTTTTATTAGAGCCATTATTTTTTTTCTAAATGTCAGTCACAGATTTTTTTTTTCTCAGTATATAGTTGTTTATTATTATTTGAATTTAATCAGGATCACAAACAGATGATTCGAATGAAAGATTTCTCGAAGATCAAGAGTGTCTTTTTTTTTTTTTTTTTTTTTTTTTTTTCATATATTTAGGATCCGCTACGTGTATATTTATCAATTTTTCAAGTTAGGTTTGCAATTATCAAATGAAAATATGGAGTGAACGTAAAATGGTTAATCAAAACAAATTAAGATTCAATGAATAGCAATCACAGGTCAAACATTTGTTTTGTATAGCTATTAATATTATTATGTCAATAATTAATATGTTTTGTGCTCTCTTCATTTAAAGGAACTTAAATAATTGTATACAAAAAGTAAAGTTTTTCTCGTATTATATAGATTTTTTATGAAGGTTCTGCTCAATTACCAGTACTATATATATGTTACTGATTTTTTTTTTTTTTTTTTTTTTATGATTAGTAATCACAGGTTAAACATTTGTTTTGTATAGCTATTAATATTATTATGTCAATAAATATGTTTTGTGCTCTTTATTTAAAGGGATTTAAATAATTGTATACAAAAAGTGAAGTTTTTCTCGCATTATATAGGTTTTTTATGAAGGTTCTGCTCAATTACCAATACTGTATATATATATTACTGGGTTTTTTTTTCTGTTTTTTTAAGATATATTTTATTCTAATCAAATTTAGATTTCTTCATAAAGGAGAAATATACAGGGTGTCCAAGAATTATCTTTACAATTTTGAAATTTAATAACTTTTGAAATAAAAAGGATATTCACATTCTATGTTCTGCAGTTATTAGTGCAACTCATAAAGTTTTGTTCTGTTTAGGTTAGCCAGTTGTAACTGAGCATGTGGACCCCACAGGAGAAAGAACAATGTGTGACATCGTTCATTGAGAGCAAATCCGACACACAAGTTCAACGCAATTGCAGGACCAAATTTGGCAAGGCGCCAACATCCAGACCATCCGTGCATGGCACACTAGCTTCATGACCACAGGCTCAGTGTTACATAAGAACTGATTTTTTTGGACTGCACTGGAATGCTTCGCGAACCCGCTCAACAGTTTCATCACTTCTGCTGAGTCGTCCTGCTCCTTTCTTATGTAACACTGAGCCTGTGGTCATGAAGCTGGTGTGCCATGCACGGATGTTGGGTCTGGATGGTGGCGCCTTGCCAAATTTGGTCCTGCAATTGCGTTGAACTTGTGTGTCCGATTTTCTCTCAATGAACCGTGCCACACATTGTGCTTTCTCCTGTGGGGTCCACATGCTCAGTTACAACTGGTTAACCTAAACAGAAAAAAATCTTTATGAGTTGCACTAATAACTGCAGAACACAGAATGTGAATATCTTTTTTATTTCAAAAGTTATTAAATTTCAAAGTTGTAAAGATAATTCTTGGACACCATGTACATTCAGAAATTGTACGGTAGGAAGCAGTTTAGCGAAGTAAGAGTCGCGAAACTGTCTATAGGATTTTACTCTGCGAAATCAGAAAGGATAGCTTTCTTATTTTACGAGGTTTGCTAAATTGGTGAGTTTTAGTGTAAGCGCGTAATGAAAAGAAGTAGATTAATTAAAATATAAAAAGAATGATGGTTTCGTGCTCGGGGAAGTAGTAGGCGTGTCGTAGATGGGATGTAGGATTGTGACGTAGCTTCTACCTTGAAGTATAATTCTGGCCATGAGTACGCCTAAGATGAATTCACCTGCTCGAGAAATCATCGAGTTAATTGTCAGATTTATTCATTGATGCGTAATGTAGCATCGTTTATTGTGTTATAGTAAGATTGTTCCGCCACTTATTTTTATTAGCTAATGAAAGTGCCTAGCATTTATAATTAACCGGAGAAATTAGAATATTTATGTGTTTCAAACGTTTTTAGTGATGTACAGTCTGTAACAAATGTGTCCGAACACTAGCAAAAATTGCTATGTACAAAAAGTACACTTCATACGGTTTTTTTAAATAAATCCTTATCGAATCCTGTTCTTAGTGAGTGAAAGAACATGATTCGATAAGAATTTATTTAGCAAAACCGTATGAAGTGAACTTTTTTTAGATAGGAATTTTTGCTAGTATTCGGACACTTTTGTTAGCGACTGTAGTCTGACTCTCCCTTTCCTTAAGTTTAATTAAATATACTATTCAGTTATAGTATTTGACTCTGAATTATTTACGCTCATTACATCATACAGTACAACACAGGCAGGGCAGCCTACGTCATTACAAAATAAATTATCAAAACAGAACTATTTTGAAATAAAGCTACAGTCGGCTGCAAAATTATTCGAGCACTAGCAATAATCCCTGTCTGAAAAAAGTACACTTAATACTGCTTTTTTAAATAAATCCTTATGGAGTCATGGTCTTAGTCAGTGTAAGAACATGATTCGACAAGGATTTATTTAATAAAACTGTCTTAAGTGTACCTTTATAATATAGGAATTATTGGCTAGTGCTCGAATAATTTTGCAGCCGACTGTTCACCGTTTCAGACATTAATATTTTTACAAAAGTTTACACTGGCATTCGAATTAACAAATGTGAAAGAGTTAACAACTCGGGTTTTTTTACATACTTTCACTGAATTATTTAATGAAAACTGAATGAAAATGATATATATATATATATATATATATTATATATATATTTATTTATTTTATTTTATTTATATATATATATATATAAATATATATATATAAATATTATATATATATATATATATATATATATATATATATATATATAGATGAATATATATATATATATATATATTATATATTTATTTATTTATTTTATTTTATTTATTTATTTTATTTTATTTTATTATATTTTATTATTATTATTATTATTATTATTATTATTATTATTATTATTTGAGAAATTAAGGATTGAAAAAGTTTCGTTTTAAAAAGATTTTTTTTTTTTTTTTTCTTTTATAAAAAAATAATGTATTTACTTAACAGGTTTATCTGTTTCAATAAAATCCTCTATTTAACATCATTTATCTATCGCTTTATCTCATAAGCTTTATTTCACAATGATATGAAGTTTTAGCCTCTCTTTGTTAGATGGTTACACGAGTCTCTGAAGGGAATTGATCCCAGAATAGGAACTGAACTCTATAATGCTACAACAAAAAGTCCTGATTTATGTTACTAAGGAATTTTAAAAGGAAAAAATCCATCTACTGCTTTAGAAATAAGAAATGAATAAATAAAAGTGCTGCAACTTTTGGCTTTTTTTTTTTTTTTTTAAGAAAGATTTCAATAAAATTTTTATATTAGAATTCAATAATAAATAATATAAAAAATGAGTGACTCAATTTTATCGCATTATATACTTAAAGTTTTAACTCTAATGAATGGTTTTATTTACATATTTCGTAATTATTTCATAATTAAATTATTTTTAAAATCTACTTTATGTTTTTATTATTTTAAAATTAAAAGTGATTTTTTTTTCCCTTAGACGCTATTTATTATCTTGTAGATCTTTTGCCTTACAAAAAAAAAAAAAAAAAAAATATTCTATTAGATTTTTATCAATAATTTTTTGTAAGTATCCATTTAAAAATATATGTATAAATTTTGGTTTAAAATGCAATAATATTATACTAGTATCGCCCAGTGGTCGAAACTCGACCATTTTTTTTTTGCAAAGCGAGGCAAAGCAAAGTTATTGCCTTGTCCTAAACGGAATGCAATTGCAGCACAACTGCGGCAATTGTTTGCCGATATTCACTTTAACTGAATCAGCAGAGTTTTACTTAATATAACTATTTCTCTCTGTAGTTGTTAGCTTTTCCTGAAATAAGAGAAAATCGCACCGTGAAAATGCCCCTTGTTGTGTGATACAGCCCGAAGCTAATAGGTACCATGTCAAACCAAGGCCCAACCAAGTATCAAATTCTGTTAAATTAATTCGATTGGTTCATAAAGTACAGTGTTTGAACAAAAAAAAAAAAAAAAAAAAAAAAAAAGATAATTTTCAAAAATGGTCGAATTGAGTTCGGAAAATTTCAAAACGTGTAACTTTATCGAAAACCGAAAATCAAAAATTTTCTGAATCTTATATTTTCTACTTATATATGCAGAGGAAAGAATAATAAATTCACTTTTTAAAAAATAAAAATAAGTAGTCAATTTCACTTAATTAAAATGCAAGGAAATCTCAAAACATGTAAATTCATCGAAAACCGGAAATCAAAATTTTTTATGTATCTTCTACTTGCTTCTTCTACCCACAAAAGCTAGCAATAAAGACACTTTTAAAAAAAATAATTAGCCAATTTCAGTTAATTGAAATGTAAAGAAAGCTCAAAACATCTATATTCAGCAAAAAACGGAAATCGGAATTTTTTCCGTATCGTCTACTTATACATGCAGCAGTTAGTAACAAATCCATTTTCCTTTTATTTAGTATATTAGTTGAATATTTATTGTTTAAATATCACCCTTTGAAATGAAATGTTTATGTTTACATTCGAAAATGGAATCTTGCCATTTTTTTTTTTTCTGGAGTTTTGTGATTTTAAATTAAAATTTTATCAATTTTACAGAAAAAATAACTCAATCAAACACATGTAGACAGTAACTTATATATAACTATATCCAAATATCGGAATTAAAATCGGCAGATAATTTCCGTTATTTTTTAATAATATTTTACAAAAAATCCAATGAACGATTAACATACAAAATCTTTTTCATGGCTGCATGGACAGACAGTGACGTCATCACTTCGCTTGCGTTTGGTGATGCTACATTATACAAATTACTGTGTCTGTGGTTTTATCTGAGCTTTATGAAATTGTCAGATTTAACAACTTTCTACTTTTGGGTATTTTTTAATGTAAAGGAATACGTGTATAAAAGGGAAAAATTGGGGAAAATGCATAAAAAATAAATGTATTTCTATATACCCTCTTGACATCGTAAGAAAATAATATTTGTATTCGCACATTCCGGCTAACCATACCTTTCGAATGATACCATTTTCAACCCTCTACTCCCATAATTAATATGTTAAAAAGGGGCTACAAATTTTATGCTTGCCTGTTAATATATATATATATATATATATAAATTATTAATATACAATAAGTTTCAACAACACCTATTAGTTACAGTTTTTAAGGGCTTATTAAAAGCAATTTCTTCATTTTCTCTCTTTAAGGGGTCGGTTAAAAAATCCTTAATAAAGCACGAGAAAATCCAAAAAAAGTCTCAAACTTTGAAACTAAATATCCCGATTAATGTAGGACCAACGTATCCCATCTTGCTAGAAATCCCATCACATCCAATTGAAGCAATTTTCGGCAAATTTTTTAGTAACACTTCTGAAGAGAACCTTTTTCCAGATGAGCTGTTTTTCAATTTCAGAAACAGGAAATATTCACTGTTTGCCAAATCTTGAGTTTTGCAACAATACTTTAGTTGTGCGATCACTATAGTGCCTAGGATTGTGATCCAAAACGATGACACCCTCACTTAATATTCCAGAGCGTTTGCGTCAGATTGTTTCACGTAACTGTGTCAAAGTTGAACAATAACGATCAGCGATAACGTTTACACCTGACTCCAGGTACTCAATAAGAATAATACCAAATGCTTCCGAAAATATAGTTGCCATAACTTTACTAGCAAAAGGTTACTAGCCTGAAACTTTTTTTTATCGATAATGATCCAGTGTGTTTCTACTTCATAGTGAGTATATTAGTTGTGAAAACGAAATGATGAAGCCAAGTTTCGCTCCCAGTAACGATGTGATCAAGAAAATGAATCAGAATTGTAATGCTGAAAAGACATGAGACTGCATATAAGTATATAACCTATGTGGCTTTCAGCTCCTCGGATAACGAATGTAGTATTCGACGGGTACAAATTTTGGAATATCGCAGCACATAAGAAATAATACGCTGCTCGTTATCACAGTTTAGAATCAGCTCTGATGTCATTGCAGGTAAAGTAATTCGTCGATAATTTTAAATAATTTTTCAACTCATACTAGAGGTCTGCACGGACCCCGACCTTGCCCTTAGCCCGTACCCGGCAACCCAAGGGTAAATTTTTAAGCAAGCTGAGTCGAACCAATAAACCAAGAGAAATTTTTTCAACGGACCAAGCCGGGACAGCAAAACAAGAATGATTTTTGAAGCGAGTCGGGCCGTCAAATCAAAATTAAATTTTAAAAAAGGTTCCGGTTAACAAATAAAAAGTAATTTTAAAACGGGTTGGGTTACACAATCAAAAAAAAAAAAAAAAGTTTGAAGTTTTCGAATATTTTTCAATAAATAATTACACCCAAATTTAAAAAATATATAAATATATAAATGTGGAAGACTGACAATATCGTGTTTGTTAACATTAAAAAAGATAATAAATCTAACGTAGTAACATCTGTTTCAAACATTTTCTTGCTTTTTCGTCTTTGTAGTTTTTTATCGTTTTGATTAATACTTCAGATAAATTTTGAATGTTTATGTTGTGATTGAATATAACCTCGAATCAAATTACGTGCTGTTTCTAATTTTATTTTTAGCATGTATAAAAATAAATAAATAAAATTGTGATTGTGTAAAATTTTCATTACAGATTTAGAAACAAAAATCTATTAACTTTCCTATTACATTTTACGTTTTTTACCCCTCCAAATATTAGAAGATTTAAGTTTTGCCAATAAGTAAAAAAAAAAAAAAAAAAAGTAGAAATTTTTTTTTTTTTTTTTTTTTTTTACAGAATGTCTACTAAAACACCTTTTTTTGTGTGTGAGTGTGTGTGTGTGTGTGTGTGACTCTTCCACCAGTAAATTAATGTTAAAAAGTTTCCCTTAAATGATCGTGGAAATATACTATAGACATTTATTACATTGGTGGAACAGTCACGAAAACAAATTATGACGATAAGCACGCTGCTTTAAAAGTGATTTAAATGCACAATGTGCAAGAGTTTCTGTCTCAAGACAAAACTCTTACACCACTATTTCTTACCAATAATTTCTATCGTATTAAATCTTTAAAAATTACTGGATAATCATGATAAAAATTATTTGTAAAAAAAAAAAAAAAAAAATAGTGACATAAGGGTTCCGTCTTGATATAGAAACACTTGCATCCATGAAATATTATGATACAGATAGCGATTTATATTAACAAGTTCCAAGTTTTAATAACTATTTTTATTGTGTGATGTATATTGTGTACAAAAGTCTCCATTTAAAAGTAGTGTATTTGTTGTGGCAAAACGAGAGGTGCCAAGTTACTACAAATGAAAAGTCACTTTCATACCACAATTTAGAGATAGAAATCTCCGTTCTATTTAATCGCAAGAAAAAAATATATTATTTAAAAATTCCGCTATTAGGGTTACTGACAATCGGTAACAACTTGACACTTTTGGGCAACACTATTCATACCTAGATGTCAAAATATTTGACAAGTTAAAATTTAAAATGCATTTACAAAATAATAAAAATCAGCATGAAATTTCAGTCATAAGACAACTTAGTGCTCTTCAGTATTATCTGATTTTAAGTTGTTTCAATTCAAATCCGTCTAATTCAGATTGACTGATATATATATATATATATATATATATATATGTATGTATATCCTATCATAAACTTACAGTAAAGTATCATATAAGGCAAACGCACCAGTAGTGGACCCTGTACCAGTAGTGGACACTTTTAATTTTAAGCACGTAAAATAAGCTACCTAAAAATTCTGAAGATTCGAGCAATGTTCAGGAAGGGAGTTATAGTCCTTTACTGTTAAACCCTTTAACGAAAAATAATTCCTGCCATTAGTTTTAAAATAATGTTAGTTTAACTTAAAAAATTTGCACTTTTTGTGATTTTACAGTTTTTTTCTTATCACTTTGAATAAGGAAATGAAATTTTAGTTGCTCGCTCTCTGCTTATTTTTAACTGATTTCGTCTACCTTTTGCTCTCATATGACTAAAATAAGTATGCAGAATTCATTTATGGTGCTATTTTTTAAATCTTGTATTAACACATAGTATTGTTATGGGTGTCCACTACTTGTGCCAAAAAATGTCATCATAACAAATAGTGGACAGCCCTGTCCACTACTGGCTCGTGTGACTTTTAATGCCAGATTGAATAGTGGACACAATTCTGTAATCTAGCAATTTTAGAGTTGAATTTTAAAGCAAAAATTCAAAGGGCTCATCTATTGGAACAAAAAAGGGTCCACTACTGGGTTTTTAATGTGTCCACACTAGCTCATTTTATTCTCTTCAGATGTTTTGATTTTTTACATAGATAAATGCTACAATTAGCAATTTTCATAATACAGTCGTGTTAAGAAAGAGTTAGTAATGGTCTGAAACATTAATTATTTTTTGAAACTCTAAAATTTAGGAAATTGCACAAAAAATAGCCGGAAAATGTCCTTAAAGTGTCCACTACTGGAGGGTTTAGCTTAAAAGTTTTTTGGCTTTTCAAATTTTCAAAAATGCAAATTACCTTCATAAAATAATTTACATATTTGAGAAATTAAATGCAAATCATGAAATTATATGTAAAGATTTAAGAATGCACATCTTACTCTTTTTATTACATTCTAGTTTTAAGTTCATATGAATACAAAATTAAATTTTATTGTTACACCGGGTCGGGATTGGCTTGGTCCTATTTTGTTACTTTTACTTCGAGACAGGCCGGACCACGCCATGGTTGTTAACGTGCAGATCGGGGCAGATTTGAGACTATATTTTCACTTTTACTTTAGACCTGACTGGGTCTAACACTTCAGGCCCGTGCAGACCTCTAACTCGTACCTTGTTCATGTCTGTCGTTGAAGAGTATAGACGGCCACTCAATGCTCTAATGTTGTTTTCCCCATCTTCTCTTTCCAACTGAAAAATCGGACACTTTTTCGCTACATCCAATCTACTCCTTGCTTTTTAAGCATGAACTTCCACTTTTGACTGAGAATTTTAAATGCGGGCACATTATTAGCCCATTAGAAACCAATATTAGAAACCAATCAGTAACCAATCAGTTAATTATTAAAAACCAATCAGTATTCTCATTTCCCGCAAGACCGATTTTTTAGATGTCGTGGCATTTCAATGGCTCTAACGCATCTTCGAACTGACACTAATTGACACAACCACTTTCAAAAAATTAGAGTCATTTGCATCCATTCTACAGAAATATATTTGCTCCACAATAATTGTTTTTTAAATGCTACTGCTTGCAACCTTTTTTTCCGATCCATCTTCGTATACAGTAATGTACATGCATGTTGAATGTTGTACAAAATTAATCTCCTGTTAAACATAAAGAAAATGAAAAAAAAAAAAGTTAAAACAGCTATCAGTTGATTGTGTGATTTTAATTAAAAATTGTATTTCGTTCTCCCATTGTTTAATGGTGTTTTCCATTACCTGCGGCTTATTTCTGTCGAGCTATCTACATGATAGACCACATGTTTCTGCCTAATGTTTGTCTGAGGGAGTAATGCCGACCGGTTGTCGACCTGGATAGCTCAATTGGTAGAGCCTTGACATTGTAAGTCTTAGTTCCGGGTTCGACTCCCGGTCCAGGCATTATTTTCACTCAGTCGTAAAAATAAAATTTCAATAAATATGATTTTCTTCCCAATCAGTTGATTTTGTAATTTTAATAGAAAAAAAATTGTAAAACAGCCATATTTGAGAAAACGCAATCGCAAAACAGATTTGTGAAAAACTTAATCAGTTCTGATTTTTTTTTTTTTTTTACTATTATTTTAAAGGGAGAGGGGAGGGGGTGTAAGAATTTGTATGATATACGGGACTTTTCTTTTTCTCGGTAGATATAATTTTAATCAGATATAATTTTATGGGGGGAAAATAAACAATAATTTGCAAACACTTTTTTTTTTTTTTTTTTTTTTTTTTGTTTATTACATAGAAGTATAAGAAAAGATTAAATGTTAATATATATATATATATATATTCTTATCTCAATAGAAAAGAATTCATTCGAAATTCTTTCATTTTACACGTTTGCTAACCATTTATTAAAAAAAAAAAAAAATTACATTAAGCATTTAAAAGTATTTAATTTCAAAGTATTAAAAATATTTAATGCCGGTTACTGCTACTTTTTTTTTTTTTTTTAACTTATAGCTAATCAAATATTCTGTGCAAAATAATTATTTATTTTGATACTATGCTTTAAAGAAGAAAAAAATAAAAAAGCCTTCACTGTAACCAGAAAAATAATATTACCAAGTAAAAGCAATGATTAACAACTGTGAATTATTATACAAAGCATAAATTCACGAAATTTATTCTTAAAAATTTCAGCTCACGAATAAATGTCCATACATCCGAAGCTTATTAACCTTTGTGTAATATCTATAAATTCACTGGATTATTCTTTCGAAAAATATACGCTTCACAAATTAGCCACATAAGGACAATAAATGAAAATCCCGAAACTACATCGTGAGAGAAGTTTGAGGTAGTTGAGTTATTTTACCCTGAAAATACTTCTAACTAAATAAAGACTTATTATTTATAAGAAAAGGATAATAGTATTCTAAATCCAGATAAAAGGCTTTTATGCGACTTTCAATAAGCTCGAAAGGGATGAAATAATCTCTATCAAAGACTAAGAAGTTTCGCTCAAAGTTATAAGTAAATTTATCAAAATATAAAACTGCTTAAATAGATATATTAGCATATTGTCTTTTCGTTAGGATATTAAATTCATTTAAACATACATAATATACACATGGCTATTAATGATACTTTTTATCAATTTTGAAGTTTCAGTGGATATTGTTGCCAAATTTTGAATATTTTGTGCAAAATTTGTTTATAAGAGATTATACAAAAATTTTCCTATAAGTAACGCTTTAATGAAAATAAAATATATTTTTTCGCGACAAATTAATTATCTGTCTAACATACAAATATAATTGTAAGATAAGCATGTTGAAGTGATGAACTTACAATACTTATGAAACTAATGACTGTTGGAGAAATTTATCTGTGAAAGGGGTGTGTAGACACAAGTACTTGAATGACAAAAGAAAGAATGATGAAATTCAGTGACATGAAGGAAGTACAATTAAAACATAATTTTAATAAAAAAATAAAAGTAGTTAGTTGGATCAGAAAAAACCGAAAACTGAGACTTTTATAATTATGGAAGATATAGTAATATCAAGTGTTACCAAAAATTTTAACTTATTAACTATTTAAAATTTTATTCTTGATATTCAACTCCTGTGAGACAAGTTATGAAATTTGGCAAAAATTAATACAACTACATTTTCTTGCCTAAATAACAATTTATATTAATTGACAATGAAATTTTCTGTTGAAGTCGTTCTGTAGTGTATTAAAAATTTAAATTGAGACGAAGTCTGGTAATATTTAGAATTTTGGAAGTTTGGTAGTTTTTACCATTTGTCCAGTTTAGTTCTCACTAACATGGTAGTATTGTTGGAAATACGTGATCTCTCAATTATACGTGCTCTCTTTTATACGCGTTTTTCCCTAATGGGCGTTTTTTTTTTCCCTTGGTCCCGGCCACGGACATGAGAAAACAATGATAACTTAATTCACTTACGTGCAAAACTAAAAGAAGCGCCTTTCACTTATGCACGAATTTTTAATTTCGCCGAAATTTTTGGAATTCAAATTGTAAGTTCCTCAATATGAAAATTTAATCATAGCTGAATTGCGGGAAATCGGTGACTTAGCAGTTGAAATAATTAGTGATGATGAAAATGAAAAAACGGCGACGATGATCAGGATGTGGCAAAATCTCCCCCAACTCTCATAAGAGCATTAGAAGCGTTAGAAACTCTGCGGGGCTATTTTCAGCTCAATTTTGAAAATAAAGGAATTTTTTTCATGTCTTCATGAACTTGAAAAATCTCTCTTTGAAAACTTTTGAAAATAAAACTAATCCTCGATTGTAAGTTATTTTGTAAGAAAACACATGAATAAAAGAAAATCTAAGTAAAGAAGCATTTACTTTTTTTGTGTGTGTGTGTGTGTGTGTTTATTAAAAAATAATAATAATAACGGAATAATTAACGTACGACTTGTACATTTTGCATTTTGAAAGTACATAATCTCATTTCCATTTTTCAACTATACTATATGCGTATAGCATTAATTAATAATTACTATGGACACTGCTCTGAAGTTTAACTTTTAAGCTACCTTCAGTGGGTTTTCACTTATACGCGATTTTGACTTATGCGCGTTTTTGGAACGTTCTCCTTTGTCCGCTCATAAGTGAGATATCACTGTAAACTATTTCAAAGTCCTATGATGCTTTCGATTAAAAATGCTTTTATAATTTCTCACAATGTTTTGTTTTGTGCAAGAATGTTTCTATATGCCGAAACATGTACGGAATAGTGTATGTTAAAAGAACTTTTCCAAATTAAAAAAATCATGTTATGGAATAGTTTTCAAATAATATTATGAGATGATTGTACAGAGTAAATCAGGTTGATCGAATACATGCGATCACCATATAAATGGTAAAAATAAGAAAATATTAATGTTTTGACAAAAAACGCAACTACGAATTTATCATTAAAAATTCTAAAATATTAATGGATGGTTGTCGAATAAAGTGTATTTTAAATAGAAACTACAATTAAAAGATTCCGTGAAACTGCACTTAAATTTGAAGTAAAAAAAAAAATAATAATAATAAAAATATTAATTTAAGATTATTTTCTAAGCACCCTGGATTGTATATATTTTAAAATATGCAAGTAAATTTAAATTATACCTTTGAAGTAACACATTTGAAGTATATATATGTATGCTATTAATGTTTATATTTATAGGTAGCTCAACAATGCTACATTTTCCCCTATTTATAGGAATGGTATATCAGCTCTATTATGCATAAATTAATCAAATTTATATATGACACTGTTATGCAACTTTTCGGGTTATACGTAATTTTCCAATCAAATGGAAAATTAGAATGATACAGAAGAAAGTTTTGTGATGGCAACTACCCATTTATTTAACTTGAAAATATATCATTTTAAAAACATCATATTTCTGAATTAAACGGCAAAACGTCAGAAAAAGCAGGCTGTTCTTACACTACTTTTTCATTATATTTATTTGCATATAAAAAAAAAATAATAATAAAATTAAAAAAAAAATAAAATCTAAGAATATCGTGGAATTGTTGAAATTTAATATATATGGATACTTTTGTAAATTTTATCTTTTTCTTTCTCGGCAGAATATCACGTCAGTAAAAGAATCCGCTTGATGATATTTGATACAAGGGATGTATCTGATGTATTTCAGATTGAGAAATGTCAGGAATATGCCTTTTGAAGTAAATATTTTATCCTATAGTACACTGACGGTGCATATAAAATAGGAGTTCTTCTCAAGTGCATTGGTTTTTTCGTATGTTGTATTGGAATCAGATTGTAGAAGTAAAATAAATTTACGAAGGATGTTAAGGATTATTAAAAGTTTCCTATGGGAAAGATTGCATATTTCATAATAATGTAGTTAATGTAAATTATTTAAAATTTTTTCCCCTGAACTTAAATGGATTACAAAAATTTTAAGCAAATAACAATATTAGCGATATTTGAAAAGTTTTTACCATATAGCTTATAAAAAGATACTTTTTGATGAATATTTTATTTAATTTTAATCAAAGATTTACTCTTAAAAATATTTTGAAGAAAATTTAGCATTTTCCGAAAAATTTTCCGTTTTTTATATTATACTATTTATATATATATATTTGTGTATAAAAAAAAAAATAAATAAATAAATAAACGATTTTGAATAATCTGGTGTAACAATAATTTCTCTTATCCTAAGTTAAAATAGACAAGTTATTACAGCTTAAAGTCTTTGATAAGACAAACTGTATTTTTAAATACCTAAAGTATTTTTAAAAACAGTTAAAGAACTATTATTATATTTTATATTCAATTTCAAATTATTTGCAGATTTTTGTTCTCAACACTTTTGGAAACTTAGTTTGCAAATTTTGAATTGCTCTGCATATTACTTATAAAGTGCACACGCACCAAAAAAAGTGTGCTTAAATTTAACACGCACCCCCCCCCCCCTCCAAAAAAAAAAAAAGGACGCAACAGAAGGATGAATGTTTTTCTTATCATATACAATACAAAAACATGTACTAATTTCATTTTCTTCCCTGCAGTCTAAAAATGCTGAAAGTGCCAACGAGAAATTTTACCTATATATGTAATAAAAGTTTTCGTAAATGAAACATTATTTCGATCCAATAAAAAGTTTCAGCTAATAACTCTAAATTACTAAAATATATATAACACTGAATTTAGACATTTTTCTAATATATTTTACCGATAGTTATACTTGTACAAATACTTTTACCAAATACCTACATTTTGCATTCTCTAAAAACTTTTCCAAATCACTTTTTTTTTTCCTTACTCAATTCATACTTGGCTTATATGGAAGCATTCCGTAGTCTTACAAGGAGAGGTCACGACATGGAAAATTCAGATCGGGACGAAATTCCGCAGGATTGTAGTATATAGTATCAGTACAAAAACCCTTGACGGGTTAAAAGTTTGTGACGCAGCTACTTTATCGCTATAAGAATTTGAAATATGGGTCTTAAAAATAATGATATCAAATTTTAAGTGACGCTTTGCTAGTAGTTAAAATATACATAGATTTTCTTATTTGATCATTTGCTTTTTTCTTTTATTTATATTTACAATGCAAACATATTTTTAACTTCAAGATAAGACAAATATATAAAATATACTCTGATGCTTTTTCATTTGCATTTCAATTTCAAAATAACAGTTTTAAAAGGAATGATATCAAAATTCCAGTGACGCCTCAATGTCACTTTAAAAGATCTGTTTTTAGATTCCACTAAAATTACCTTTGTTTTGTCTAATAAAGTATATTTACACATTGAAACAGTGCTTTTAATTTTCAAATATATACTGTCAAAAAATCACACTTTCACTGAGTTTGCATTATAAATTGAAATTATTTATTTCAATACATCGATTTGTCTTTTGCGTCACGCTATCCAAAACGGTAAGTAAAATTTGTGCAAATGTTTTCTTTGCATCACACTATCTCTTTGCACACATTTTGACTTAGTTGGGTATTACGATACAAAGTAACATTAACATAAATTTTACTCACAGTTTTGGATAGCGTGACGCAAAAGACAAATCGATTTATTGAAATAAATAATTTCAATTTATAATGCAAATTCAGTGAAAGTGTGATTTTTTGACAGTATATATTTGAAAATTAAAAGCACTGTTTCAATGTGTAAATATACTTTATTAGACAAAACAAAGGTAATTTTAGTGGAATCTAAAAACAGATCTTTTAAAGTGACATTGAGGCGTCACTGGAATTTTGATATCATTCCTTTTAAAACTGTTATTTTGAAATTGAAATGCAAATGAAAAAGCATCAGAGTATATTTTATATATTTGTCTTATCTTGAAGTTAAAAATATGTTTGCATTGTAAATATAAATAAAAGGAAAAAGCAAATGATCAAATAAGAAAATCTATGTATATTTTAACTACTAGCAAAGCGTCACTTAAAATTTGATATCATTATTTTTAAGACCCATATTTCAAATTCTTATAGCGATAAAGTAGCTGCGTCACAAACTTTTAACCCGTCAAGGGTTTTTGTACTGATAGCATTACTTTTTATAGGTTATTAATCAAAAGATTAAATTAAGTCCTTCCGACTCATAAGAAGTTTAGGTTGATTTATCTTTTCTTATGAAGTTGCCACCATTGTTTTCAAAATGGCAGCTACAATTTATTAATGGACTTGGTGGATTTATTAATGAGGGCTATGTATATATGCAGCTTTAAGCAAATCATTTCAAAAGTTATTGTGATAATTTTCAAGTGGCCACCATTTAGAAACAAAAGGACAGAGTGACTGAGTTGCCCAGTGAACTTATCAAAGACATTTGAATGATATATCAACTGCGCAAATTTGATCTGAACTGATTCAATATTACAAAAGTTATTGTAATGAAAAAAATTTAAGTAGCTGCCACTTGGAAACAAAATAGTGGAGCAAGTTGCCTAGCAAACTTATCCATGATATTTGAATTGTAAGTTCCCTCCCCAAATCTGATTTGAACCAGTTTAGTATTCTAAAAGTTATCGTGGTGGCACATTTTCAAGTAGCATCCTGATTTCAAGTGGCTTCAACTTGGAAACTAAATGCTAGAACAAAATTCATCCAAGATATTTGTGTGATAAGTTCAATGTCCAACTTCAACTGATTCAGTATTTAAAAAGTTATTCTGATGATAAGTTTAAAAGTGGTAGCCTGATTTGAAATGGCCGTACTTAAGATATCGGTCATTTTGTTAAAAATGGCAGATAAAATTTATTAATAAATACTTGGTTGAGACCCTTGTGTGGTCAATGTAAGCATCAAAATTTAAGCAAATACAGTCTTAACTAACCTTTTTTCAATGTGGATTTGAAATTTTCATGTAGCCACCACTTGAAAACAAACTGCAAAGCAACGTCGTTAACAAACTCATCTAAGATATTTGTAAGATAAATTTGCTGTATAACTTTGGTTCAACTTTGAGTATTATATCAAAAATTATCGTAATCACAAAATTTCCATTATATATACAGAAAAACGAAAAACTCAACATTTTTTACATTTATACGACCATTTTTTAATTCATGAAATCAATGAAGGTAGTGAATCAACGAAGGCTTTTCTCGCTTCGCTGGTCACTATATTTAAAGGAAACTCTTTTCTATATAACTTTACAAAAAAAATAAAATTTAAAGAAATCATGAAGCACTTTAAAGCCCGCTTTGGTTCCCCGCTGCCTTCGGCAGCGACCCACTCATTCGCTGACTCTCAGGTGACTGTCCCTATTGCCTGTGACGACCGCTTACCAGTGGGCTTCCATTTGAGTGCTTATCAGATGACAGTTTCAAAAAGATTGAAGTAGTCATTTTATATTTGAATCCCAATTACATATGAACAACACTATATGTGGTGCATATAATATTTTCTTTCACATTATTTTCTATATTTATTTTATTTAATCGATCAACCATAAAATGACAACAATTTCACACATAATGAAATATGTAAACCTGATCATGGTACAGGCAGCCTTAATGTAACTCCCCTTGGTGACTTTTCAATTTTTATCGTCACTTTAGACAAAAATACATATATAGATGAAGAAAATAATTTAGATTTTAAAACTTTGCATTTCGTCAAAAAACTATTTCGATAATATTTTAAATAGGGAACTGTTTTATAATTATGGTGATTCTATTTCATAATTGTTGATAATAAAGTTACAATTTTATAAGGAGAAAATATTTCAATGTATTCATCCACTGGACCACAAACAGTAAAATGTAAAAAGCAAATTTCTGATTGGCAACACTGCAAACAACAACAGTTTGTTTTGTTACCATTGCTTACTTTGCTTACCCTTGCTTACAAAATTATATTGCATTATTTTTAAAATTTTCTTTTTTTTTGTCTGGTAAAATCTTGGATTAATCTACATTTACATACATTATATTTCAGGTAGGAATTAGTATTTTAATAGTTTTATTTTACTTTTTATACACATTGTCCATTGTGAAGCACGTATAAACTTTGTACATTTAGCTTCTCAGTTTTTTTCAGCTTTTTTATGTTTCTGATGCATATTTGTTCTTTTTTTATACACTGAAGATTAAAATAAATATTTATTACTTTTATTAAAATATGTATACCATGAATCATAAAATAATTCATGACAATAATAATAATAATAATAATAAAAACATTAGCAGAATTTTCTGAATCTATCTGCAAAAAAATAAAATTTATCTTCAAATAGTGAAGAAGGAAGGCACTCCCTCTCAGGCCTAGCACCGTGTAGTCAGTCAGCCTTAATCCCAAACACAAACACACTCAAACCATGAAAGCCGAACCAAGTCTGGTATCACTAGGAATAATTGCAATTCATAAAATTAATTTGTAGATGCAAATTTTACATAAATTAAGACTATACAATATAGTAATCTAGAGCAGGGTGCGAAATTTCCGCTCACCAACTCGAGTGGAATTTTTACTGTGGCGAGTAAAAATTTGGTCAAGTTATAGATAGAATTCTTACACAATACGGTGACAGAAAATTCTTTTTATAGATTTAAATAAGACAAAATCTTGTGATCTTATAACCTCTCCTTTCTCTCTTCTCGGAGTGTTGAGTCTGTGTGTGCGCTGTCTGACGATCGCCCCAGCCTAGGAAAGGAAAAATGCTTAGTACATGCATAAAAGTTTTAATCTCTTCATCAGTTTCATTTCTCTCACTTTGATTTCTCCAAGCTGAGTGAGAACAGACGAGCAGAGAAGAGAGCCTCTTTGCCCGTCGCCCTCTATCCGAGAGAATAGAAACACGAAAGTTTGCCTATGCGATATTGGTGCATGAAAATGAGCTCGAGCCCTTTTAAAGATACTGCTTATTTTTATTTTGTTGAATAATTACCAAAAAGTAGTTTACATTCTTCAGTTTTTCATTGAAACGTCAAGGATTTGCGCTTGTAATGATTTGTAAGCAACGATTATATCAAAAAAGTTATTCTGAAATGGTTATTTCAAATGACAATAATGAACAAACTATACACACCGACATTCCGTCTGATTACAAAAATAAAATGGACAAAAAACACATTTCTGATGAAAAAAGTTAAATAAATACCGTATGCCGTGTATAAGCCGAGAATTTTTGGAAATTTTTCGGAAGCTGAAGTCGGGGGTCGGCTTATATATAAGAGTACACATTTTTAGGAAAAAACGTACATTAGAAACAATGATTGAATACATAGATTTTAAGCTTAAAAACTAATATAAAGTAAAATAGTGATATTAAACCTTATTTTTAAATAATTATCACATATAAAACTTTTAAATTAGCAATTTTAAATTTATTTCAAGAAACGCTCAATGTAGTCACGTGTGTTACATTTATTTTTTTTGACCTGCCGGTAACTGACATCATCGGCAGATTGCACGAACGGAGTAACTACTCTCTCTGATTCAGAAATAGTATAAGAAAAACTTGAAAAAACAGGACTCCTGATCATATTTTTAATTTATACAATTAAATCATATCTGTTTAAAATGTTTCAAGGCTTACACTAGCAAAAGAAGTGGCAAATCTTTGTTTTTTCATATAGAATTTTTTTTTTTTTAAGATTGCCTTGAGGTACTGATAACAATACTCAAAAGTAGAAATATACAAAATAATTTAGATGTGTCATAAAAATAAAAAATATGCAATCGGTCTTTTAACGGCTTATTTATGTAAACATCCAGCGGCTGCATCATCGACGTTAGGGTTAGGCCTCCCGGTATTACGGCAAGGCAACCATCGTTTTCAGCTGCTGGGACTTGTGTGTGCGAGTGCGTCTGTGCTAGCCTCCCTTCTGATAGGGTTGCCAGAGTTAAAATTATCGTCATTGGCGAACACACTGCGATCATTTTACGTCATAGCTAAGCAAAGTAAGGAATTCTATTGGATAAGCATGCATTTCGTGCAATTTCATTGGACAGATTATCCTGAAAGTTGTATAGATTGGCAATATACTCGAACTTTAAAAGAGTATTTTTTTCAATTCGGCTTGTACACAGGTTGGCAATTTTGGGCAAATTTCTGCAGGGAAAAACATACTCTTGGCTTATATTCGGAAATATACGGTAAATAGGTAAATAAGGAAGCTTAACATTTCAAATAAAAAGATTAATTTTCACAGAATATTGTTTGACAGAGTTTTTTTTCTTCTTTTTTTCTTTAATGAATCTTTGCATTTTATGTTATTAGATATTTTCATCTTTTTCAAATCTCAAATACAATACACTATAATGATTTTTAATTATAGATGATTATGAGACATGATGATATACGACACACTTTTAATATACCATAAAATTCCGATAGTAACCCCCCTCCCGATTATAACCCCCCCCCCCCTCTCTTACCATTGGCGTAAAGGTAGAAATTAAGAAATTTGGTTGGTGGCCACTGGCCACTAGCCTTCATTTTTTTAGTGGCCACTTTTAAAAAGTTACTTGGCCACTCGCTGATAAAAGTAAAAGTAAAATAAAATTTTCTTTTCTTTAATTTTTTCAATGTTCAGTCTCGACAAATCATTAAGAAAATAATTAAGGTAGTCAACTTTTTGAAACTCATCCACAATAATACATTTCTGATAAATTTTAATAAATGAAATAGGAATAGATTTACATAATTTATACTATGAATGTAAGAAAATACTATTCATTACAAAATTCATATGTTTAAAATGCTCTTTTGGTTATATTATTTTATAACAGAAAAATTCTGATTATATTGCCCCTTCACTATCCTGAATGGTGTCGATTTTCTACTTAAAAAAGAAAAAAAAAAAAAAAAAAAAAAAACATCTTTGATTCATGAAAATATGTATTTGTAAATAAAAAAAAATATTTTTTTAATAATACTTTTTTATTTTGCAAGTTTCTTTTTCCTTTTTTTTTTTCTTGTTACAAATGAATTATAAATTAATTTTTCTTTAATAATAATGAATTTTTAATAATTTGCAATTATAATCCCCCTCTCTAACTGAATTTAGAGAGTGTGGCTGTAGTCGAGATTTCACAATGAAATTGTAGCTGTCACTTTTTAAAAAGTTAATTTTGACAAATTTTAAAATTAGTAGCACTAATTCATCTTAAGGATAAACAAGATCTTAAGCTCAATCATTAAATGATAATTCAATAGAAAAAAAAAGAAATCAATTTTAAGATATTATCAAATTTGTAATTTAATGGTCTGTAGTATGTAGTACATCAGTGTAACTCAGATTAGACATAACAAATTACATATAATGTGTCAAATGACGTTTTTAATTTTTCTGCGAACGTAATACAATCGGAGTTTCAGCCGATTGATTATCTCACGAGCTTCCTTTTTGTCTCTTTCTCCCGAAAGTTGGCCGAAACTCTCATTTTGACATTTTTTTAAAATTAAAATCTAATACTTTTATAGAAAAATGGAAAAAAGCCATACTTTTTTTAGTATATGAATAAGACTACCTGCCAATTTCCAGTGTTTACTGTTAAAATTGACTTCCGAAAATGTCTGGAAGTGGCGATGTTAGATTTGAGAAAGCCTGAATTCGAGGCGCACGGCGCGTTTACTGTGAAAACGCCGCCGCGCGATCCAAGTTTGCATTGGAATGGGGTATTCTGTAAAGAATGGGTAGAAGAATTTTAAGTGTTTACTATTAAAATTGACTTCTGAAATATGTTTGCAAGTGGCGAGGTTAGATTTTAGAACAGCCTGAATTCTTTGCGAGGCGCGTTTACCGCGAAAAAGCCGCCGTGCGATCCAAGTTTGCCTTGGAATGGGGTATATTTTATAAAGAATGGGTAGAAGAGAAGTGGCCACTGCAGTGGCAACCAAAGGCAATTTCTTTAGTCGCCACTTTTAAAAATCTAGTCGCCATGGGACGAGTGGCGACCGCTAATTTCTAGCTTTACTTTGGCAGCTAAGTTCGCCACTCTTTCGTTATTCCCATGAGCGTTGCAAACATACTTTTTTTAAATTCTGAAGTCTTATATGTTTATTTAGAAACTTTAATTTGCATATAACGTATCCAAGTATTATTTTTACTCATCTTTTTAAAAAAGTAAAATAACTCCAAATAAAAAAAATGTGGTGTTGTTTACATTCTTTAAACTCCAAAACGTTAACTGCTAAATCAAAATATTCACCGTACTTTATTTGCTAATGCAAATGTAAACAAACATGCAGCTTTAGCATAAAGCAATTTGTTATGTTTATATTTTCAAAATCAGAATGAGGAACAGCTATACGATAAAATAAGCCACCCATTACTGTTGCCAATGTACAGCTTACCAGATGAGTCGATAGTGCGAACTGATACTCAGAATCATTACAAAACATCAAAAATACATTTTAAGAAAATAAATTATTTCACTCGTGTTTGTTTTGAAAGTCACTGAAATAAATGAATCTGAAAATGCATGAAAATCAGGGGTCGAAATTAGAATCAGTAAGTTGGGAGCCAAAAGACAACTAATATTATTTTCTTAGTTGCAATTATGTTGTACTAAGGTGCCATTTCAAAATTGTCATTTACACATAGAAACATGTGCATAAACATTATACATAAACAGAAATTAATCAAAATACTGATACCTTATCTAGTTAGTTTTTTCCATTTTAAAAATGTGTTAGAGCAAATATTTTTACAGGAAAGCTAGGAATTTAATTCTACTACTTCGTTGCTAGTGCCTTTATTTTCATCACACATTATAACTGCACACTGAAGGGGGAAAAAGAATGTTAGGCGTCAAAGTGATGATTAAGTATAAAATTATGGTCATCAAAATGAAATATTTATTTGCAAAATACAACTAACTACCACTAATTTCAAGCCCTGATGAAAATCTGTGCTGCAGCGGTCAGTATTCTAATATAAAAACCAAAAAATAACATCACTGGATACCCCTAATTCATAGCACACAAATCAGAAAATGCATAATAATCTGTACCGGAGCGGTTAGTATCCCGATATTAAAACCAAAAATACATCACTGGATATCCTTAAATTGATCGGACAAGGATCGGAAAATGCATGAAAATCTGTACTGCATCACTACCATGAACAATTTTTTTCCCTAAATAATTCCATTAATTTAATAATAATAAAATACACTCAAAAATTAATTTTTAAATTTCAAAAATGCATTTAAAAAAATCATTCACCTCGGTTGCATTACAATAAACATATATGAGTGGCTGACGCATGAAGAAAAACAAAATTCCGAGACAGTTAAACGAAGTTCCGATACAAAAAGGTTACTATTAAAAAGTGTCGATACTCAGTATGCTCATTGCTCAGTAAAATCAATGAATAAATCAAAAATTAGTTACCATAGTTATAATAAAATTCTTAATTTAGTTTTAAGAAAATGACTTTCCAATTCAAAATTTATAGGAAGAGATTTAAGAAAAAATACCGTAAGATTATGTAATGGAATATTATCCATCTAAATACTTTATATATTTCCCAAAGGCAGAAACACTGCGACACGGCGACATAGTCGCGGACACAGAAAAACGGCTTGCGGATAGTTTTTGTCTGCACTGAGAAAAAAAATTTGTCTGTAACTTTTGGATAACTATTCACTTATAAAAATTTCTGTATCAAAACTAAAACTAATACTTGTATTATTTATAATTATTTATATTGTGTTGTGTGGAACATTGCTATAAAATATTTAATTGAATGAGATGAATTGAATGAATACAATTGTTTATATTATATCGTTTTGTAGTAAAATTGTATTTGTGTATTGTTGCACAAGATCAGCACTGATGTTAAGCCCCCTCCTCCCCCCCCGTCCCCATCAGCTTTCAGGCTTTTTGAGTGTAAGCCATTTTCACCCCTGATTACATTATTTTGCAGACAGATTATGAAATCTTAAAAGCCTGTTGCAGACAGCTTCAAAACTTTCTGCCACTGGGATATATTTTACCGAAGTGGCTAATCGGACCGTCGGTGCGATTAGTGTACAGTCTATTTGGACCATCTTTTCCAAGGAGAATAAATTAGCACTGATAAAAGAGTAAAATTTAGAAATAATATAATGTGTCTCGTCCCCGTGCATGAAAAATTATCTTGTTTACTTTTTTTTGAGTGCGGGAGTAGGGTAGAGATTAATTATTTTCACAGAGATTTTGTACTCTAAATGAGGCTAAAATTATTCATAAAAGGACAATAACTCAAAATTAATTTTTATAAAGCAAAAATGAAAATAATAAAGACTTCGAAAATTGAATAATAAAAACAAAAAAATGCAACATGAAAACAGACCTTAGTAAATGAGTATTATCAATCTTTGAAAAAAATCTTCGCAATATGTTTGTTTATGAATATGTATAAATAAATCTTCATATTCAACTACATTGATGTTATTTGTTTTTTTATTTCTTTTCTGTCTTTCCTCTTTTTTTTTTTTTTTTAACAATTAAACCGTTCCAATATAATTCAATGCAAACTAAACTCAATTTTCTATACAAATATATGTATGATTTTTCTGAAAATAACTTTTGTACTTATTTATTAATGTTGACAGCAATGTTGAAATAAACATGGATTGTAGATCAATCGCATTATACACTTTTAAAATGTTAAAAATTTGAATTTGCAGCTGAAACAAGCAAAATAATTAGTATAGGGTTCCCACTAAATTTCAAAAATAAAATTCCCTGACTTTTCCAGGTCTATTTTTAGAAAATTCCAGTCACAAAATTTGGTTTGTGACATAAAAGATAGCTCACGGTATAAAGCAAAACATAGCTCGCAACATAAAAGACAACATAGTAACGTGACTTGTGATATAAATTGAATGTTTAAAATGCATTTTCCAGGTTTATATCATCATTTTCCCAGGTTTTTGAGCAATATTTAGATTCAGAAAATTCCACTAATGTTTTATTACTATTATTTTTATCATGCTGAAAAACAAAACAACAACAACAAAAAAAAAAAAAAACTGAGAAGCTAAATGTACAAAGTTTATACAAGTTTCATAATGGACAATAAAACTATTAAAATACTAATTCTTACCTGAAATATAATTTAATTAAAATCCAAATGTAATTGTTATCCAACAGACTATTTAAGACACCACGGAGTATTATAAGACGCTTTCATGACGCCAATCCGTGCGCTAAGATAACAAAACATAAACAAACGTGTTGTTAGTAGTGTTGCCAATCAGAAATTTGCTTTTTACATTAACTGTTTGTGGCCCAGCGAATGAATACATAGAAATATTTTCTCCTTAAAAAATTGTAACTTTATCATCAACAATTATGAAATAGAATCACCATAATTATAAAATAGTTCCCTATTTAAAATATTATCAAAATAGTTTTTTGACGAAATGCGAAATTTTAAAATCTTAAATATTTCCTTTATAACAAAAAATATATATATATTTAAGTGAAATTTTATTTCGTATATATACAATAAATATTTAAAAGAAACAATAAAGTTTCTTTCTTGCATTAAAAAACAAAATCTTAATTTTTTATTGACTGCATTCAGATTGAACCAACCAACCAACTACAAGACGAAACCGAATAACACCTGTTCAGAATTCTGAGAATTATCAATAGAAATCTTTGCATCGCGTAGTAAAAATAGTTCGATTTTTAAACTGAGTTATAAAAAAAACAAGAGTTTTCCTAGGGAAAAGGGAGATGTCAGGCACATCAGATAAAAGCGATTAATATCATATATAAATTAAACTAAATTCGCTCGAGCCCTATTCGAGAAAAAAATCTTACACATTAGGCCGCCCATTTATAGCTTAAATGAGCCAATTCATATCTCGAAATATATTGCACGCAGAAATGTAGGGATTTCAGGGTAGGATCAGACAGAAGGTGAAAGACTATTTTGAAATTATCAGAACATAACCTCCCATATTTCCTGAGATATTAAGTGTCGGCTTTCAGCGGTCTCTTTGATCTTTAAATTCCTGTATATATAAGTGTCGCAGTTTCGTTCGTTTTTCCGTTTCCGCTGAGTGTCGTGGCGTTCGTTTGTTTTTGCGCTTGCGTCACTTGAGACTCTGCCGAGTCTCTTGATGAGGGTAACAATATATTAAAGCAGTGGGACCCACTATCCACAAAATTTCGAGAAAGTTTCAGTAATCTTTAAATACAAGTTATTTCACAAGCGAGCAAGCGCCCCAGTGGTGTGATCTTAAAGCGCGAGTCTGCTAGCCAGACGACTTGGGTTCGAGGCTACCTCGAGTCTGCTTTTTTTTTTTTTTAATTTTTACTTTATTTTATAATTCAATTCAAAATTTGAAAATTTTAATAAAATATTATTTATTTTTTTTTTTTAAATATAAAATAAATAAATTTTTCTATTTTTAATATTTATAACTTAAAAATATAATAAATTTCTATAACTTAAAAAATAAATTTTAGTTTTATTTTAACTGTAAAATAAGGTAAAACTAAAGAAACTGTTTTTGATTATTTATCGAAATATTTTGTTTTATTTTAGGTATGCTTGAAACAATACTAAATTTTGTTTAAAAAAAAAAAAAAATAATAATAATAATAATAATACAGAGAAATGATCATTTTAATTGCATATATAATTACTATCCAAATTAAATAATTACTTCTCCAATCAATACAGTTTCTTGAAAAATTATAGTATAGGATTACGATGCTGTTAAATTATTACAGGTAAAGAAATGTTATCTTTAAATGTAGATTTTAAATGTTAATGAACATCATTTCTTTTTCGATAACGACTTCTTTTTTTTTTTTTTTATCCTTTCTTGCACAAAATAAAATTCCACCTGCCCTTCATTATTAACAAGCTAGAAGCGTTTACGTAATTTATACACATTCAAACAACATCAGGAAGCTCAAACCAAGATTTAAGTAACACCTGCTAACTATTTTACACTTTGTTTACAGCTTGCTTATTTTTTAATTATTTAAATATTTATCTGTTTTTCTTTATGTTTCTTATTTAGGGTTTTGTAAAACTAAACTTTATTTTTTAAGTTATAGAAATTTATTGTATTTTTAAGTTTTAAATATTAAAAAGTTATTTTATACTCAAGAAAATTAAATAATTTATTAAAATTTTCAGATTTTGAATTGAATTATAAAATAAAGTAAAAATAAATAAAAAGTTTAGATTACATAAAAAGTTAAAAAAAAAAAAAAAAAAAAGTACTCTCGAGGTAGCCTGGAACCCAAGTCGTCTGGCTAGCAGACTCGCGCTTTAGGATCACACCACTGGGGCGCTTGCTCGCTTGTGAAATAACTTGTATTTAAAGATTACTGAAACTTTAAATGCTTTTTTCTCGAAATTTTGTCGATAGTGGGTCCTACTGCTTTAATATGTTGTTACCCTCATAGTATACTACAATCCTGCGCAATTTCGTCCCGATTTGAATTTTCCATGTCGTGACCTCTTCTTGTTAGTTTGTAATAGTTTTCCTTCTCGGAAGAATGTATACTGGAAAATGCACCTAATATTAAATCCCTATTAATCATATATATATAAATTAAATAAAGATTTGAAATACTGCATGATGAAAAAAAAAAGTTTTTAAATACAAATTTTATACTCTGCGCTTTGTAAAAATAAAAAAATAAAATAAAAATAAAAATGTTATAAAAATTATTGTTATTATTTGCCAAATACTTCATTAAAGTATTGATTTAATAATATATAAATGATATTTATTAAAATGCATATTTTTGAAAATTATAATTTTTAGAGTGGTTTTCTTTATAACGAGATAAATTAAATACGCGTATCGGATTTGCTACCAATGCATGTTTCATTAGTTAAAATTAAACATTAAAAATGTTTCATATGTCACAGTTTATTATTATTATTATTATTATTGTTATTATTTAAAACACTTTTCTGTACTTATAACACAAAATTATAAAAAAAACATGCGCAATTTATTTTTAAATCCTTTTTTCGATAAATGATGTGACATCTTGAAACATATTTCAGATACAGGGAAAACAACTAAAATTTACCAAGGACTCGTTTTAAAAAAATTGAATCAAAACTATCGAAACATTTAAACTGATTATTCTGTTTAAAGAAAAGAAAAAAAAAAGAGATGTTTGAATATAAAATTCGCCCTATTTCCTTCAAAAACATTAAATTATTGTATACTATCTATGGATTATTAAATAGAGATTTTGATAAAAAAGTTTTAGAAACTTTTTACAAGGTCTTTCTAGGAAATAACGCTAGACATACATATTAAAAAATCGGGGTAGGGGAAGCATAGACACATTTTTATACCTTTTTTGTTTTTTTCTTTTTTTGACATACGAGAAATGATCTTCTGTCAATTTTATAACTAAGGAAAAATTTCTTATAAAACTTCTAAATTTTGTTTTCTTATTTATTTTGATGTATTGACTTTAAAGATACGTACTCTTCTTGTAGTAACATCTCAAAAATGGGACTCATACATCTAATTTTTCAACATAGTTTTCACTAAAATTTTACTTTAAAATTATAGCATTTATTTATCACATTTTAGAAAATATATTTTAATAATTTACTACTTTAATTATTTTCAGTGTTAATAAATTAAAGAAAATGAAACATTACCTTAACTATATTAATTATAGCATTTATTTATCAATATTTAAAAAAAAAAAATATTATAATATATTTTTATATATTTCTCATTTTTTTTAACACTCAGTCTCAAATCTTGTTTAGACGCTTAATTAGAATTAGCATACATTTTTTTTTTTTTTTTTTTTTTTTTTTTTTTAAGTACATTTATTTAGCACTTTTTGAAAAAAATGCATATTACAAAATCTTTCTTTTTTTCTTTCTTTCTTTAGTTTTTTAACTACAAAATCTGTCGCATTTATTAATAACTTTAATAATTTAGTATATTTTTAAACTAACTATTTGCTCTTGAGTTTTCACGCTTTGCTTACTAGTTATATTGTAAGAACTAAAAACTATAACATTTTGCAACTTGGAAAAAATACTTTAATATTTTACCACATTTTTACCCTTAGTATCCTTCCATAATTTCTTAATTATTAAAACAATAGCATTTACTTAGCAATTATATAAAATACTCTAATATTTGGTACAATTTTTACCTAGATTATTTTTGCGACTAGTACGATTAAAAAAATATTCAACGAGTTCTCTTACCTGTGTTACCCCCGGCAAAAATTTTTAGAATTGAAAATATTCACTGGTTGACTGTGACGCTGTACTACATTATGACAGTTTTCCTTCTAAATTAAACAGCAGGTGCTGACACACTGTCACTACTTTCTTAAAAAGTAGGAAGAATATACCGTAAAAGAACTTACAAAATAAATGAAATACTTATACCTAAAAAAATTTTCAAGTATAAAATTTGATAAATTACGCATTTGATAAGCACTTATAAAATTTAATATTGTATATATATAAAAGTTAGTAAAAGTATACATTAAAATTTTTCCAGCTTCATGCATTTTAAGAGATAGATTTCTCTTCCAATTTTAAAGATAAGTGTGTTTAAAAACAACTATTTAACGTAAAAATAATGAAACATTATGCAACGTATTTAAATAAACTTGTGAAAGCGTAGACTGCAGGAAATTATTATTGAATTTAAGTTTTTTCTCTATGGATTGCACATAGCTTATGCACATAAAAAATTTTTAAAAACGTGTATACAACACCATAATTTCTATGCATACATACGTTTTATTTTAAAATGTAGATGAGTGGAGGGTATTATGGAATACCATTTACATTTCTTAAAATAACTTTACTTGTTTTTAATAAAAATCCCCAAAATAATGATGAGTACATAGTGTAATTACTTGTAATGAATTGTCACTTAACCTTTTGAATGCTAAAGCATTTTTTGAAACACATCCTTAAATTGCAATCGCTATTTCAGGTCTCAATAAAAGTTTTTCCGGTGTGAATATTTAATTTTAGTTTTATAAAAAATTCGAAACCCAATCATGCCAACTTGAAAACTACGATTTAGAAAAAAAATTCAAGTAAGCAGAAAGCGAAAGTGAATGCATAAATGTGTATTTTTATTCCTCAATTATTTACCATCGATAGCTCTTTCGACAGAAATTAAATATGAAATTTTCTAATGATCTATAAAAACACACCCAGAGCTGCCAACCTAATCCGGCAAATTGATAGTACCGCCCGTTTTTCTACACCACTTAATTTTTAGAGTAATTCTCTTCAAATATATTTACGATGAATTAAGAAAACAAATACTCTAAAATTTAAGTGGTGTAGAAAAATGGGCGGTACTAACAATTTGCCGGATTAGGTTGGCAGCTCTGCACACCTAATTAATGAAAACCACCCTTTAGCGTTTGTAAAAGGCCAATTTAAGTATCATTAAAAGATGAATAAAAACAAAAAACGTGTTTTACCATTAATAATTGTTCTCACATAATGTTTTACGAAAATTTAGGATCAGCGAAAAAATCCAATTTTGTTTTCCACATATGGAATTCAGCGTAGTGACGGGGTGTGTATTTTGATAAGATTATATCGAGACTCCGCCCATTCTTATTTTTTTCCAACTTATTTCACAAATATAATGATGTATATTTTTAAAATGATGAAACGACTGTCGTAACATTTTACCCGTCAAAAATCATGTTAGATATTTCTCTTTCGAAAGAACTACATTTAATTGATTTCAGTGATTAGAGTATTGACGCTGTTTTCTGGTGATATTTTTTGAGCATTAAAAAAAAAATGAACGTAAAAATAATGAAACATTATGCAACGTATTTAAATAAACTTGTGAAAGCATAGACTGCAGAAAATTATTATTGAATTTAAGATTTCTGTATGCATTGCAAATAGCTTATGCGCATAAAAATTTTTAAAAACGTGTATATAACACCCTAATTTCTATACATGCATACGTTCTGTTTTAGTATGTAACTATTAGCCTATTGTCTACAGCATTGACTTCTACAAGAACTTAAACTATAAACATTCGTATTGTACAGTCACCCAAAAAAAAAACGCCACCCCCCCACCTAATTTTGCCGTAAATTACCGTAGAAACATGCGACTGGTACCAATCAGTTTGTAATAACGTCTAGTTTATAATGTTATAGTTAGATTTTACTTAGGGGGTCGTCTACATATTAAAACTGACATCAACTTCATTTTTTTCAATGGTAACCCCCATTTTTTATAATTTATTTGAATTCTTTGGATCAAATCATCACGGAAAATGGTATAGTTTATATATTTCGCTCAATTTTTCATAGAGTTATAAGCTGTCAAAGTTTGGGGGTGCTAATGTTAAATGAATGTAACAAACATTACATCATATCTTCCGAAATAATTATGATATTTAAATTCTGTTTTTTTTATTCGTTAGAATGAAGTAACCCAAACATATTCCATGCAAATTTTTGCTAAAAAAACATTTTTTGAATTATGAAAATTATTAATAAATTCATATTTGAAAAAATTATGAATTATGACCTATGTTAATTTTTGCCCGAATAGAACGGGCATCATCAAAAACATGGGTTTCCAAATTTACAGCTCGTTCCTAACATTATTTTTTGAGTTACAGTGATATTTCACTTTTTATTCCTGTTAGGGGGCCGTCACTTGTTATAATCTGTATCCTCTATAAGTAAATGCTTGTATATAATTTGACGGAAAACTATTTTAATTTACCTTTATGTTATTTTTATTGTTTCCTAAGCAATATTTCGATGTTTATTATACAAATTGGCATATTTTTGTAAAGTTATCACAATGTAGGCGAGGGATTGTGAAAGAATTTCAAAAGAAAAGAAGCCCCGCCTCTGATTCGCTGAAACACTATTTTAAAAAAAAGACAAATTTGCATATTCCTATTTGACTCTGTATGTGACGCTGGTATGCATAAATCACAATGGTATTTACTACATCGATTATTGAAGACAAAACTTAAATGATTTAATTACAAATATGCAAAATTATTTTGCTTTATATTATAAAGTTTTAGAAAATTTGTGAAAAGGCGTGGCTATTTACATTAAGCCTTGATATGGAAGCTATGTTGCTGTTTTTCGATGCTGCGAAATTTACAAAATATATTTGTGTTAATATACTATACAGATAGAAGAATAATTATATAATATCAACAAATCTGCTTTAATCAATATGTTTATATACATTACTGTATGGAAATGTTTATATATGAATATTGTATTTATTTTTAATGAGAGATATAAACACAAAATACTAAAAAAAAAGAAGAAAATGTGTTATAAATTTTTATAAATCAAACAAAATATATATGCATACTTGCCAACCTAACCCGTAACATTGTTAGTTCCCGCCCCTGTGTGTACACAATTTAATTTTTAGAGTAATTAACTTCAAATACATTTACGATTAACTCATTGAGCGCCACGCGAATTCTTATGGAAATCCCATTCAGGTAACACGTGCTGCTTAGAAGCGTGTTATATTTATCGAGTTTCAATAAACCCCATTAGGCCTTAACGATATAATCCTATAAAAATCCCATTTAAAAAAAAAAAAAAAAAACATGAAGTAAATTTTAAATAAATTCTCAGTAATTACTTAAAACTATGTAAGTTCTGTAGTTTTATATCATATTTTACACTGCCGGCTGACTTAACCTAAATGGAAAGATCAGTGCCAGCCACCGATGGCTGACACGGCTCTAAAAAGACTGATGTGAAAAAAATGTACGGAAAGGGGCGGGACCAGTAATCTTCCGGGATAGGTTGACAAGAATGTATATACATAGAGCAATGCCAGAAAATGTTCTTTATTTTTCATGAACCAGATGAATGGTACTTTTTTTCTGAATAGTCTATGTATTAAATATAATGCTACTTTAAATTCCCTTTAAATGAAAAGTTTTATTACATAAAGTAATTTTCTGGCACTCTACAGCTCCCAAATGACACACAATGACCCCGCCTTTTCCCAGTGTTTAATGGGTATTAACGTTTAATATGCTTTATATTCGTTTTGATCTTTCCTTCTCCTCCTTATCTTCTTCTTTTTTCCTTAAAAAAAAAAAAGAGTTATGTAACATTTTGACCTTTTCAAGTGAAGATTTAGATTAAGGGTAGTCATCCTTTCTACACCCACCGTCCACTTCGGTATCTGTGTTAAAGTGTAGAATTTTAGAACATCCCATTAAGTAGTAGGATTTATTATTTTGCAAATTAATTTGTTACACATTATAAAATATAAAATCAAAAGAATATCGTGGAGATTTATATAAAAGTTTTTAATAATGTCATGAAAAAAAAAATAATAATAATAATTAATTAAAAAAATAAATAAATAAAAATAAAAAAAATCTATTTTAATATTTTAAAAAAGTCAATTAAAGAAAATGAAAGTACTGCAGTATCAGAACAAACTCCCATTGTCACTGTGAAACGGCCGTGGGAACCAGGTTGAGTGCCGCCGTTTCAGACAATTATACGGCAGCTTGAGTTAAAATAATTTTGAATTTTCAAACAAATTTAAAACCATTCATCTTTTTTTTTTTTCCTTTTGATAGATATTTTAATATCTATTCAAGCTATTTAATTTTCTTCGTATGAAGTGAACTGTTTGATGTTTAATCAATAGAAACCAATAAAAATCTTTTAATTCAAAAACTAACTCAGAAAGTTCTGTGAATTAGTCATTTTTTTTATTTTATAATTAACATTTCTGAAATATTTTTCCGGTGTGAAACTTAATAAATAATGCATACTGGGTGGTAGATCGTGATTTATATTTTCTAAATGTATAGACGGACCCCTAATACATTTTCACGTGTAAATCTATTTACAATTGATTTAAGGTGTATAAATAGGTATGTTTTTCGAACCGCCTTGATCTCAGAAATCTGAATATGAAGTCAAAAATAGGGGTTGCCATTGAAGAAAATGAAGTTAATGCCAGTTTTAACATGTAGACGACCCCTTAGGCAAAATTTAACTATACCGTTATAAACTAGACGTTATTACAAATCGATCGGTACCAGTCAAATGTTTCTACGATAATTTACGGCGAAATTAGGTGGGGGGGTGGCGTTTTTTTTTTGGGTGACTGTACAAATTTCAGGAATGTAACAATAAGAAAATCATTTCATTTATACGATGTGAAATATACTTAACTGCACTGCCAGAAATATTTGAATTGATAAATAGAATTTTTACTCATTGAAATATTTGAATTAATAAAGTGTATTATTTTTACTGAAAGAAGTATTTGAATTAATAAATAGTATTCTTTTTTCTCTTAGAACTATTTGAATTAATAAATATCAGAATTTTTACTTTCTCTTACCCATAGGGCGGAGAAAGTATTGTTTTAGGGTCAAATTCTCGAACGTGAGTTTTTGTTAAATTTTATGTTCTGAGGTCCCCTGAATACGAAAATCATGTTTTTAGCGAATGGTCTGTGTGCCTGTCTGTGTGGATGGATGTCTGTGTGTCCGTCTGTCTGTGTTCCTGTTATCAGCATATCTCAAGAAAAAATAGTAGCAGAAATTCCAAGCTCGGTATTCTAAATGTGTATCATATAGGGATCCTACAGTAAGCTTTTCGTTGATATGAGCAAATGGTTCGTGTACAGAGACACTCAAAAGTATTCAAATAAATAACGTCTATGCGGTAAATTGCAGGTAAGTAGAGTTTAACATCTATAGACTGCACTAAAACAAATGAAACGAATATATATTTTTTGTAATAGAGATAGTCAACTGGGAAAAATTTTTTGTGTATGTAGGAGCCTCGCCTCTGGGGGGAAGTCCCCCCTCGAGGGAGTAAATTTTCATGATGGGTATCTTTCAAAAGAGCTCGCCAATACCTTTAAAACGAATGGTTGAACCATCGATCTGCGATAATTTAAAATAAAGTTATCGATTTTTTTTCATTTTTAACAATAACAATAATAATAATAATAATAATGTAATATTGAGAATAAATTACATTTTTTTTTAAATTATTATTTAGTGTTATACTATTTCTCTAATATCGAAATCGTCTGCATTATTATAAAAGATAATTTGTTTAAATAATAATTTTCATAAATTATTTTTTAAAAACAGAATTTTTTTTAATAACGGAATTGAATTCGAAATAAATGTAGGTGCATTAATGAAACGGGTGGTTGAGTGGACGGTAGACCCCTCTCTGCTGGGTAAGAGAAAGTCGTGTGAGTGACACACCATATTATTAGATTTAAGTTTACAAGCTGGTTGTCTACATTCATTTATACGTATAATACAATAATTTTTATAGATTATTTTAGTAATTTTATAAGCAGGTGTATTCTATTTATGAAAAATTTTAAACTTTATTTTATACGTTTTTTAATTAGTATGTTATTTAAGTTTAATTCATATACTATTACAAAACCGTAAAATAAATTAATGTATTAAATATAATCGTTCCGTATGATAACCATTGTACACTCCTTCTCATATTTATAAGGACATTTTATGTTTTGAAATAACTAATGTAAAAATAATTGTGAACAAAATTATACTAATTGCACTTAATATATCTAATATTCTAAAAACCAAAACTGTTATAACCTTTTTGTAATATGAAACAAAATTAATAAAAAATAATTCAAAATATTTTTTCTCCATGTTTTTAGATGTTCCTACTTATAGGGACAATCAAGATTTTTTCGTTTTATTTAACTTAATAGCTGATAAATTACAGTTGACATGCGAATTTGTTAACTACTGTGTTAGGTTAATTCCTATATAAGCCTTCAACTTTTCTTAGACGGACATTACTTATAATTCCTCGAAAAAAAGAACATTCATGTAATGAAGTATGTATGATAAATGTGTTTTTTAAGTGGAAGGATAATTTTAATCCGCCGAATTTCTAATGAAATTCGAAGATCTAAAATTGCTGAAGGAAATGTGATCAAACGTTAACTGCTGGTTCGCAGGAGAGAGATCTGATGCAACATCAGGGTTGTTTTACAGAAATCGAAGACTCATATTTCCACTTACTGTTCTACTCGTAATGACTGCTGTCGAATTTGCTCTTAATTTTTAACGAAGGGTTGGGGTCCACATTTATGCATGTTTAAAATAATTTGTTAAAATGAATAAAAAACCTGTAATGATCAATAAGGATTTAATGGGGGAAAGGATGATTGTGTTAAAGTTTAGTAAAGTCAATATTAAATGGTAAAATGTTGCATTTTCGGATAAAAAATATTTTATTCTTGATTAACAAAGACAGAGCAGATTTTTTAAAGGCAGATTTTAATCGGGCATTTTAAAGGTGGATCTATGGTGCTCTGGGGAGCTGTTTCTACTGAAGGCAGAATGCATTTAGTATTTTTTTCTAAGAAGAAGAGAATATATCCGTAGATTTTAAACGTGGAGATCTCAGATTTTTGTAAGATTTTAGAGAAGGGTGAGGAAGGGGGTAATAATTTTTTTTTTCTAAAAGACTTACATTTTTGCTCTACTTCTAGAGCAATAGAAAATAGTTTGATGAAAGAAAATTGTGTATTATTGTCTTTCTTGTGGCCTAAAAGTTGAAAAAAACCTTAACTTATCATATTAGAAAAGTGCATGCAAGTGGAAAGCAATTTCAAATAGTTTAAATGTATTCAGAATATCATGTGTGCTGTATGAAATTGTATTGAAACTGAATATATATATATATATATATATATATATACCAGAGAGAATGTCTGACTGTTTCACCCTAAAAAGAAACCCCATAAAATATTAATTTAAAGAATAACTGAAAAAAAAAATTACTAAGATTCGAGCTTTCCTTATAATTGTGAACACCTGAAAAATCATCTTCTTGACCGTATTTAAAGTTTTTTAAGATAAAAAAGCGATAAAACTTTTTAAATATAGTCTATTAATGAAATTCAAGTTAATAAAAAATATATTTGTTTAAATAATAGTGTTCAGTGTTTAGTTAATATAAAAAAAAAGGGTGTCCTTATAATTATGAGAACCAGTGTATATATATATATATATATATACACACCAGAGAGAATATCTGACTGTTTCACCCTAAAAAGAGACCCATAAAATATTAATTTAAAGAATAACTGAAAAAAAAAAATTACTAAGATTCCAGCTATCCTTATAATTGTAAACACCTGAAAAATCTTCTTTTTGACCGTATTTAAAGTTTTTAAAGATAGAAAAGCGATAAAACTTTTTAAATATAGTTTATTAATGATGAAATTCAAGTTAATGAAAAATATATTTGTTTAAATAATAGTGTTCAGTGTTTAGTTATTATAAAAAAAAAGGGTGTCCTTATAATTATGTGAACCAGTGTATATTTAAAATATTATATTTATGTACAGTGTGAAACTCATCAATCATTATTATTTTTTTCTTATTATTATTTTAGATGATAAAGATGTTTTAGTTCTGCAGAACTGAACAAAATTTAAATATATTTTGTTTCCATAATGTATGATACTATTTTATTTTAGAGTTTTTATCCTCAATAAAGTTAAGACAACAAAAAACTGCATGAATGTGAAAATTAAGTACTGAGTTTGGGCAACTTGAAGAAATTCGAAGATGGTGCACATGAATGAAGAGTATGTCTTTTACACGATCTTAAATTCATTATAGACATTTTGTAATCATAGCGATGTTTTCTGAAATATCTAGAAAAATACTTGACGAATCATCCTAAAACTTCAAGAGTATAAAGAATTCGTATAATTCAGCGATAGCTTTACCTCTAATGTAAAAGGGGGACCAGTGGTAAATAAAAAAATAATAATTATGCTTGAGATTACACTATGAAAAATAATGCTTGAAATGAATTATACAATTAGCATATGATTATGATGCTTCCTGTAATTTTTTCATAATTTAATTTCAATGAGAATGCATGAAAAAAGGGAAAATTTTATTTCTAAAATTATTCGTTTTGTGAGAATAATATGTAGGATATGCAACTCAATGCATTTTCCAACCACTTCAAAACTTTTTTGAATAATACAGTAGATACAACACGCTTTAGTTAGTATATCAGGATATTTAATATTTGAATAAATATGAGAATTTTTATGAAAAAAGTTTTAGCTTTTGCCTGTGAAAACGTTAACAAGTATTTTCTAAATTTTTGTTTATTTTTTTGTGAAATGTATTTTGAACTACAAATATAAAAATCACAAAGAAATAATTTTAACAGTCAAAAAGTTAATAAAATGTACTGAATAAAACACGTCGATAAAATGTACTGAATTTCAGTAGCTCTCAAGAAAAACCAAAATAATAGCGGGTTTTACCAGAATTTTTTCAGTTTATTTAATGATAGTTTGATATATGTTAATTGAAGATAACATTGATGAAGCCCTCTATAACTTTACCATTCCCAAAAACCTCCTTTTTTTTTTTTTTTTTTTTGAGAGAGAGAGAGACAGAGAGAGACAGAAATTTAGCTCATTCTATTCAGAGTAAACTTTTGAATTTTAACTACGGTCAGTAACAAAAGTATCCGAACACTAGCAAAAATTCCTACATACAAAAATAGACTTAATACTGTTTTGTTAAATAAATCCTTGTCGAATCACGTTCTTAGTCTGTCTAAGAACATGATTCGACAAGGATTTATTTAACAAAATAGTATTAACTCTACTTTTTTTATATAGGAATTTCTGCTAGTGTTCGGATACTTTTGTTACCGACTGTATGTTTGCTAGAGTTTTTTAATATGTTGCCCTCATTATACTTGGCTAATAAAATATTTTTTAAAAGAAGCTTATATTTTCACATGATTATCAAAAATATTCACATTTCATCAAATATTGAATATTTATTTTTATATTCTGATTACAGATGTTTTTCTACCAATAGTATATAAATATTTCTAAGAATCTGTTTCATTTGGTTGAATACCTTGCATGTTATAATCATAAAACAAGTAAAGTTTTGGATTAAAATGCAATATAATAATCTAAATTCTTTTGAATCGATACATGGAAATACAAAAAAAAAAAAAAAAAAAAAAGAAAGAAAAAAAAAAAAAAGAAAAGAAAGCATTTTCCATGCATGTGTGTGCTACTCGCATACAAATGAATGTAAAAATTTATAAGAAATAGCATAATCATATGCTACAGCTACAACGAATTTCAACATATTGGATCAGTGCGAAAGTTCTACCCGTTTTTTATATGCAAATTTGCAATGGAATTGACGTCACATATGACACTGTAATGACCCAAATCGTCGTCCAATCAAACGTGTGGATTACTCACATATAAATGCATCGTGTCTCACAAAGTTAATCATCTCAAAAAGAAAGAAAAAAATCAGAGGGTGCAACATAGAAAGCGAGAAAAAACATATAAGACATAGTTTGTTATACGAGTTCGATAAAAAGAGTACGGCAGGCTCAGCATGTCGCAATGTTTGTCAATTTTATGGGAAGAATGCAATAGATGAAAGCACATATCGTCGATGTTTTTGTAAATTTAAGAAAAGAGACAGAAGCTGCCAAGATCAGGCTAGGAGTGGACGGCCATCACACGTTGGAGACGACGATATTTACAAAGCCATGAGGAATAACTCGCACCCAACCGTGCAAGAATTAGCGGAGACCTTCAACGTACACCGGACAACGGTCGAGAGACAGCTGGTTAGGTTGGATTTTACGAGAAAGTTGGAACGTTAGGTTCCGCATAACCTGACAGCTAACCAACGGGATGACCGAATCACCACCTATGTTTCCTTGCTTTCTTGGTACAAAAATGATCCATTCTTGACACAGGAAATGAGAAGTGGGTTATGTACCGTAACGTAAAGCGTCGTAGGACTGTGTGTCGCACTTCTGATCCGCCTGCATCGACTTCGAAAGCTGAACTTCATCCCAAGAAAATATTATTGTGAATGTGGTTGGGTTGTGCAAGGAATAATTCACTGCGAGGTCCTGCCACTCAACCAAACCATCAATGCTGCCTTCTACTCTCTACAGTTATACAGGCTGCATTCAAATTTAGTAGCAAAGCAGCCAGAACTTATCAATCGTCGCTGAGTTATCCTTCATCCCGATAGCGCCAGGCCACATGCTACTGTCATCATTCATCAAAAGTTACTGGGCTTTGGTTGGGAGGTTTTATCCTACCCTCCCTATTCTCCTGACTTGGCACCAACTAACTATAATCTATTTTGTGCGTTGAACAATTCCTTCAGTCAGAAAATCTTTAATGATCTTGATGCTGTGAAAACTGCCACTCAAGACTTTTTTGACTCGAAATCGCCGGAATTTTACCGCCATGGGATTGCAATTTTTCTTATTTTATTTATTATTTTTCTATTTTTTTTTTATTTTCTATTTCGAAGTAACATTTTTATTGCAGCACATTAAGTCTAACTTCTCGTTTACGTCCATCAAGTTTTATTATAATTCCTGAAGCTTTTTATTCTTTAGATATTTGACAAAATCTCTAAAATAAAAAATTTCCTATCATTTATGGAAATATGGTGTACAAGGAATGATTACAACTATTTATGAAAACTAATTTTAAGATTTTCATGACAGTCTAAAAAATTTCTCACAATTAATCGTTGCAATATCCAAAAAAAAAAAAAAAAAAAAAAATTCTTGTTAAAAATATACATTCCTAGAAGAAACGTTAAGGCCAACTAAAAAACTGAATTATTCTTACAAATGCATATTTAAATTTATCGGAATTTAAGCACGATGCAACAAATGGGAATTTCAATTATTATCTATAAAAATATTAAAAATATATAAACTATTTTCTATTTGAATTTTGTTTTCTTTTATACATGTAGAAAGCTGGAAAATACATTAAGGCCATATAAGATATTATGTAACAAACAGCTAATATTCCAAAGTTTTCTCTTCTTTTCAAATAACTTAATTATTTTAGGTGTCATAGAATTTAAAAAATAATTTAAAGTGTCTTCTGAGATGTATTTCCAGCTGTTTTCAATGGCCTTTTTAAGCTCATCTTTGGTATTGTAAGTTTTACCAGTTCCATAAATATTATGCATCAGAATGCCCCATAAATTTTCTGTTGGTTTCATATCAAGTCTTCTCGATGGACACTCAAGCTCATGGAGAAGATTAGATGTGATCCAACATTTTGTTGATCTTGAATTGTAAATGGGCGAATTGCCCGGCTGAAATATGTGTATTCTTTAGATATTATGAGAGGTGTCTCTGGCAATAAATTTTCTGAAAGAATATCTTGATAAGCTTCCAAACTTATCTTTTCTTTTGCATAAATGCATTTGATGTTGTTCCGTTAGGAACGAAATCAACCCAAATCATCATAGAGCTAATGCTTTGAGAAAACAAATTCTTCACTCTGAAGTTCATGCCAGTAGTATCTAAAGCAGTCTGGCGATTGGAGATTATTATTATTTATTTTTCATCGAAAAAAAATTATTTTGCTGTTTATCCCCAAAAGAAACATGTTCCTTTACAAACTCTAGGCGTGCCACTTCATGTCCCTTATTTTGAAGGGGTTAACGTTTCAATTTACTATATTTTAGTATAGGATATTTTGACAGCTCATTGCATATAGTTCGGCAGATGCAAGGGAAATGATATATCATTTACAACTTTAAAGGAAAAATGCTTCTTCTGAGTTATTCGCCGGATACAGCTTTCACTTGTCGACGAGTCAGTGCAGAAGGACGTCCTATGCCTTTCCACTGAGCATAATCATCACTTTTATTTTACTATTATTAACTATTGTTTTGAATATGCTTAATTCATTAGCTATTTTCCGAGAATTTAAACCCTGTTATTAAAAACTCAGGATATTTTCTTGTTAACCGGGCATAATTTCCTATTTCTTACCATTTTCACAAATATTGAAATTTCCGTATTTGTCATCTGTGTTTTGTTAGAGCAGCTCCGCAGACAACAATAAAATGTCACACATCTATATTAATAAAATCAGACTTTTGTCTGTAAATTTGTCGGAATCAAAAAATTTTGCGATATCTTCACGTTTCACACCCCATGAAAGCCGAAAATGACTTCAGAAAATTTTGCCTGTGTGTGTGTGTGTGTGTGTGTGTGTGTCTGTGTGTGTGTCATCGTGTCCGAATGTCGCTTTTTTTGTCCGGGCATCACTTGAGAACGGCTGGGCGGAATTCAACGGCGCTTGGCAGGAATTTAGGTCTTCACCCAACTTAAAATTATATCTATCAACTTTTCAGAAATTCCCCCCGTTCCCCCCCTAGGGGGTAAAAGACTAAAACACGTTTGTCCGGGCATCACTCGAGAACGGCTGGACGGAATTCAACGGCGCTTGGCAGAAACTTAGGTCTTCACCCAACTTGAAATTATATCTATAGAAATTTTCAAATTATGATTAGTATTTAAATTGTGGGTAAAAAACGCCTGCGCATGCGCCATAAATATTTTTTCACTAAAATGCTTTGAATGGAAAAATAAAATATACAAATAAATTTTTAAGTTAAAGACTTTTGTATTCGCGTGATTCGCACTGCAAATTATGAAAAGATTGAAATGAAGTGTTGCTATCTAAGTTTCATATTTTAGTTACTTTTAAAAAATCTAATTGTCGTATCGAAAAATTGTTTACACCCCAGGATTCAGAAAAATCACCTCTTTCATTTGGTACTGAATTTGTAACGATAGGTCTGATATTTCTAATTTATTTTTCTCTTTTTCCGTTTTTCCGTTGCCACTTAAATTTCATACTTTAGTTTCTTTTAAAAATCTAATTGCCGCATCGAAAAACTGTTTGCACACCTGGATTCAGCAAAATCTCCCCTTTCATTCGGTATCAAATTTATAAATATGGGTCTATTTCTAATTTATTTTACCTTTTTTTCCGTTTTCAACCCAGATTCGGTATGGAACAGCTTTAGTATTGGATACCTTTGGCAAAATTTGAAATTCGGCACCGACGTACCTCGGGCGTTTCTCGCCAAGATCTTTAATTGCACAATTGAGATAGCAAATTCAGTTCATCGTAAAAATGGCTTAAAATATTTAAAGTCACCAAAGGGTGCCCATACTTAAGCTGTGCTTTTTGTATTTATTTATTTATAATATTGTCTATTAAAGACTTCATTGGTCATAAAATTGTTTGTATGCATCTGGCACTTATTGTAACTGGATTTCACGAAATTCGAAATCCCCCCCCCCTTCTCGGAGTCGGAGGTCAATAAACATGTGTAAAAACATGTTTTCCGTTTCAATTCGCTTTGAATTATCTTAGAATGGCGAATTTTGGTGTGTGGATATTGATTAAGTGTACGCATTATGTACATTAGTGGGATTTTGCAAAACTTTGAACTCACCCGCTGAGGAAGGGGAAGTAAGAAGTGGGTAAGTTGTGCCGGAGACAGTAGGGACCCAGACTCCTCACGTTGCGAGCAAGAAAACCTCTACCAATCACAGCGAGAACTTAGGTTATTAATAAAGATATGGCAGTTTGACAACTCATTTAAGTTTAATGTCCAGCGAAGCGGGCAAAGCCTGCTAGTAATAAATAAAATGATAAAATCTATAAAAATAAGTCTAGCTTCAATATATTTTCTGCATTGTAGCATGTTATAAACACAAAAATGTATTTTTAATTAAAAAATAACTAGCTGAACCCGTCGAATTCGACGGTCACTTTATTGATCGCAATGTTTCAAAAATCATCGCATCATTATTTAAATGTATTTGAAGTTAAAACATCTAATATAATTTACGACATTTCACATAAGAAAAAGAAATTCGGAAAAATGCTTATAAATAGAAATACTATACATGACATCACTTTCTACAAAGTACTGTCAATGTGACGTCAAACTGACTCCAAATAAACAGTTGCTATCTTTTATTTTCTATTTCGTTTAATACTAAGACTACATGTTAGCTGACCCGCCCGGCGCTGCCCGGGTTTAGGATAATAACCTTAAATGAACCTTAAATTTTTATGATTTTATATCTTAAACTGAATTTTGTTTGAATTTCGATTTTATATAAAAGCATCGCGAAAAAAATAATCAGCTGTAACAAAACAATTACCTCGAACCGAACGAAACTCTGCCTTGGGAACCCAGTGCCTGCGGCAGCGCATACGCCGGCCGCTAATTCCCAAAATTAACCTGGAACCGAACGAACCCGCCCGGCGTTTCCCGGGCCCATGATAATAACCTTTAATGAAACTTAAAATTGTATTATATTATATCTTTAACTCTATTTTGTTTCAATTTCTATTTTTAAATAAAAGCATCGCAAAGAAAGTAATCAGTTGTAACAAAAAAATTACCTCGAACCGAACGAAACTCTACCTTGTGACCTTGGTGCCTGCGAAAGTGCATACGCGGGCCGATAATAACATAAAAACTTTCCCCAAAATTAGCCTGGAACCGAATGAACTCGACCGGCGTTCCCGGGCCCATGATAATAACCTTAAGTGAACCTTAAATTTGTATGATTTTATATCTTTAACTCTATTTTGTTTGAATTTCTATTTTTAAATGAAATCATCGTGAAAAAAATAATCATTTGTAACAAAATAATTACCTCAAACCGAACGGAACTCGGGCTCGTGATCCCAGTGCCTGCGGTAGCGTATATGCGGGGGCCGCTAATAACAAGAAAAAATTAACCTTGAACCAAACGAACCTCTGACTCGTGTGTCCGCTGCCTGTGGCTGCGGCACCGTATAGCAGGCATGCTACGCACGCGCTGCAAAATCCACTTTCCTCCACCAAAGGGAGCAGTATGATTTATATGAACATCACCAATCGCCTTGAATTTCCAAGACCTTTCAAATAAGGTGTCACATTGAGGTGTCAACTGCAAAATCCTTTAGTTGCACTTTCCACAGCCAGGGGGCAAATGATGTTCTGAACAAACATCACCAACAGTCAGGTAATACCAAGACCTTTAAAATAAAGTGTAACATGATAGGGTCTACACAAAAACCACCTAGTTCCATTTTTCACCATCAGGGGCGCACTATATTGTATACGAACATCACCAATCAACATGACATTTCAAGATCTTTAAAATGAGTTGCTACATGTGTGGGTCTAGAACGGATTTCCCCCTCAATCTAATTCCCCTCCCCCAAATCTATTTTCCCCCTTTTCCCTCCTTTAAAATCAAAAATTCCAAATTCACAGAATGTGATTTTTTAATATTCGAGCCTAGTCCCTCTATGTACAATTTCTTCACCGTGAAGTAATTTGGAGCTGATTTATGCTCGCCAACGTGTATTTAACCCTTGCCCCCCAGGAGGGGACCGTTCCACTTTTTTTATTTTTCTCTTTCTGTAACACATTTATAGACCAAGACCTTTTATTAGACACCTCAACCAAATTTTTACACCTAGCCGTTCTCTCTATTTAGTGAAGACAGACAAAACACGTTTCAAATTAATATATAGATTGCATTCGTCCTAATACTTTTATATGTATAAGTAAATCTCTTATTATCTGCATTATGTTTCAATCTGCATAAAATTTAAATAAACAGTAGCGAGAATGATGATTTTTTTGCTTGGCTTTGAGATTTTTTCAAGCACTGTATATCACGTAACTTCATAATAAATATAGAGGGAAAAAAAATTCTACAAGCCAATATATTTTTTTTTTCTTTATTTGGGCAATAAACGAAATAACTCAAAAATCTACGCGAATTTATTTGAAATAATTTATGTGAAATGTAGTTTTATATGCATCCACTTAACATAAAAATTTATTTTTCTCGAAAGCAACATCAAAATATGCAGAATAAAATCTTTAGTATCTCTATTTTCTTCAATACTAGGCAAAAAATAATTTTTTGTATAAAGATTTCTTTTTTCTTTTTTTTTTTTTTTTTTTAAGTCACTGTTATCTGTGTCTAAAAAGTATATTATTGTAACAAACGCTTGGGAAAGTATATAAGAACACAATTTTTTTCTTCCCATAGCAAACCTAAGGAATGATTTTTAGATTTTTAAATTTACTTTTTGAAGCATACAAGTTTTTCATGTCCAGGAGCATGCATAAATTAAATACGTCTTTTCTGCGCATTTTGTTGAATAAACTTCTTGAAGTGTGTGACATCTGTCAAAAACTTGTATGGGAAGATGAAATATCAAGAAGAACTATCTAAGAAGGTATGCATGAATAAAGATGCACGTAAAATAATATTCTGACAAGCATAACACAATATAGTTAGTTATTACCAGTAAAAAAAAAAAGTTTAAAATAAATAACTCAAATTTTTAGATTTTATATATATATATATATATATAAACCAAATTTTGCACTGGAAAAATAATATTTTAAGCACTTTAAAATATAATATTAAATTAGATTTACAATAATAATAATAATAATAATTAAAAAAAATCCTAAAACTATTTCTATTATTATTATTATTATATGCATGCAAATTGAATTCTAAGACAATAATTTCAAAGAACGGTTTTCAGCGCCCAACATCCTCTTGACTGAAACCGCACAGATCCATTTACTGCTCGACCTACCATCCAAAATGCTACCAAATGTAATAAGAAGACATAGAAAAAAAAAAGTTTCCGGGAAAAGAAATTAATTCCCACATTCTGCGTTAACTATAGTACTTTAACAGTTAATTTAGCTAGAAATTTACATAAAATGCAAGTGAAATTCAAAGTTTACTATTATGTAGCCAATCCCAGCGTCAATAGCTTTAGCTATGATAATAAGGGAAAAAGCTCCGAAAAGCATTATACATAGGGACTGAATTAAAAATGAGTCTGGCGTTAATTCAGCGTGCGTTGCTAATTAATCCATTTTATTTCCACGAATATATGAATCTGTAGAACGAAATTGCCGTTCTTCGCGAATTTTGAAGCCATAAATTCTAGATAAAAGCTATTTTTTATTTAATTTATTAAAACGGCGAACATTATGCAGACTGTGATAAACATTTTTGGTAACATAATACGTTTCACTGCTGAGAAAGATGTGGACGAAATGCAACATTAATCCCACGAAAATAGTGGCCACATTGAAAGAGGCCTTTGTCCGCACCGAAAGTAATGAAGTAATTGATGATGAATAAATTGCTATTTGTTACTAAAGCTTCATATTCCATTTTTTTTTTTTTTTTTTTTTTTTAATAAACCTCAGTAAGGAGTAAATTTTATAACTAAAACACTATTTTCTTTTAAATTCTTTTTCATTTTTGTAGCTGTTTCCCGCAGTCCTAACTTTGCATTTAAAATTATTCTCTACATTTTGAGAGTTTCCAGATGCTTCAATTACTAAAGCACTACAATTTGATACCTGCCAACATACTAATTATGAACAGGAATATTTTTAGTGCATGCCCCTTTTTCCACACCACTTTATATTTAGAGTAATTATCTCCAAATGTAGTTATAATTAAATAAATATAAAATCGCTCTAAAAGAAGACTGTTGTGAAAAAAGGGCGGGGACTAAAAATCTTTATTAATGAGACGATTGGTACGTATGCAATTTTCATTAGCGGCGACAATCAGAATTAATTGTGTTTCCCAGAATTTTTTTTCTCTGTGTCGTCCCTTGGTTCTACTACCAATAATTGTGGTATATAGGCTGATATATCGAGCCACAGACGTCTCTGAATAATAATAAAAAAAAGAAGAAGAAAAAAAAAAATACTTGTACTTTTAAGCATTTTTACTTTGTACTAAGCATTCTTACTTAAATATGCATTTTTATTTTAAATTAAAATAATATCTTCTAAATTTTAATAAACTTCAATTTAATAATATCAAAATTAATAGGCTAGTAGAAAAATAGATAGTGAAAGGTAATTTTTTTTTTTTTTTTCGGAGTAGGGCTATGTAGTATATTTAACACAGCACGTTTGTAATTTTTTTCTTCCAATAAAAAAATTCTATTTCACAACTAATGCATTTTTAAAATTTTGTGGTTTAATAATAAAAATTTCAAAGGTTTTTAGAAATCATTTTAACATATGATTAATCGGCAAACAACTGAGATCATAAAGGGTGGAACATTTAAAATAAAATGTTAAATTTAATCCATTAGTAGTATTTAATCCATTTCAGAAAAAAATAATGAAAAAGTATCAAAATTCAATAATATTAGCTGACAAAATTTAGAGTACTCCTTGTTAAATAATGTAAGGTTTACATTTAAATTTGCTTCCAAAAATTCTATAACCTTTGCTAAAAATAAATTCTATGACGATTGCGAACGATTAATTCTATAACGTTTAGTATTTACAAGTTATAAAAGTTTCCAGTATAAACTAGTATGTTGTGGCCACCACAAGACTTTCTTCTATATTTTCATATACAAATTCACGCAGTAACAAAAAAAAAAAAAAAAAAAAAAAAAAAAGATTTTTTTCAGTTTTTTTCCGTTAAAAGTAAAAAAGTTCGATAACTTTGTTTTAAATTATCAAATATTTATAGTTCAACCATTCGTTTTAAAGGTATTGACGAGACCTTTCGAAAGATACCCATCTTGAAAATTTACCCTCCCCGGGGGTACTTCCCCCTAGGGGGGGGGGGGGGGAAGCGATGTCCCAATTTTTTTTCCTAATTAACTACTACTATTATCAATAATTCATATTAATTTCACAATCACAGGTTAAGAATAACTCTCATTATGTACATTTATACGAAATATTGTCCTATACTGCCATGTTAAAAATTTAGAAAAAATACGATCACAGCGCCACCTGTTGAGCGATTGATCCCCAAATCTAATCAGCCCCAGTTTATGTCAGGGGCCAACTAAATACAGAGTCCAGTTAAATTTCGTTAAAAAAAAAAAAAAAAAAAAGCTATTTTTTTTTTTTTTTTTGTTAAAAGTAAAAAAAAATCGATAACTTTGTTTTAAATTATCACAGATTTATAGTTCAACCATTCGTTTTAAAGGTATTGATGAGACCTTTCGAAAGATACCCATCTTGAAAATTTACTCTCCTCGAGGGGGGACTTCCCCCCCAGGGGGGGTGGCGAAGCTCCTACACATACAAAATTTTTTTCCCAGTTGACTTGTAAATTTCATAATGATTATTAAAAAATAATTCTCTTTATGCACATTTATACAAAATTTTGTCCTATATCACCATGATAAAAATTTAGAAAAAGCGGGATGGCAACGCAACCTGTAAGACAATTTTTACCAAAAGTTGATAGGCACTAATTTATGTCAAGGTGCAACTACATATCAATTTGTATGAAATTCTGTGCAGTAGTTTCTGAGATACAGTTGCCACAAAATTTTGTCACACACACACACACAGACAGACAGACAGACATTTTCTAAAAATAGTCAAATCGTGTTCTACAGCTCTCAAAACGTGTAAATCCATCAAAAACCCGAGGTCGAAAATTTTTACGAATCCAATACTTTCTCTATATTACATATAGAAGAAAGTAAAAATGTATAAAAGTATACAGGGTGGTTCGAAAGGTCATACCCAAATGGCAAGTGTGGATGTGTCTAGTCATGAGGGGTTAGAATGACATAGGAAATCCAGAGCTGCCAACCTAATCCGGCAAATTGTTAGTACTTCCCCTTTTTCTACAACACTTAATTTTTAGAGCAATTCTCTTCAAATGTATTTACGATGAATTAAAAAAAAATATATACTCTAAAAATTAAGTGGTGTAGAAAAAGGGGCGGTATTAAGAATTTGCCTGATTATGTTGGCAGCTCTGGAAATGGCGGTCGGAAAGGATATCGTGACCGTCACGCGAAGAAAAGATAACAAACCGTGTAAAAATACATTTATTTTACAAAAAATGTAATCGAAGTACAACAATCGAATGAAAAATGTTACAACTCATAAAAAGTTCTCAAAATGTGTCTCATTAAATGTAATGCATGCTTCACATCGTAAATTGTGTCTTTTTTCATGTTTATAAGTTAGCCAGAACTTATCGCCTTCTAGCGGAATACAATCGCAATTCCGACCCCATTTCCTATGAAATTCTTACTCCTGATGATCTGACACACCCATATGTGACGTTTCGACACGAATTTTTATGCCATCCTATATGTTTAAAAATATTTTGTACACCGAAGTTTATATTAATTAATAGACAAGTTTTATGCTAACAATTTATAAAAATATGAAAAATATTACAATAATATATTTTTCACACATTGCGAAAGCTAGATAAATTACCAAATTTCTAAAATAAAAGGGTTCACAAATTCCTTCCATATATGTGCTTTTTCTTATTTTCAAAATCAAAACTTAGATTAGAAAATGAATAATATTCTAACTATGTCTTATTAGCCCATTAAAAAGACTTTTTTTTTTATTTCTTTTAAGAGATTCTATTTTTGGGAGATGGGAAAATGTGTGATCCTTTCTTATAAATTGTAATACTTTAATAAATTTTTAATCATATTTTTAAATAATTATTTTTTTATTTTTTACATAAAAGTTTACAATACTAAAATTATATTAATTATATATGTATGTATTTAATAAAGATATTTTTATTTGTTTGTTAAAGTGGAAGGGGGATATTTCGCAAAATCAATTTATAGTGCGTGTAGTTGTATAAACTTAATACATCCACATAACACAAAATTGCTTTTCTGAGATAATTTTAAATGGAGTTACGCTTGGAAATGGACCTTTTTATTCCCCCCCCCCCCCCCCATAAGGGGAAATGGGGAAAGTTTACAAAATTCATTTATAGAGTGTTTTAGGCACACATAACCAATTAATACATCGCAAAATCACTTTCCTGAGATAAATTAGAAGAAAGTTACAATTAGATTCTTTACCCCCTATCCCTAAGAGAAGGGAAGGAGGACACTTTGCGAAATCGTTTTCTATTGCGTGTTGGGTATGCATAGCTAAAACAGATACCAAAAAAATTGTCGTCCTGAAATAATTTTACACAGAGCTACGCTTGAAAAACTCTTTTTGCCCCCTCGCACTCCCATGAGGGAAAAGGGGGAAATTTCGCAAAATCCCGCCACAGTTGATGTTTTATGCAAATAACCAATCCACACATCAAAATTTATGAATGCGTGTCCCATAGATTCATCAGGACAAATTTAGCGAAAAAAGGGGGCTTTCGAATCTGCTCCCTCGTAAAGCCCCCTCCCCCCCCTACCGAATCAAAGATTACAAAGCTAAAAGGAATTTTGCTCTTGTTAAGTTTTTATTTGTTTATTTATTTATTTATTTATTTATATTTTATTTTTTGAGTATATTAAGGAAAGACACAGACATACATATACATACACACAAAAATAATTGAATAAATGAATAAAACTAATGATTTTTTTAACACATTCATGCATATACATATAAAAAGAGAAACGTAAAATTATTTGACGAAAAAGCAAACAGTAGCAAAACCAGCATATAAAAATTTAAAAAGCTTGGTTTTGATTTAATGAAAGACATTCATCTAAATATTTGTTACTCTTCATTTTTTTTTTTTTTTTTTTTTTTTTTTTTGTGTTGTTACAGAACAATTAAAAAACTTTTAACCCTATCACTATGTCCTAGAATTGGAGCACTTATATTTTAGATGAAATAATTTCATCTCCCCCCCTTATATTTGTTCAATTATCTTTTTACTCTCTAGTAACACATCTTGAGGGTAAATACCACTGGCCAATTATGACCTCTCAAAATATATGTATTATAATTTTCAGCAAGCTAAGAAGTTTGTGGGGTCCACCTGGATTCCAAGTTACAGTCATTGGGTTTAAATTTGCAAACTTCGAGACAACATAAAAGTATGTTGAACAACAAAACTCTTTTGAATAACAAAAAAAGCCAACTGGAATTGGAAAATAATAACATTCTATCTTAGGCATATAGCCTTAAAAATATTTAAATAAAAATTAACGGTCTTTATTGTAATTGGAATAAATAAATATAAAGTTTTAATTATAATAATAATTATACTTTAATAACCTTTTAATTATGTAAAATAACTTAGTGTATCCATACAATGCTGCCATTTAATATAAGTAACACACATAAGGGGCGGTAACATTCATGAGAGATAGCAGCACTGATGAGACGTGAAGTGGTGCAAAGAAACGCTCTGTATAAAAAGAGATACTTCAAAATTTATTACATTAGTTATTAGGCGATATTAAAAAATTTGATAGAACAACATCATTCATTTATTTTAAGAATTTTGTTCAAAAACATCATTTCAATATATAAAACTTGTGAAAAACATGGCCTTGCATTTTTATTATAGGCTGTAGAATCATGAAAATTATTTGCTCAGAGCCTATATAAGTTATATACTTGTATTCAATATGGGTAAAGTGTTTGCTATAGAAAATTTTAAGAACATCACTTTTGTTGATCTGTTATTTTAATTTTGTGCAAGAAAGTTTACCTTTTTACATCAAAAAGGACACATACGCAAATTCCTTTCTTTCCAATCATTTTGTGAGCAGAAGTAGAAAATTGGCCGATGCAAGATTATTCTCTGTTACTAGTTATGGTTTAGTGAATAAGTTGAGTTCCCCAGCAACAAATTATAATTTTATTTGTGTAAAATTAGAAAATTCATCGTTTTCGTATTAAAGCACAAAACGATTAATTTCTGATTTTTTTTTTTTTTTTTTTTTTTTTTTTTTTTAAGAATATAAGATGTTTTATTTGTAATATTATCTCACTCATGTTATATAATCATTAGCTTTTATCCTAATGTTTTCTCCGACAGTATCATCAGCTTTCTTTCCATGAGATTCGTAAAAACATGACCAAATACAAAATATAAAAAAAAAAGTTCAAGCAAACGATAGAAAAGATTTTTTTTTTTTTTTTGCGTAATACTTAGAAAATTGCCCATTATTTTATTTTATTTATTTATTTTTTAAATCAAAGTTTCTATTTATGATTTTTTTTTTTTTTTTTAATCAGCTTTGAAGCAGAGTCTAGATACGATCACATAACTGCTAGACTATAACCTAGGAAATCAGAGATCAAAGCAAAAATAATTATTTTCCTATACGCATATGTAGAACGCTTGTGTGAATGGTTACTTGATTACAATTTCCCCCATAATGAAAAAAGTTGCATTTCACTTCATTCATAATTTGCAATCAGTTTTTTGAAACATTAATCAAGGTCGCTGTTTCATCTGACTTGATTTTTTTTTCTTTTTTTAGGACTGAGGACTATTAGTCTCAATCCGTGGATCTTTTCGATACCAGTTTTACTATAATTGGACATTTATCGAAATCTAAAATTTATCGAAAATATAATTGAATAATTTGACAGCAATGTTACAATTAAAAAAAAAAAAAAAAAAAAAATCTAATAGTTCTCAGTCCTAAACTAAATTCTGCTTTTGCCAGAGTTTTATCAAAATCTTTTTTTTTTTTTTTTTTTAAGGAAAAAGAAAAGAAAATTAATAATAATCAGTATCGAAACAAACACTATCAAAAAAGTTGTTTTTGGTAATTTTGAATTAGGAAATATAAAGCGCGCGTGCAAAACGAAATAAAAATGAATGCAGGAAATTTAAATCTGGTGTTTTAAAGTTCGTATTAGGCTTTTACTTTAAAAATTTCATAAAGTTTTGCAATTTCGAAGGCAAATTAAAACAGAATTTAATATATATGTACATTTTAGTAAATAAGGGCATAATTGAGCAGGAGGTTGAAGGGACAGTAGCCCCTCTCACACAGAATTATATGTCAAATAAAACTGTTCCTAAAGTTTTTTTTTTTCAATCATTTTTTACTTTTGCTTTTTTTTTTTCTTTTTAAATGCTTTCAATAATAATTTCCCTAGAGTAACACTAATGAGCTGCATGTGAAGACATATGATGCATTTAAGTTTTTAAAAAATTAGATTAATATTTCAGTCTAATTACTTGCATTAATTTTTAATTGAAACATATTGCTTTATTTTTGATATCATATATAAAATAAAATATTGTTTTGAAATATAAAATAAACATTCTGTGTATACGGATTTTTTATTCAAGATAATTAAATTTCCATAACTTGCTAATTAAAGTAATAGAAAAAGATTTTTATTTTACGATTCTGAAGAAATATATTGAGCGGATTTATTAAAATATAAATCAATGTATTGTCTTCTGCTGTTAACAGTATCAAAGTAATAATTCTATTAACATTAAATTTAGATTAAAAAAAAAAAAAAAAAAACACGAAATTGGTAGTTGATTTCAAAACACCCGTTAGTATTTTTCACTTAAAGTTTTAATGTGAAAGTTGTTCATTCTTACTTTCTTGATTAGAAGAATCTAAATGTATGTTATTTCCTCTGTTACAGAAAATATCATAAATCATGTTTAAAATATTAAACAAATTTGATTTTACTTCATCGAAAAATGCCTTATAAACCATAATATTTATTCTATATTTATTCATAAATACTTTTCTTTATTATTTTTTAACCCCTAACATTTCACTAAAAAATTATAACATCTGGTCATTTTGCTTATTATCCTAAAACTGAATTAATCATAAAAAAAAAGTAAGTTTTAATGTAAAAAAAGTAAAAAAAAAAAAAAATCATTTTTTATAGAATAAAATTATTGGCTTAGATTTTTTAAAAATCTTATTCTTTACACTAAAACAAAAAAAAAATTCTTTACAAATATTTTTTCCTTGCAAAAATATTTAGTAATTTTATATTATTTTATTTGAAAAAGTCAAGTAAACTGTTTTGTAAAAAAAGAAAAAAAAAAAAAAAAAAAAAAAAAAAGGTGTGGAGTAAGTTTAACAAAAAATGTTTAGCTAATTTGCAATTGCTTTATGAACTATGATGCATAATCATAATTTTATGCAATCGAATTAATTTTATCTTCTAAGGAAACTTCTTAAACTTCTATTTCAGGCATTATATATGTATATATATATATTCTTTGCTCCGAATGAATATTAATTTATAGATTAATAAAAAATACTTTTTTAATAACCTTTTTCTTTATTATTGTGCTTCACTTTATGCTCCTGATTTGATAAAGATAGTTGATGAATATCTAATTAGGCGAATTATTCTTCTTGTTCTTCTTTTTTGTACTTGTTTTTAGAGTAAGCTACAAATTGGCGTTTTATCTGTGTGTAAATTATATAAGTCATCGCAGAAAAAAAATAATATAAAAAAAGTACCAGATACATAAAAACTTTCTTGTAGAAAATTTGTAATGACGTTATTTCCTGCCGAATTTATCGAATTTTTTACCAATAAATGTTGTAATGGATTTAATTCATTAAGCATAAAAAAGCAATTATATAACTTTTGTTTAGAAAAATATTTAAAAGGTGAGTTTCGAAAATATTCATAAAATATAAATTTTGCAATTAAGTAATTAAGATTGAAACTTTTTTTTTCTTTTTAATTATTTAACTTTTTTCCCCCCTCACAACTATTTAAAAATTACAGCCTCCTTGTACTTCGTCTCCTAAAACCGTCTCTTCTAATATCTGTATTGTTTTACCCTACTTTCCGAAATCAAGTTATACTGTAGATAAAGTTCTTCTTAAACATTACTATTTTACTTTTTTTTTTTTTTTTTTTTTGGTCTTCCAATAAACTTACACTTCCTTAGTTAAAAGATCATATAGATATGCATTGGGTATTTACAGTATTTTCTGCCAACGTGGTTTATTCTAAGATTCTAAGACGGAAAGAAGCCGCTCACCACTATGCAGCGGTTTTGAGCGTTTTTAACCTTTAGAGAGGGGCTCCAAAGCCACTGTGGAGATTCAGAAGAGCCCGTCTCCAAAGGTTAAGCCTCCCCCGTTGTTTATTGCATAGCAAATAACAACAACAAAAAGCAGAGCAGAGGTCTCCCGCGACAAAAGGCGACAAAGTTGCATGAAAGTGAAGAGGACCGGAGCCAAGTGGAAGTCTATTTACAAAGTTCATTCAGGTAATGTACAAATTTCACAGTCTTTATACAATGTTCTCGCAGTCTTTATATCAAGCCCAAACACCCTAAGAACAATGTTGGTTAGCAACATCATGCGCAGGATGATTGCTTTACGAGAGTACTTCAGTGGAATTCTGTGGCATCAGACATGACCAGTATTCGCCATGTAGGAGAGGAGGAAAAATTAAGGAAAGATAGAGCAGGAATTTAGTTTGTTGAATATTTGATAAATCTGGAAGGGAGGCATAGATGCGCTTTAATTTGAGCCGTAGGGGCTTTCTAGTTATTATATTGTTCAGCCAGGTTGCTGGTCTAGGGTTAGGGTTCCTTAAATGGTAAGGTATTGTAAGTTGACAGTGAAAGTAGTAATGTTGTACAGTCCCCTCCTCACCACATGAGCATAAGGGTGATCGTAGGCAATGAAATCTGTGAAGGTATTTGGGGAAGGGGCCATGACCTGACAGAAAGGCAGAGATTTCCGGGGAGAGGTCCCAAATATTGAGTGAGATATTTGGTATTAGCTCGTGAGTGTATCTCCCTTTTGGAGACACACTCCAGAGACTCTGCCAGTCATTAATTAGTTTTTGATTTAGGTGATATTTTATGTAGGAAGGGGGAGCTGGGAGTGAATAGGCTATGTCGCTAGATTCTGTTGCTGATTTTGCAAGAGAGTCCGCTCATTTCCGACGACCCCCTTATGGGCAGAAACGTGTGCCAGGGAGATTTTAGTTTTTAATTTTGAGAGCTTTATTTTAATTTCAATTACTTGTGGGTGTCTGCTCTTGGGGCGAGCTATGGCCTGCAGGCTCGAGAGGCTGTCACTGAAGATTGAGATTTGATTGTAGTTTGGAGAGTTATTTTCTGACCACTCAACTGCCTTCAGGATGGCAAAGAGCTCAGCCTGAAAGACCGAATTGTGGTCTGCGAGCCTGCCTGCCCACTGATGGAGAACTTTGTTATTGTTTAAAACGCAGAGTGCAGCTCCCACTCCATGATCGGTTTTGCAGCCATCAGTGTAGATCGCCAGTTGAGCAGACGGGGAGAAGCTGTTTTTTGCACAATTTATGAAAAGGGAAGCGGCATCCTGTGCTGGGTGTATTTGCCAGCTGTTAGAAAGCTGTTGGACATGAATATTAGGGAGGAGAGTGTCTGTGAGAATGGAATTATTTAATTGCAGGACGTTAGTTTTGTTAAAGTTGTATTTTAATTGGAGGTGAGCATGTGGAATACCAGTGATGACTGTGAGGGCATCAGTAGAGATTGTTTTGTAACCTCTAGAAATTTGGACCAAAAACATTCTCTGTATTGAGTTAAGTTTATTGGACGCTGCTTTGGTGAGGTTGCCCCCCCAAATGCCAGTGCCGTAGGTTAGGGTCTTTCCTATTACTATTTTATACCAGGTTTTTAGGAAGAAGGTGGATATACCCCACCTCTTCCCTGCCACTTTTGCTGAATTGTGGAAGATTTTAGAAGTTTTTATCTTTAGGTCTTGTATGTGTGTCAGCCAGTTTAGGTTTCTATCTATTGTGATTCCCAATATTTTTAGTTGTGAAACATGACGGACACTGACGCCATCGATCCTCATCACTGGGTTCCGTTTAAGGAGTCTTGGGAAGGAGAAGGTTAATGCTTGCGTTTTCGAGGGTGAGAGTGTTAGATCTGATTCTATTAACTCTTTCGTTCCCGTTACGGCCGAAGCCGCCCGAAAGCTCTCAGTCCTATTACGGCCCTAAAACGCCTGAGATAGTTCATCCCCCCCTTTTCGCTCTTTTATCTTCGCGATGGTCATTTTTCGGCAGTTAGTTGTCAGTGCAGATGATAAGTGGGCGGGTTTACTTTACGGTGACAAGAAGGGATAGGGGAGGGAGTTTTCTTGTCCTAAAGATTTTGAAGTGAGAGACGAAATTTTCAAATTTTGTAATCGCAGTTTGTTAGCTGAGATCATCCTGTATGTTCTTATTTCTTTCTGTTTATTATGGCTTTTTGACGTAGAAAAATAACACAATACGAAATTAATGCGATTTTATTTGCATCTACTGAAAATGAAATTAACAAATCGATTGATAGCAGTGATAGTGATGAAAATTCAGAGGAAATAGAATCTTACGAAACTGTTTCTGATTCCGGTGCGGATCTAGACGAAAATTATGGTAATTTTCATATTACTTTTACGTGGACTTCCGACATAAAGAACTTTAATAATCAGGAGAAATTTTCGGGATCTAAAGACTCAGTACATAGTTTGAATCCAAGAGCAGAACCTCTAGATTATTTTAATAATAAAAAGGAAAAAGGAAAAAGAAGAAGGAAAGAAACAAAAGGGAAAAAAAGTGTTTGCAAGAAAATACAAGTTGAAAAAATAAAATAAAAAGAACTTCCTCACAACAATTGTTTTGGGCTGAGAAACAGTATACATCGCTTCTTCAGGTAGAAATTAGATATAAGTGCTGCTTTCATGCTGTGCTTGAGCCTAACATTTCTGTCTGATGAAAGGTTTGGCTATTATTTCGAATCGAAACTACTGTTGCAAATCTTTAATTTATTTTTATTAATTTACGGTGCTTGCTTACATTTTTTTTTTTTTTTTAAATTATTGCTTATTACTTTAGAACATTAGTCCTTCAGCGCATATTAATTAATAAATATTTACAATGAAAATTCTTATAAAAGGAGGTTTTCAATTGCTCTTATCAAATTTACTTAACTCTGACAATGTGGGTGATTAAAAATAGTTAGAATGATAATTTAAGAAATATCATTGTGCATTACACAATGTTCAAAAATTTTACAACAGTTTTTTCTTCATTGTAGATGACTATTTCTTGAACTGTATAAATTAAGAATAAGATTTTGCAAAAAATACCGTTAGTAAAAAAAAAAAAAAGAAAAAAAAATGAGAAAGTTTTACGACAATTGTTTTGGGTCGAAATAATAGCACACCCCTTCATGGACTAGTGCCTAGCTTTTTCCTCTGGTGAACCTTTGTGTTATTCCTTTGTATATCGACCCAAAAGAACTGCTAAGAATTTTTATTTTTTTATTTCTACTACACCATTAGTTTAAAAAAAAAAAAAAACTGCATATCCCTTGAAATAAATAACTATGTTAAAAATAATTGGATTCATAATTTTAAAAAAGTGCTTCTCACACGATGACTTTAAAACGTTAACAAAACTATTTTCTTCATTGTAGTTGACTATATGTTGATATTTATATGTTTACAGAAAAAAAAAGAAAAAAAAAACCTTTGCAAAAAAATACCGTAAGTAGAAAAAATAAAAAGACTTTTTCATAACAATTGTTTTGGGCCGAAAAACATTACATCGCTCTTTTAGGTATAAAGTAGATATAAGTCCTGCTTTGATGCTGTGCTTGTGCCTATCATTTTCGTCTGATGAAGGGTTGTGCTATTATTTCGAATCGAATGAACTGCTGCGAATGGTGTTGGCTTACTCTTTTTTTTTTTTTTTTTTTTTTTATTATTATTATTTATTTACAATAAAAATTTTCATAAAATGAAGTTTTCAATTGTACTTATGAAATTTACTTAACTCTGAAAAAATTGATATTTAAAAATAGTTAGAATGATAATTATATATAAAAAAAAGTTGTTATTGCACACTGATTTTCTAAAATTTTTGCATTATGTTTTCTTCTTCATAAATAAATAAATACATCGAATTTTAATTATCATTGTTATAGACAATATGATAACTGCTTTATGGCATTTTATAAATACTACGTGAATTTAAATTCATATAATATTTGTTATGTTTCGAAAGCAAAAGTATTATTTATGTTGATAGTACCAGGCATTTCGTGGAAAATATATTGCACACCCTCCACTCTGCAGTGAAACTGGACCAGACAATAATCCATTCTTCCCCTAATCTTAAGGCGTGTTGAAATGACACTCGCATGAATAGAAAAAGAAGCCGCTCTGTACTTCCGTGGGGGTGAAATCTCGGGCGTTTGTCCGGGATTCTGAGGTAGATAAAAATTTCATATCCATGGGAACGAATGAGTTAATAGGGAGCTGAAGAGGGAGAGGGCAGCCTGGGCCTGTTCCTCCAGAACTTTTCTCGTTAAACCCGAGAGAATCACAGAGAAGTCATCAGCATATGCGAGGGTTTTAAAACCCTCTGAGTTCATTTTTAGAAGAATTTTGTTGGCCACCAAGTTCCAGAGGATCGGGCCTAGGCACGATCCCTGGGGGCAGCCCTTAGATTGTGGAAAAACACTGTAGTTAGGGCCCAAGTTAATCAAGATTTTCCTGTTGGAGAGGTAAGAGCTGATGACTCCCGCAAGATTTCTCGGGCAGTTGAGTGTTTGTAGAGTGTGTAGGATGTGTGGCCATTCGATGTTGTCGAAAGCCCCTTTAATGTCAAGTGAAATAAGAGTGGTGTACTTTCCAGACTGAAAGTTAAGAGCGCAGAAGTTTAAAATTTGCTGCAAAGCGAGTTCACATGATCTGCCCTCTCTGAACCCGAATTGGTTAGGGTGTAGAAGATTATTGGATTCCAGGAAGAAATTTAGTCTATTGACAATGAGCTTTTCTAGTAATTTGCCTATTGTTGGGAGCAGGCAGATCGGTCGATAAGAAGAGGGTTCAGAGGGAAGCTTCCCTTGCTTCAGAAAGTACACCACTTCACCCCTTCTGAGAATTTCTGGAAAATATTGTAGTTTGAGGCATAAGTTTGTCCATGTGGGAAAAAAATTGTGAGTGTATTGAAGGAGTGTCTAAGGATTCTGAAGTCTATGCTGTCAGGACCAGGGGCCTTATTTACGTTAAAGCTATAAAGAGCAGCCCGGATTCCTGCCTCCGTGATGGCTTCGTCCATGGGACCTGAAAAAATTGGAATATGGGGGCTGGTGAATTTACTTGGAGGGGAGAGAACTGAGGTGATATATTCTAGGTTGTTGTGTTTAGAGGAAAGAGTTGGAGGACGTTCAAGTTTGAGTTCTGTTGGTGTGAAAAATTTATTGCTGTAGAATTTCTGTGCAGTGCCATGGATGTTTGTTTGTGTTGTGCAAAAATGTTTCCATGCGTTATGTTTTGCAATGTTTATTTGTTTTTTGAATGTTGCCGAGAGTTGGCGGATTTTAAGTTTGTATTGCATTAGATCTGAGGGGTTGATATGTTTCTGTTGTCTCCGGAGTGCTCTCAGGCGGTTACGCTTGGATATGAGTTGAGGGGACCAGAAATTGTAGGTGAATTTCCGTCCCGATTGTTTGAGCCTGAAGGCTGAAGAGGCAGCAGCGTGTATTGTGGAGATAATAGAAGAGGTTGCATTTTCTAAGTCTTGGGTGTTCCTTACTGTATTAATGGTGCCAGTTAGTTTATCGGTGGATAGTTTAAGTATTTTATTAAATTTTGAGAAGTTGCCACGTTTTGTAGCAAACCTTCGAAAAGTTGATTTAGTTGGTGAGGATTTTAGGGTATATGTTATGTATTTGTGATCTGAGCAGTTGGCTATATCCAGGACCGACCAGTCGTTCATTTTGGCGTATGTTTTCGGGTTTACTAGTGTGGAATCAGGCCAGCCTTTGGCATCGCATTTTTGGAAGGTCGGTTGTGAATTTTCAATGTTAGCTAGACAGAGGTTATTTGATGTGATGTATTCTATGAGGCTGCTTCCTCTTGCATCCTCACGGGGAGAACACCACAGAGGTGAATTTGCATTGAGGTCGTAGCCACATAGAAAGAGTGTTTTGTGATTGATTAAGTGCTGCCACTCCTGCATGCAGTCCTCGAAATCTGCAGACGGGGCTGCGTATGCGCTGCCAAGGTACAATTCACCTTCATTGGTGGTCATAGTTATAAAAACACAATGCTCCCCAGTGAAGAGGTGAGTGTAGGTGAGGTCTTGTGCTGCGATGACAATGTGTGCTGAGTGTTGGACGGACTCAAACCTGGACCAGGAGGAGGGAAAACCATACAGATCAACCTCTTTAGTACAGTAGGCATCTTGCAGCAGCCCGACATCAATAGAGTCCTTCTCCATGAATTCTCGTGCAGCCGAGTTTGCCGCCCTACAGTTATTGAGGTTGATCTGCAGGATTTTCAGGTTATTGAACGAGATGAGAGGAATTGAGGGTGCTGCTACTGGGGGAGGAGAGGAGGAAACTGATGATGAGGACATTGGGAATAGGACAGAAGGTAGAGTTTAGAAAGGTGGAAGGAGCTTACCTACTGGCTGAGACTGGTTGATGTCTGGGTGGAGAGTTGACCGCCTGGTTGTATCCGTAGGCAGGGTCGTAGAAGGATGGGAATTCTCCATATTGTGGAAAGGTGGGGTCTTGATATCTCCAGTAGCGAATGTGGAATATAGAATCCCTTGCTTGTTGCTGAGAATTTGGGTAGATTGGTTCTCTTAAGAGTGATTGTTGTTGGTAGCTTGAGTCGTGGAATTGTTGGTGAGGCTGGGGTCTTGGCAGTTGTGATGGAGGGTATTTGTCTTCTAGTCTGGTTCTTAGTTCTTTGTAAATTCTATTATAGGTTGGACATTCTGTTGAGTAGGGCGGATGTTTAACGTTGTGTTTTGTACCATTGGTGGAGTTCTCCCTCATGAAGGTGATGCAGGCTGGAGGGTTGGAGCAACTGTTAGTTGGTTCATGTTGCTAACCGCTGAGGGCACATATGGGCATATAGCTGCAGGTACCAGCAGAGTGCCAGAGCTCTTGATATCTTGAGCACCTCTGTATGCTAGTGAAGGGTCTCACCCGACATCTAAAGAGACCCAGCTGGAGGAAGCCGTCTCGTAAAAGGCCTTCCGCCATGGGTTCCGGTATCGAAATTATGTGATTGATTTTGTTGTTGCTTTTTGATTTTCTCTTGGCTATGTATTTGATTGAGCTTGTGTGATCAATTGGTAGGTTTAATTGTTCTAAAGTGGTAACTTTAATTCTGGATTCCTCAACACCCTCTGGAACGTTTAGTATGATGATCTTGATGTTTTTGATGATCTTATTTTGTACTCTTAGGTTGTGTAAAATAAAACGGTTGCTGTTTAACTCTTCCTGCAGTCGTTTGGCTTCACTAGGGGAGTTGCTGGTAATATGAATATGTTTTTGCTTGATTCTTATTTTTAGGTTGTTTGGATGTGGTTGTGAAATTTTGCTCTTTGATGGCTTTTAATATGTCTGACCCTGAATGAAAACTCTTGGTTGAGGTGACCGCCAGGGTGCTCCTGTACCAGTGTAGAATTCGTTCCAGGTCGAAGTGGGGTGTGGGGCTAGTAGAAGATGTGGTGCTGTTGGCTGTAAATGTAGGAGTAGTTGGGGATGGTGAGGATGTTGACGCTGACGCGGAGTCCTCCGCTGCATTTGTTGTTAATATTTTGCATGCTGTGGGAGGTTTTGAGGCTGTGCCTGTGCGTTGTTCTTCATTTTCGGATTTGCCCACTGGGTCAGATTACTTTCCAGAAGAGATAGGATAGCTCCTTGAGATGATTGTATTTCTTGCAGGATTGATTTTGTTCTTTTAAATTGGTCATTAATGTTGTCGTTTAGTTTCTTTAAGTCTTCTGTGTTTTTTGAGACTTCTTCTGCTGGGGATTGGGCACACTTTGAAGTTGGGGAGGAAGCTTCTGTTTGAGAAAGGGCTTGAATTCGGAGGAGTACGCTTTTTAATGACACAAGAGGTGCCTTGCCACTTCTTAGCCTGGTTACTTGAATTAAGTCTATTGCTGCTGCTGCGATTTCAGAGATTAATGTGTAGCTTCTGAAGTTTATATTCCGCTTCGGCCGTACTTGTGGTGTGCTGGGCACATGAGATATTCGTGTATTTCTTCGGAAAGGGTTTGCATGTGGTTTATTATATATTGGTAAAACTAAGCGCAGTTTCAGATTCCGTTTAAAAGAACATATCAGGTACGTCCAGAAACAAGAAACAAACGAATCGGCCATTTCTAAGCATTTTTCGGGGGAAAAATCCTTATTTAAAATTTGATATAGCTAAAATAATTTTCAGACCTAAATCTACACTTGAACTCAATTCCCTTAATGTTTTTTACGTTTATAACACAGAGAAAAAATTCTGTAACTGACATCTGCATTGTGGCTCTAGAAAAAATAGTTCCATGTCATTTTTATAAATTGTAATCCCCTTTGGTAGAGAGTTCTAGAAAACCCTATTAGGATTCTAGAGCTTTTACCTATATTATCAAGGGCAAAGTTATTTAAAAATCTCTGCAAATAAATGAGAATACAAGAGGCGGGTTTCAGCAACAATAATCTTGGTTTATTACCCAATTCTAGAAAGTCAAGCGAGAATTTCTCGCAATAGAAAAGGATTCAGAGCATTCATAATAATCAGAATATTGTTTCACCATTTAGAAATGTGTAGATTAGAAACTCTTGAACATTTCATCTATTCAGTTTATTAGCGTGCCTTATGCGCATAGCTCGGAAATCTATATTTCTAATTAAGGGATTTAGAAAATAGCCACTTATTCATTCTAGATGAAGGCGTTATATTGTTTTTCACAGTGAAAAAATTTAAAAATACTATTAATTGCGATTTCGCTATACCACCTTTGTCTGAGTGGGCATCCAATCCACTCTTTCTTATTTTTTTCTACATTTTCCACGACTATCGTTTCTCAATTTCCTAATGACTAATTTCCCATACTCCATCTAATTCTATTGGTTGATTAAACAAACGTAAAATTCGATTATTTTCTTATACATAGGAGCACTTTGTTTTGTTCACTTTTGTTTTGTTTGCACTGATGACGATATGCTAAATGCTACCGAAACAGCTGTCTACTATTTCATTATTTCCTTTTCGTACAAGACATTTTCTTGTGTCTATTTATCTGGCGCCAAGTCTATTTTTAACACAATGAATATGCTTAATTAAAGAAAAAAAGTATTTTACAAGCAATCTGTGTTTATACTTATATAATTATACAAACTTGGGCTATGAAGGCCAATATCAATAATTCGTATATCTATAATTTCATATCGAATAATTTACATCACCATTATACTTATGGGTGAAACTTGCAAAAAAAAAAAAAATCTTTTATAGCATTATAAGTAATGGAAGAGAATAATAACCTTTTTGACTCTACCCTAAGAATTAAACAAAAAAAAAAAAAAAAAAAAAAAAAAAAAAAAAAAAGGAAATCAGAAATAAGATAAAAGTTTTGCAGGGTAAGATTTCGTGCATTGGAGGGTAATGTTTTGTTTGTGTATCCGGAGCTATCCCCATCTTAATGAAGCATAAATGGAAGCATAAATGGAAGTTGTTTTACTTTATAGAACTAGTAGTAATAAATGATGCATTCGAACCATTCTTAGCTTGTAAATTACAGAATAAATTTTCTCTGTTGAATTAGTGTCTATTAAGGAAAATATTTTCGAGATTCAATAGAAATTTCATATAAAAGTGTTGGTTTGGCATTTTTGTTTCCATTATTTATAAAAATACAAAAATATATGATAATTGTTAAATTTTATCAATTATTATTGATTAATGTTTGCTGTATTATTTGCATATTGATCTAAAATTCCTTATACTATAAAATTATACTTTCTAGAATGCAAGCTTAAAAAATAAAACTTAAGTTTTATAAATATTTCTGTCATAAATAACTCTGATAATTTTTTTATTAGAAATATTGTAATCTGTTAAAATACGAAATATCTCAGATAAATAGACCCCATAAATAGAATTTTCGTAGCCATGCACTTTTAACGTCTCTAAATAATACTAGTCACGTTACGTTTTAAAAGTGTGTAAATGTTGTAAGGTATTTGCTTCAAGAAATTCGCGATAATATTTAAAATAAACAAAAATTATTGAAAAAAATTTTAACTTATTTTAATTTACAGTAATGAAAGAAAATTATAAATATTTCTAAAAGTTTTCATTAATGTAGAACATTTGGACCATCCGACAGAAGTTAATAAAATCTATAATCGTTAGTATGGTTCATTTGGTTAAGTTTGTCATTTAAAAATCATTTCTTATACACTACAGTTAATCAGACATATTTAATAAATTTTAGCATATAAATGCACGAATCTAGACTGAAATCGTGTATCTCTACGTTAAAGGATAAAATGCCAACCTTTCAAGTACTAATGAATCCTATAGTCATTAAAAGGTGGTAATAATAGGAACTCAAATGAGAGTTTTTACGACAAAATATTTAGAAAAAATATTGTTTTTCTTTTAGTGTAGCAAAGATTGTTCAGTAAATTCTTTATACCACACATTACGTTGTTTTGATATTTGTTTTCAAAGATTATTATTATATACATAGTTATTATTTTGATGGAAAAATTGATGAATATGAATAACATATTTTATAAGAATTTTAGCATCAATTTACATATGGAAAAAAGGTTTAATTATATTAGTAATACTATTCGAAAATATAAATTAATATAGGCAAACTCTAGAATTCAGGGGCTTCTAGAACTCGCTTTCGAAGGGGAGTAGAATTTATAAGGATTACATGGAACTATTTTTTCTAGAGCCACAATTTAGATTCTAGATGTCAGTTACAGAATTTTTTCTCAGTGCAGAATATAGAAATCAAATATGAGGCCAATTTATGAAAAAAAAAATCTGACAGCAACAGAATTTCATTTAGTACGATAGGGCTACTTTTTATGTTACAAATTTTATGCATGTCTTTTATATCATGGTTTCAGATTTTTTTTATTTATTTATGTTTATTTAACTTTAAAAATCTGTGAAAAATACTTTATTTCATGATTTTCAATCCGATTGTCTGCCAAAAGCTTCAGTTAATTAAAATAATGCAAGAAGAAAAATTCATGATACATTTAGGGAAAATGGCTAATACGGATATTTAATTTTATTTATTTATTTATTTTATTTTTTTTTTTTTTACGTGAAAACGTGAAATGTCTAAATGAAAGCAATAGTCTGATCGTACTAAAAAAAAATCTAGCAAACATAAAAGTAAATACATTCATTTGTGTTTATTATTTTTAAACGACCTTTAAAACTAAAACTTTGGTAAAAATAAATACATTATTTTTAATATTAATATATATATATATTTTTTTTCAGGTATTAAATAACATAGATTTTCAATTTATGTTATGTTTTTAAAATTTTTCTAAAGTAGCGTCATAACGGAATGTTAGTAAGCATTATATATATATGTGTGTGTGTGTGGAAAATGAGGATATATATATATATTTTTTTTTTTCCAAAATTAGCGTCATATTTGGTTTTAGATTTTTATCAAATCTATTAAAAGTGACATCAGGGTTAAAAAGGCAATATGTATTAACACATAAAAAATTAACTTAGAAACAGTTTGGAAAATATTATCGTCACTTAATATATACTTCTTATGACAATAAAAAGTTGATCTCCTGTAATATGATTTTTGGATCATCTTTCAATCAGCAAAATATTCGCCACAGGCATTTACAATATTCACAATGAAAATCCACGCAATTTGTGACGTTATTATTTGCTAATCGTCTATAATTCTTTTGGATGCTGTCCATTTGAGTTCCTCTAAATTATGAGCCTGGATGTAAATAGAAGAATAATTTTCATAAATATGAATTTTCATTTTCAAAGATGCCAACCCTCTGCATTATTTCATACCAATAACTTTTTAACGGAAAAATATATAAATATTCTCTTTATTTATCCTCGAGAATTCTTTGACAAATAAGACGAAAATAACTCTCCAGAAATATTTGTATGAAATAATTCGGAGGGCTGGCCCCTCTACATTTGCCCTGCACATTTTTCACATGTTCATCTTTGAAATATATTATTATTATTATTATTATTATTATATTTCAAAACCTGTTAACTTCAATTGTGTTTATTTATTTTAATTAATTTATTAATTAATTTATTTATTTATTGTAGATGTATGTACGATAGATACATTATATGCTCTATAAATTTCAACTGATAATGCCAGGTTTTCCTGACGAAAAGCTTTATGATTTTAATATTTAACTTATTATAGTTCTTAAAACTTACGTGTATTAAAGTTTTTTTTTTTTTTTTTTTTTTTTTTTAGTTTTTAAAAATATTTTTATTTTAAATTGTAAGTAAGGTAGTGCGTGAGCCTGGCGTTTAATACAACACGTCAGTTTCAGAGCGCCGCCAGTAAGCCGAAATTTGCAGGAGAGATTTTTTGCGGGATAAAAACAATCTGCATTTTTCAACGGGAGAGAATGCCATAGAGGTCTGCCAGTGGGAGTTTCGCCATAGCCAGGCTTTTTTTTTTTTTCTTTTTTTTTTTGGGTGCATGGTTAGCCTGGTAATATTTGTCACTGTCGGAATTCTTTTATAGCAACACGTCAGATTGAGGGCGTCGCAGTCGCCACCGGATGGAGTTTGCTATAGTCATAATTTTAATAGATAGCTAATCAGCTAGTCTTAATTAAAATAATTTGTTCTCAAATTTTCACGTATTAAGACAATTTTTACAGACTTACTCAACTGAAATCAACTTGATCTATCTCAAAACAAAGTTTTCCCCTGCATAATGGTAGTCGATTTATTCTAATGTAATTCTATCGTCTAATTTTATTCTATTCCATAATTCTATCAGTTGTTATGAATTTATCTACAACGTTGTAAATATTTGGAATTTTTTGTATTTTTTTAAGCGTTTAAAATTTTTCCAATGTCCTTTCTTGGTTAGGCATCAAGTGCAGTTATCTATAATCATTTTTCCAAATTAAATGGTTTCCCTTAATAATTAACTTATAAATAAGTGTAGCACATATTTAAATATGGTCACTCATTTACATTTCGTAACTATACCAATTACACTGCTCTGCAATTTTTTTTTTCGACATCTGTTATTATTCATGCAGATTCTTTTGTAAAATGACCTCCTGAATCCGAATCTGGCCCCCATTTTGCCCCTTCATCCACGTTTTTTTTTTTTTTTTTTGGTACGTCCATCAGTTTGATTTGGAGAGGAACAATGATTATTTTAACCGTTAAATGTATTCTGACATGAAGAACTACAGAGGTAGAAAGTTCCACAACACGAACATTTGTAGTAAGGAGGTTATTTGAGGGAATTTGTGCCCAGAAAAAAAAAAAAAAAAAAAAAAACAAGGTTTTTGTTTCTTTGTTTCTTTTCTTTTTTTTTTTTTTTTTTTTCGCAATATTTTTAACCGACTTCAAAAAAAAAGGAAGGTTCTCAATTCAAACCGTATGTTTTTTTTATGTTTGTTAGCTCATAACTTCTGAACGGATGCTCCAATTTTGACACATTTTGTTTTGTTGAAAAAGTCTTGGTCTGAAATAGGTCCCATTGTAATATCTTTACAATCTAAAGAAAATACAGGGTGCCCCAAAAAATCAGTCCCAGCTCTTTTAACAGCTAAACGGCTGCAGCTATAGTGTTAAAAATGGTATGTAAGTATAGCAAAGTGGCCATGCAGTACAAGGTTAAACGTCTTGCAGCGCCTCCTGGTGGAAATTAGCGGAGTTAGTGTTACTATCTCGAAAACGGTTCTGGAGATAAAAGTGAATTACAAAGTTGAAAATTATCATCGATTTAGTACAAAAAGATAGTTTAGACATTCATGGTAGCGTTACTATCTCGGAAACGGTTCAAGACAAGGGGAAAAAGTGAATTACAAAGTTGCAGGGCATCATCGATTTAGTACGAAAAGATAGTTTATACATTGATGCTAAAAATACAATGCTAAAAACATGCATTTGTTTGTTCGCAAATTCTTACACTATGCACACTTGAGCTACATTGCACACGTTGTAGCGTAGCTGGTGAGACATACGTTATATAGTTCAAAATACGGTTACTTAATACTTTTTATTTTGTTGTAAAGATCTTGGTCTGAAGTAGGTCCCATTGTAATACCTTTACAATCTAAAGAAAATAAAACGCCATCTCGTGAAAAACGACGTAATCAGCGCTCCCATCTAAAAAACGGTTCAAGATGGAAGGAAAGTTGATTACGAAGTTGTAGAGCATCATCGATTTACTACGGAAAGACAGTTTTTAGACATTATTGCTAAAAATAGAACGCTTAAAACGTGCAGTTGTTTCTTCGCAATTTCCTACACTGTGCACACTTGAACTATGTTGCACACTTTTCAGCGTAGCGGATGACACGTATACTCTGTGGTTCAAAGTACTGTTACTGTAAGCGGTCACATCGATTAGCGCAAAGTCGTTTTCAACCAAGTTCGGAAAAGAGGGTGTTCTTAATTCGAGCTATGTGTTGTTATTGGTGTTTGTAAGCTTATAACTTCGTAAGAGATGCTCTAATTAACCGAGTTCAAAAAGGAGGAGGTTCTCAATTCAAACCGAATGCTTTTTTGGTTTTTATTTTTGTTTGTTAGCTCATAACTTCTGAACAGATAATCCGATTTTGGTACTTTTTGTTTTATTGTAAATGTCTTGGTCTGAAATAGGTCCCATTGCAATATCTTTACGATCAAAAGAAAATACAGGATGCCCAAAAAAGTCAGTCCCGACTCTTTTAAATGCTGAACAGCTGCAGCTATAGTCATAAAAGCGCTATGTAGGTATAGTAAAGTGAATATGTGCTGCGCGATTCAAACGCCTACAGCGCCACCTGGTGGGAAACAGTGGAGTTAGCGTTCTTATCTCGGAAACAGTTCAAGACAGGGGAAAAAAGTGAATTATAAAATTGCAGAGCATCATCGATTTAGTACGAAAAGATAGTTTAGACGTTAATGCTAAAAACAGAATAAACTTAAAATGCTTAAAACGTGCATTTGTTTGTTCACAATCTCCTATTTTGTGCACACTTGAACGACATTGCACATGTAGCGTAGCAGGTGACATTTATGCTATGTGAAATTCAAAGTATGGTTATTGTAAGCGGTCACATCGATTAATGCATAAACGTTTTAAACCGACTTCATAAAGGAAGAGGTTCTCAATACAAACCATGTTTCTCATTGTTGTTGTTGTTGTTAAAATTTGTTAGCTTATAACTTCGTAAGAGATGATTTAATTTTAATACTTTTTTTGTTGTCGTAATGACCTCGGCCTGAAATAGGCTTCATTATGATTTCATTAAGATATAAAGAAATTACAGGATACTCGCAAAAGTCTGTTCTCACTTTAACTGCTGAACGCATGCAGCTACACTGGTAAAAGCAGTATGTAAGTATCCATGTTGAAACTTCTGTCCGTCAGCTGCAATGCATATTTTGCTCTTTGTTTGAACTTTACGCTGCGCAATTTTCAGCGCAGCGAGTGACACGTATTCACTGTAAAGTTCAATATATATATGCCTAACAGAATTTTGGTTACGAATACAGCGTATCCGTTCTTTTTTTCTAAAGACTTTTTAACGTAACGTGTGTTCATTCAATAGATAGTTTTTTGCTCATATCCGATAAAGGCAAGAAAAGTGACAACAACATTTGAGAAAAATCAATTTAAAAATAACTTGACTAGAATAAAACTGGCACAACTCTCTCTCGAGTGGACAACTTTCTAGATGGAGATGTAACATTTTTGTTCACATTGGGGGCATTTCATGTATTTTTCAGTGACATAAACCATTTTTTGAGTTATGTCACTTTTTTTGGAAGTTGTGATTTGTGAAACTGCCGTGGAACGTCTTTTGATGTTCTGCTATATGAATAAGTTTCACTGAAAAGAGAAAAATAAAAACTTTTTGTAAAAAAATAGAACCGACTCCAAAAAGCAACTACTATTAAAAAAAAAAAAAAAAAAATGAAATGAAACTAAATTGCGCCTAAAAGTATAAAATAATTTCCTTCGTCAAACAACCTATAATACTACAATTAATCATAACTTTTGAAGTCGGCGCAAAATTAAATAAAAATTGATACCTTTATTTAATACAAAAATCAAATCCTATTCAAAATACACATCTCACATTGTCACCTGCAAAACGCAGCCGAAAACTATTTTGATTCAAGAAAACAAATAAGATTTCGTAAACAGCAAAAGTTGGCGAAGATGCTGATATCTGACGTCCTTGGTGAAAGAAAAATCACAAAATTATCTGGCAAACATATTTCATTTCTTTAAAAACTAACTAAATTTTATTTAATTTTGCGCCGACTTCAAAAGTTATGATTAATTGTAGTGTTATAGGTTGTTTGATGAAGGAAATTATTTTATACTTTTAGGCGCAATTTAGTTTCATTGCATACATTTTTTTTTTTTTTTTTTTTTTTTTTTTTTAATAGTAGTTGCTTTTTGGAGTCGGTTCTATTTTTTTACAAAAAGTTTTTATTTTTATTTTTGACATATACCAGATTCCAGTTTACCATTTTCTTACCAAAACACCCACATAATAAAAATTATACAGTGAATTTTTTTTTTCAAAGTGTTGGTGAGTGGAAGTGGAGTAAAGGACTCAAAGAACTCGCAAGAAAGTTTGACTGATTCACTGTACGACGCGATGTTTGCTTTCAATAACTTCCACATCGAATGTTTTGGGCAGTATAAAACATGAACAGTAAAATATCCTCTTTTGACACGTGTTAAAGACCACCACACAATATCACCACCGTCGCACAGTGGGGTATTTGACGAATCTGGCTGGCCAAACGTCGATTTCAAAATTAAAACGCAACTGTACAAATATGGGTGTGTGATGAAGATAAATAAATGGGGAATCGTATGATACCACTTTTTTCTCGTATAAACAAACTGGGAATTGTCGGTATCAGTTGAAATTCGAATGTTTCGTTCAGCAGAGTTTTGCTCTTTAGTTGCCAACTTCAGCGTTTCCTTTTTGAATGTGGATTATTTTTATTTGGGAATTGTATGAAATTTAATTGCTATGGAAATGGACGAGGCAGATAAGCGTGTAAAGGTTTTTATTATTTTAGTTGAGGAAAAAATATATTTTATACTTGTAAAGGAAATTTAAAATTATGCATTTTTTCTCTCTTACTTTTATACTATATTTTGAAAATTCGAATGCTTTAGTTATATTTCCCTGCCTTTCCCTGCAATGATTTTTCTTCTAGCAATAAATATAGACTTTTATCTTGTTATTTATGTAAAAACTAGTTCCACATTCTTCCGCTTTTTAAAATAAAGGTTGTTCAAAAAATGTAGGTCTAAATTTTTTTCAATGCATTTCAAGTGGCTAACTATAAAGCTTCGACATTTTTACATTGTATAAACTTTACTGCAAAACTAATTCTTAGAAATATTAATAAAGTGATCACATGTGTATATTTTTCAGACATTTTCATTTGAATAAAGTAAAGTATTATTTGTTTTAAAGCTAAATTAAATTAATGCATTTATTAAATTTAGATTTTGCTTTTGTATTTTCTAAAAATTCGGAATAATTAATTGTATTTCTTAAAAAATATTTTTCTATTGAGTAGAGACACCTTTTTTAATGTTTAAACTGGCGCAACTATTAGAAAAAAGAACTACAAAAAAATTGCCGATCACATAACATTTATGTTTTATTTATTTATTTATTTTTGTACTACGTCTTTATTTTGATCTATGACTATTAAATGCCAAAATAATTACTCACAGAGAATTATTTATCATTACTCTGTGGTAAAGTGCATCGAATAGAAAGAAAAAATTAAGATATCTTAGAAATTACTTTTTTCAAATCATTATTTTTTATGAAGATGAAATAAGAATATCAAAGTTTCTCATGTTTTAAATTTAAAATGAAGAACAGATGAATTAATGTCCAATATTAAGAAGATATATTTATAGAAAAGAATAAGAATTGGATAGGAGATTTGAAATTCCTAGATGTGTAAACCATTCTGAGAAATCAGTAAGAGACTTCAGTGAATGAAGTGAAAGATCTAAACAAGGAAAGCTGAAACCCTACGTAGCTCCACAGATGTTAAAGTGCTCCCACATACTAAACAAACTAATTCGGAAACTTCTGGAGAAAGATGTGCTGTTTTCATACTAAAAAAAGTTACTTTTACTCCAAAATGAGCAAAAAAAAAAAAAAATTGTCAACACACATGTAAAAACGTACACAAATATCACCATTGCAAGTCATATCATTATAGGATAATTTTTCAAGAAACCAACACCATAGGTGCCAACTCTCCTATTTTTAAGAGAGAGTTCATACAAGAAAGTTTTTATAAAGGTTTTCAGATTATGCAATCACCGAAAATATGCTTAAAAGATTCCTTTAAAAAAATATTGTTGACAAATATGATTTAAAAATTAAAAAGTTTGGCAGCTATGCAATACAAAATCATAAGAAGTACTCAAAGAAAAAAGTCCTTTATGTATCGTGTTGCAGCGTGTGAAAATGGTCTGTTATCCTGAAAAGAAAAAGTAATTTATAATAAAAGAAACTTGTGCTGATATTGATATAAAGGATTTACTTCAGTTTACAGCGTCATGATTACTTGAAGTAGCCACAGAGTTCTTGTGAAAAAATTTGCCGAATATCCAGAGAAAACAACAGAACTCTGTTAGGAATATCCTTGGTATCTTATCCAATATCACCCACAATGCACAAAATAATACACATGTGATGTTAAAAACATCACTTCTTTTTAAATGTTAAATAAGATCGTTTTCTGCACTTAAATGCATTGTTTCTCTCAGCTGGCTCAACTCACCCTGTTGTGTTTGCTTTACTGCAACACACACACAGGAGAAAAATTGGTTCTTCTTTCCTAGTGGTGATGTCATATCACACCATGCTGAGAACCAATAGGGTGATGGTTCTGACTCCACCTTCTGTTATTCTGGCAGTTTTAAATTTAGTTGGGGTTCAGCAGCTCTCAAGAGAAGAACATGGGGTGAGAAAGATTTGTTTTGCTTCTGTTTTAAAATAATGACCATTTTATCATTTGGAGAGAGAGTGCCTACTTATTAATAATAAATATATATATATTAGTTTATATGAATACTTATTCAAATTTTAAAAACCATTAATTTTTATATCCTACTTAATTTGGAATTACTAGTGTGGTTTGGAAAATAAAATTGATTAATTTTGATGCAGCAGATTAGTTTTCTTACAAACATTATTTTTGTATGCATTTTTTCTTTTTACAGCATTCTAGCCAATAAGTAAATTGATTCCTCTTTTCTCTTATGTAAATAAAATTATTTGGATATATATATTTGACCTTTTGACCCAAAGAATAAGAAGGGTTAGTGGCCAGAACGCAATGTACGCCATGAGGTTCTTTGATCCTCACTAAGTAACTTCTGTTGCTATGAAAATTAAAAATATTAATAAAATTAATTTAAAATATGGAAACATAAAAGGTAAATGAATTATCCACATCACATTTGGTGCCGGAAAGGAATACTTGATTATTGTTCTTAAGAATAAATGGTACTGTAGAGATTGTTTATTTTGAATAAGTCATTTTATTTTTATTGCTAGAATTACTGAAATTATTTTTAAAGTCATACATAACCAATAACATTTTTTGGTGATTGAATATGATTGATACCAAGTGACCTATAAGACAATTCCCTGTTTCAAAAATTGTGATATGCTGGAACTTTGTACAAATGAAATTTTTTTTTTTTTTTGGTTCAATATATTTTGAATAACTGATTAAATAAATAATAACCAACAGAACTATGTATTGTTGGCTTTAAAAAAAAAAAAAAAAAAAAAAAAAAAAAAAAATTGTAGGTATCTCTCTCTCTCCTCAACTACGTGAATTTATTATATGCAAATAGCCATCAACACATGTAGTTTTATAGCCAATATAGTAGTTTCATATATATACAAAAAATAATGGCTTCTAACAAAGGATTGACAAGAGGATTACCATTCAAAACTTTAGTAACGCCATTTTCTGGAGACCCTCATTTATTGGATTTTTTTATTGAACAAGTGAAATTTAAAATTGAGAACAGCAAATGGGAAGAATCCCATGCTTTAACTTTTGTGAAATCAAAATTGGCAGATACTGCTCTTAAGTTTTATGTCTCCTCCCCAGCTTGCCAAAAAGCCAAAAATACAAAAGAGTTATTTAATATATTTAAGAAATATTTTAAGGTAGAGTCGGCAACTGCAATAGCACAACAATTTAACGAATTTAAGTTTGAGTCCGATGTCAATATTAATATTTTTGCTAATAAGCTTGAAAATTTAGTGAGAAAACGTTTTCCTGATATGGAAGAAAAAGCCCTTGAACAATTACTAATCGCAAAATTCAATGATCTCATTCCGCCCCACTTTAGAATTCATCTACTATCACAAAAAGCCACAACCTTTTATCAGATGGTGGAATGTCTCGAAAAATTCCAGGAAATTTATAACTTGCAAGTAAACCCTGTCTTACCAGGAACATCTTTTGCTACTATTCAGAACTTCAATCATAAAATAGATAGTGAAGTGATAGGTACAAACTCAGAAAACAATTTGACTAAGATTAACAATTCATCTTATAGCAAGCGGCCATACAATAAATTTCCACAAAATAAAGGTTCGCACACGATTCAATGCCAATGGTGTGAAAGACCTGGACATTCTGCTCAGAGGTGCTTTGCACTCAGAAAATTACAAAATAATAAGTTTTCTCACAGATATCGTAATGGGCAAACTTTCTCTAGACCTTATAGAGACATGTCATGGAGAGCCAGGGCCCCTAAAACATTTAAATCCAACTCCCCTCAAACCAAAAGTAGTCATTCACAATGACTAGAAGTGGAGAATGGTAGAAGTGACACTAAACTCCTAAATACAAAGAGTTCCTCATATAGGTCAGGTTTGAATAAAGTCAATTACCATAACAACTTTTCACAGACTAACTCAACATATTCTAATCTACCTAATAATTTTTTTGTAAATAACAATGAAATCATTCTGAGATCTCCAGACACACAGGCAAAGTTCCCTTTGTCATTAGAACGCAAAGTCAAATCTGTTGCGATACAGACAACATCTCCTGTACTGGTAACGTCCCCGAGTGTGGAGGAAAATGGAGACTGCATATTAGTTAATTCACTGGAATTCTTGTTACACACAGACAATGATCTGCCCAATCTCCCCATCATACAATTACTGTTAAACAAAACATTAGAGAATTTTCTTCTCGACTCAGGAGCTTCTGTGTCATTACTCTCAAAACATTACTTCTTACAAAATCAAAACAAATTACATTACAAAAGAATTGCTTCAAGAGTCAAGATATCTACAGTAAACTCTATAGTCCAATGTGACGGATGTGTTTGCATTTCCTTTAAAATAGGGAAAACTTTTTACAAACACACCTTTTTTCTTATTGAAATACCTACTGAATCTAAATTTATTGGTATACTTGGCTTTGATTTTTTAAAGTCCCATCACGTAGTTATCAATTTACACAATAACAAAATACAAATTAATGAAAATGCTTTAGATATTCTAGACACTGTACCCTCTTGCAGTCTTCTATCATCTGAATCTGATATGAATCGGGCATCACATAAGATAGCTACTCATATGGATTTTCTCCAAACTGGATATAAAAAATCTAAAATTGATGTTCATAAAGAGAACTTACCCTCTGATCAAAAATGTTGGCTTACCCAGAAGATTATGATTGATCCACAGGATACTATATATGTGCCTGTGCGGTCCACGCTTATTCCAGAAAATCAGTTAGTAATGTTTACATCGTCTAACAAGCATTGTCCACTTGTGTCCTATCCTTCTCTTATGGAGGTACAACATATCAAGGAAAATTCTACTAAACAAGAATTAATTCAATTTTTTATTCCTATGTATAATAATTCGAGCAAGAAACTGCATATAAATAAAAATACCGTTTGCGGATACATTTCAGAGATAGATAAAATAGAAGAAAATTCCTTGGATCTTGCAACAAATACACCTGATCACATGTGTAATCTAATTAAGGCTACACCAGAAGTTTTATCCTTAAGACAGAAAGAATTTAATGTAAATAATTTTTCTATTCAGCATTTAAAACCTACAGAAAGGGTAATAATGCAAGATATTCTTCAGAAATTTAACTCTGTATTTTCATGTTCACTAAAGTCGATTGGACACACCGATCATATCACTCCACATATAAAATTCATTTCAGATATTCCCTTAAAAACTTACCCTTTTCCTATTCCACAAGCTATTCAAGAAGAGGCAAAAGATCAACTTGACAAATTACTGGATGCAGGGATCATTGAGAGAAATATCTCTGAATGGGCATGCCCAATGCTCATGGTTAAAAAGAAAGCTGTGTCTAAGGAGGATAAACCTTCCTTTAGATTGGCCCTAGATTTAAGGTTAATCAACTCTATGATTCGATGCTCCACTTATCCTCTTCCAAGAATTGATACGATAATAAATAACATCTCAAAATTTAAATATTTTACAACATTAGACTTTCCCTCAGCGTATCATCAAATTTCATTACCTAAAGAATACAGACGACGTCTCTCATTTACTACACAATGGGGAACTTATTCATTTAAAAGATTAATGTTTGGGCTGAGATCAGCCGCATCAACATTCCAAATGCTTATTGACACAATTATACAAGAGTGCAATTGTTCAGGCATATATGCTTACCAGGATGACATTATTATAGGAAGTGACTCTTTCCAGGAAACAACAGAAAAATTACAAACACTTTTAGCTACTCTACAAAAGTACAATCTGACATTGTCTCCAAAGAAATGTAAATTCCATCAGTCATCTATTGAATATCTCGGTTTCAGCATCCAAAATCAGAAAATACATCCTATTTCTTCCAACATTACAAAAATTACTCAATTTCCTATCCCAGCAACCAGAAAACAACTAAAAAGATTTATAGGATTGTGTGGATTCTACAGAAAACTCATTCCCTGCTACTCGCGATTAATTGATCCTTTGATAAAATTAACATCTCCGAAAACTACATTTAAATGGACAGAGGAACATGCTGAAGTCTTTAAACAAATACAGAAAGTTTTTTTCTCTAAACCTTTTCTTTCTTTACCCGATTGGTCAAAACAATTTTTTCTTAATACAGATGCTAGCAAAATTGCTATTTCAGGGGTTCTTCTACAAGAAAAGGAAGGCATTCTGCTTCCGGTTAGTTACTTTAGTAAAACACTATCTAAATCAGAACAGCGATATTCAGCCATCAAGCTTGAGCTGATGGCCATAGCTAAGTCAGTCAGTGCATTTAAATTTTTCCTTTTCAACCGACCTTTCACCATTCTCAGCGATAGCAGACCACTCGAACACTATAAGAAAATTTCCTCTCCTGCTGATCTAACTACTAAATGGCTGATTGAATTATCAAACTATCAATACACATTCAGATATGTAAAAGGTAAAACAAATGTTTTGGCAGACTATTTTTCAAGAGAAGACTTTTCTGCATACACTCAAGATCTTAACTCAAACCCAGAATTAATTAAAGAGGCTAACAATTTACCCATTTCTTCAGCTTCTCCAACAATTGAACTCCATCATTTCAATGTCACACAAAAATCTGATAAGTCACTCACCTCATCAGAGCCTCATCGTTCTTCCTTACCTCAGTTGTTAAGCAACGATGCTGCTCCACTCAGTCGTTCCTTAAACAGCTCTGACGCAGATAATCTTATGATGGAAATCTCGGAAGAATGTTTTTTTAAAGAGCAAAGAGAAGATGACTTTCTGCTAAAAATTATTGTCGATATCACTTCAGAGAAACCTTCTCCTAAATATAAAAATTATTTTGTCCATCCGGACACAGGTCTGTTAATGATCAAACGAAAGTTTCACCAGCCTGAAAACTCTCCAAAAACAAAAATTGTAGTACCACAGAAGTTAAAACCTAAAGTATTAAAAATTTGTCACATGCCTCACTTTGGAATTAGAAATACATACAGAAGAATACTTAAACACTTTTATTGGACAGGATTATTTGAAGATGTAAAAAACTTTGTTCTGTCCTGTACATTATGTATTCAATATAAACCGCACAGAATTCCACCTGCTCCATTACAGGAAATGTTTGTTCCTTCTGCGCCGAGTATGTTAGTTTCCATGGATTTTTTGGGTCCTTTCTCCAATGGCTTCCATGTGTTAACATTCCTCGATCATTTTTCTAAACATATTGAATTGGTACCAGTAAAAAATGCAACAGCACAAGCTGTAGTTAAAGCCATTACGGGATACATTACTACCTTTGGTCGACCCTCTGCGATACTCTCAGACTTAGGCCCACAGTTCACAGCAAACATCTTTAACAACTTGGCACAGACATTGAAAATTACAATCTCCCATTCATCATCAGGACACCCGCAAACACAAGGCTCATCAGAAAGAATTAATACCAGCATTAAATCCTCAATTTCCACTCTTACCAAGGAAGGATTTGATTTTCATCAGGCTTTGATGATACACAAGAACCTGTATAACACCACCGTTCATTCTTCAACTGGATATTCTCCAGCCTTTCTGCATTTTGGCAGGTCAATAACAAGCATCTTTGACTTGTTTGAAGCTCCTCAGTTAGAAACACTGGAATTTCCATATGAATACCATAAATACATGGAATCAATGAAACAGATCTTTAGGCAAGTGCATCATAACATGAAGTTTTACCAAAACCAACGTAATACTAGACAACATAAAAAAGCAGTTCTCCGGAAATTCAAAGAAAATGATATGGTCTTTATAAAAACCAAAGATACATTTAAACCAAGATTCATAGGCCCATATTCAGTTCAAAAAGTAATATCTGACGTGTTACTCTCCGTCAGAGAATTCGAAAATGAAGGGGCTGAACCATTCACTATTAACATAGACCGTGTCATCCTGGCGCATAAAAGAAAGCAACATCTCATTCCACAAACAATTCTGACAGGTCAACCAGCTGGGATTGTTCAACCGCAGTCTCATTATGATCTCAGACCAAGATGCAAAACTTAATTTTTGTTTTTTGTTTCCATTTTCACAAATGTTCTTTTAACATGTTTTTTTTTTTTTTTTTTAAGTTTTTTTTTAGGGGACTTGATAAGCAATTCATTCACCAAAGTTGCCTGTTGTAAACAAGTATGAGTTGGTACAGGTATATTTGATAAGTTGTATTTTGTATATTGTCCTATTATATATTGTGTAGTTATATATATATATATTTTTTCTCCTGTGGCAAATGTTGAATATCTACAAAAACTTAGTTAAGTGTGTATTGTAGTTAATATGAATATAAATCTTCTGTTATGCTGATTTATTTTATATATTGTCTTATTTGTTAAATTTGATAACTATACTATAATTATTTACTGCTCAAAATGTACAGTATGTGTGTGTTATATGTATCGGAAACTTGCATATTTATATGTGTATACATAATTTTTCTTCTTTCTTTTCATATATTAATTCCTACACATTGTCATGTTTATAAATATATTGGGTTATTAAATACAATTTCTGGAAGCTTCCACACCATTTTCACAGACACAGACATCACTTATACAACACAAGTAGACACTACATCCACACTATTACACAATCAAATTAATACACAATCCACACATGATATGTATATAAATGTGTATAATGTTTGATAAAATTTTTTGTTTATTGTGATTATTGACATTGCAGTTTTGTTTTGGTTATATCTGATAGTATGTTTATTTGAGTATTATTTGACGTTTATATTAAGTGCATTTTTGATTTTGTTTAATAATCTAACTTGGTGGCCTCAGTAGCCACTCACATTTATTATTTCCATTTATAATATGTATATTCTTTAAATAATAATAATAATAATGGTAATGATAAAATTTTAAAAAATCTTATTCGAATATTATACTCGAGTACTTGGAATGTCTTTTCCGTAATGTAATATTTATCTGTAAGATTATTTTGACATTTGTATTGATACTTATTTTGATTTTTTTTTCTCCTTCATAATAATGCTTCAAGAGGTCATCTGTAAATATTTTATACTGAAATATAACTGATTTTGTTTTATCAGTTGTTAACAAGATTTCTTTGACATTTATTTAGTATAGTTGTTCTTTCATGTGTATACTTATACATTGATTAATCGGTAGATGGTATTTAATATCAAGACTATTGGTTAAATATTTTTGTTGATATTGCACATCCACTGAAATTCTTTTGTCATGTCATACATTTTTTTATTCTCGTTAACTAATTATTTTTACAAATTTATAAGAAAGCAAATTTTACAGCAATTAACATGCTTTTCAATATTTCTGTTATAATACTATTTTTTTTAAAAGGTATCAATATTTTTTTTTACTCATGTCATTTGTTGATAAAAGCTGTGTCTGTTTGCATTTATAGATATATTTTATTAGATGTCAATATCCTAATAAATATTGTTAGATATGTCACTGACCACTTTTGTATCAATAAAATCTTTTATTTGAGAATGTCTGTAACCACAGTGCTGAAATAGTATTGTTTTTGATGAAATGGTGTATTCCTCGCCTATTTTGGTAGAATTGATCACCTACCAGGGTAGGCGTTGATATTGGTTTTTTTGTCGGAATTTTATTGTTTCAGCTTTACTTATCGATTTTGTATTGTGTTTGGTTCAGATTTTGTGTCACATGTACATTGTTCTCAAAATTTCCAAATTTTTTTATCAAGTGCATGTTATTGTAAGACCTTGGTATTGTAAGACCTTTCAGTTGATTAAAAATTTGCTTTGTTACATTCATGCCTTTAATGGCCGTTCCTACAATATTATATAGTCAATATGGATATTTTTTTTTCACATGTAAGTAAAAAAAAAAAAAAAAAAAAAAAAAAATTTCTAATCCTTCATGTAAATGTAGGTATGCACTCTCCATTCACATTTTTAGTCTTCCAAATTTTTTTAATGGTCGTTAGGGGTAATGTGATGTTAAAAACATCACTTCTTTTTAAATGTTAAATAAGATCGTTTTCTGCACTTAAATGCATTGTTTCTCTCAGCTGGCTCAACTCACCCTGTTGTGTTTGCTTTACTGCAACACACACACAGGAGAAAAATTGGTTCTTCTTTCCTAGTGGTGATGTCATATCACACCATGCTGAGAACCAATAGGGTGATGGTTCTGACTCCACCTTCTGTTATTCTGGCAGTTTTAAATTTAGTTGGGGTTCAGCAGCTCTCAAGAGAAGAACATGGGGTGAGAAAGATTTGTTTTGCTTCTGTTTTAAAATAATGACCATTTTATCATTTGGAGAGAGAGTGCCTACTTATTAATAATAAATATATATATATTAGTTTATATGAATACTTATTCAAATTTTAAAAACCATTAATTTTTATATCCTACTTAATTTGGAATTACTAGTGTGGTTTGGAAAATAAAATTGATTAATTTTGATGCAGCAGATTAGTTTTCTTACAAACATTATTTTTGTATGCATTTTTTCTTTTTACAGCATTCTAGCCAATAAGTAAATTGATTCCTCTTTTCTCTTATGTAAATAAAATTATTTGGATATATATATTTGACCTTTTGACCCAAAGAATAAGAAGGGTTAGTGGCCAGAACGCAATGTACGCCATGAGGTTCTTTGATCCTCACTAAGTAACTTCTGTTGCTATGAAAATTAAAAATATTAATAAAATTAATTTAAAATATGGAAACATAAAAGGTAAATGAATTATTTACATCACAACACACCCCACTGTAATTCAGCAAGCTATATTACCAATTAGTCGATTGTTTGAAGAAAGAGCTGATGCACGCAATAATTATTTTCGCTTATTTCGAAAAAAATTTTGCACAAAACATTTTAAGACTTTCTTGTAATCGTTATGTTCTTAATAGATTATGTTTGGGAGTGTTAACTGAAATGAGATCCACAATGCAAAAAAAAAAAAAAAAGCTCCAAAGAGTTATTACCGATTGAATCTTCTACAAGCATTTATGATATATAGAATTCCAATTACAAAGAAACAGATGATAGATCTTTAATATGCAGTGATGATGAAATTTTTTCTTACTTATTTATTAATTTTATGAATAATTATTTTTATTATTACCATTTTTATATGAATATTTTTATTTCTTATATGCTCCTATTTATGATATCTTAAGTAATATGTAGTATTTGATTTTATATTACATTTATTACTTTAGAGTATTTATTGTTTTACAGTAAATAAACACTCCAAAAAAGGTTTTTTTGAATACAAATATTAATATGCATCAAAAATAATACTTTCGTGACTAAAGAATTGGTTAAAATTGGTTTTTAACAAAAAAAAAATAATTTTGGCCAGCCAGATTCGTTAAATACCCCACTGTGCGTCGGGAACACCATAAAGCTCACTCTCTTATCTCAAAACGTGTGCTAAAGGTAGATAACGACTGACGACTACAGTGATAAGAGCAATGACCTTTAACACGTGTCAAAGCAAGAGATTTTACTGTTCACGTTTTACTGCCCAAAACATTTAACTTCGGAGTTATTGAAAGCAAATGTCGTACAGTGAATCAGTCACACTTTCTTGCGAGGGCTTTGAGAATTTACCAACGTTAAAAAAAAAAATCGCTGTATAATTTTTATTATTTGGAGTGTTTTGGTAAGAAAATGGCAAAATGGAAGCTGGAATATGTAAAAAATAAGAGAAATATTGCAAAAAAAAAAAAAAAAAAAAAAAAAAAAACGAAAAAAAAAAAGAAAGAAAGAAAGAAACAGAAACTGATTGTTTTTATTGATTTTTTTTTTTCTGTGAGCATATCCATCCCCTCAAATATCCTCCTTACTACAAATGTTCGTGTTTTAGAACTTTCTACCTCTGTAGCTCTTCATGTCAGAAGACATTTAACGGTAATCAAACTAATGGGTATAAAATTTCAAATTATCAAGCAATGATAAAAATGGGGGAGGGGGAGTATCAAGAAAACGATGGGTGATGGGGCAAAATGGGGGCCAGATTCAGATTCAGGAGGTCATTTTACATACAAATATGCTTAAATGGTGTCGGGGGCAATTTTCATGCCGAGTAGTGTTATCAGTAAAATGGTGTCTTACCGGAACGCTGTAACAATGTAGTAATAGTTGGATTATTACAATGCAAAAACAATTATTAACCGACTTCAAAAAAGAAGGAAGGTTCTCAATTCAAATCGTATGTTTTTTTTATGTTTGTTAGCTCATAACTTCTGAACGGATACTCTGATTTTGATACTTTTTGTTTTGTTAAAAAGGTCTTGGTCGGAAATAGGTCCCATTGTAATATTTTTACGATCTAAAGAAAATACAGGGTGCCCAAAAAAATCAGTCCCAACTCTTTTAACTGCTATACAGCTGCAGCTATAGTGATAAAAATGGTATGTTAGTACAGAAAAGTGGCCATGCAGTACAAGGTTAAACCGCTTGCAGCGCCATCTGGTGGAAAATAGAGGAGTTAGTGTTCCTATCTTGAAAACGGTTCTAGAGAAAAAAGTGAATTACAAAGTTGAAGAGTATCATCGACTTAGTACAAAAAGATTGTTTAGACATTCATGCTAGCGTTCCTATCTCGGAAACGGTTCAAGACAGGGGGAAAAAGTGAATTATAAAATTGCAGAGCATCATCGATTTAGTGCGAAAAGATAGTTTAAACATTGATGTTAAAAATACAATGCTGAAAACGTGCATTTGTTTGTTCGCAATTTCTTACACTATGCACACTTTAGCTACATTGCACACGCTGTAGCGTAGATGGTGAGACACACGCTATATAGTTCAAAATACGGTTGCTTGATACTTTTTGTTTTGTTGTAAAGATCTAGATCTGTAGTAGGTCCCATTGCAATATCTTTACAATCTAAAGAAAATAAAGCGCCATCTGGTAAAAAAAAAAACAGTGGAATTAGCGCTCCTATCTCAAAAACGGTTCAAGATGGGAGAAAAGTTAATTACGAAGTTATAGAGCATCATCGATTTACTATGAAAAGACAGTTTTTAGACATTATTGCTGAAAATAGAACGCTTAAAACGTGCAGTTGTTTGTTCGCAGTTTCCTACACTGTGCACACTTGAACTACGTTTTACACTTTGCAGCGTAGCGGATGACACGTATACTCTGTGGTTCAAAGTACTGTTACTGTAAGCGGTCAAATCGATTAGCGCAAAGTCGTTTTCAACCAGCTTCAGAAAGGAGGTTGTTCTTAATTCGAGCTATGTGTTGTTGTTGGTGTTTGTAAGCTTATAACTTCGTAAGAGATGCTCTAATTACTAACCTACTTCAAAAAGGAGGAGGTTCTCAATAAAAAGCGTATGTTTTTTGTTTTTGTTTGTTAGCTCATAACTTCTGAACGGATGATCCGATTTTGATACTTTTTGTTTTACTGTAAAGGTCTTGGTCTGAGATAGGTCCCATTGTAATATATTTAAGATCAAAAGAAAATACAGGGTGACAAAAAAAGTCAGTCCCAACTCTTTTAACTGCTGAACAACTGCTGCTATATTCATAAAAATGTTATGTAGGTATAGTAAATTGTGCAACGCGATTCAACCGCCACCTGATGGAAAAGGGTGGAGTTAGCGTTCCTATCTCGGAAACGGTTCAAGACAGGAAAAAAGTGAATTATAAAATTGCAGAGCATCATCAATTTAGTACAAAAACTGAACGCTTAAAACGTGCATTTGTTTGTTCACAATTTCCTATTTTGTGCTCACTTGAACGACGATAGGTTGTAGCGTAGCGGGTGACATTTATGCTATATAAATTTCAAAGTATGGTTATTGTAAGTAGTCACATCGATTAACGCATAGACGTTTTAAACCGACTTCATAAAGGAAGAGGTTCTCAATACAAACCATGTTTCTCATTGTTGTTATTGTCGTTGAAATTTGTTAGCTTATAACTTCGTAAGAGATGATTTAATTTTAATAATTTTTTTGTTGTCGTAATGATGTTGGCCTAAATAGGCTTCATTATGATTTCATTAAGATATAAACAAATTATAGGATACTCACAAAAGTCTGTTCTCACTCTAGCTGCTGAACGCATGCAGCTACACTGGTAAAAGCAGTATATAAGTATCGATGTTAAAACTTCTGTCCGTCAGCTGCAATGCATATCTTGCTCTTTGTTCGAACTATACGCTTCGCAATTTCCAGCGCAGCGGGTGACACGTATTCTCTGTAAAGTTCTATGTATAAGCCTAACAGAATTTTTGGTTACGAATACAGCGTATCCATTCTTTACATTTTTAAAGACATTTTAATTTAATGTATGTTCATTCAATAGATAGTTTTTTGCTCATATCCGATAAAGGCAAGAAAAGTGACAACTTAAAAATACAGCATTTGAGAAAAATCAACTTAAAAATAACTTGACTAGAATAAAACTGGCATATCTGTCTCTAGAGTGGATAACTTTGTAGATGGAGATGTAACCTTTTTGTTCACATTGGGTTCATTTCATGTATTTTTCAGTGACATAAACCATTTTTTGAGTTATGTCACTTTTCTTGGAAGTTGTGATTTGTGAAACTGCCGTCGAACATCTTCTAACATCTTCAAACTATATGAATAAGTTTTCATGGAAAAGAGAAAAATAAAATCTTTTTGTAAAAAAAAATAGAACCGACTTCAAAAAGCAACTACTATTCAAACAACTAAAAATAAATAAATAAATAAATAAATAAATAAAAATGGTACGAAATGAAACTGTAAATTGCGCGCAAAAGTATAAAATTTCCTTCGCCCAACAACCTATAATACTACAATTAATCATAACTTTTGAAGTCGGCACAAAATTAAATAAAAATTGATACCTTTATTCAATACAAAAATCAAATCCTATTCAAAATACACATCTTACATGATAGTTATCAAAGTTATACCAAATTTGGAAAGGAAACTCTAACTTCGTAGAAACATAAATACCGCATTGTGAAGAATGTTCACTGTTCTATGTAGATGCTACTAATGGACCAATTGTATACAGTGATAAAATAATAAAGGAAACGTGAAAATGGATCATTCGAGACAACAGCATTTGTTGCTACCGATCTAAAAACAAACTTTTAAAAACTAATTAAATTTTATTTAATTTTGCGCCGACTTCAAAAGTTATGATTAATTGTAGTGTTATAGGTTGTTTGGCGAAGGATATTATTTTATACTTTTACGCGCAATTTACAGTTTCATTTTGTACCATTTTTATTTATTTATTTATTTTATTTTATTTATTTTTTTTTTAGTTGCTTGAATAGTAGTTGCTTTTTGGAGTCGGTTCTATTTTTTTTACAAAAAGATATTATTTAATTTTGATCGCAATGAGATTTGCATAAAATTTTATTTTAAATAATGCAGAATTTGTTCTTTGTAACGCGTGTCTTTACGTTTACATGTTAAAACATCACTCTATAATATATTTTCTCCAATATATAAGTTTTTGTTAACTGTCCTAAGGGAAAATATTAATGTTCTATAATGAAACCACATCGTATGAAAATAAATTTTCGTAGGCGATTTCAAACAAATTTTATCTCCTTATTATGAACTGAAATGCGAGTAAATTAAACTCAATTTATCATTCAAAAGCTTATTAAAATTTTCTGTTATATTATCATGTTTTATTATGTAACATGAAAAGTTATAAAGCAGATTTAATTAGTGCAAAATAAATAAATAAATAAAACGTATACATTGCAACAGAATTATTAAACTAGAAGGAGGACTATAAAAATATTTCATTTTAGTAGGAAAAATGTCTTTCCTAGAGACAAATGATTTTTAACTTATGATTTACATTAACTTTAAAATGCAGTACAGTAGACGCTTCCTTTCATAACGTGGGGGCAAAGTTTCTAGATAAATGGAACTTTTTTTTTTTTTTTTTTTTTTTTCAACACCATTATTTTTTATATCAATGCAGCCTTTTTTATACAAAAACTAAGTCAGGTAGAAATGAACCAATATATTGATACTCTAAAAATTTAGTAGTGTTAAAAAATAAATTTGTAGTATATGTTTGGAAACTTTGCACCCACGTTGTACAGGGATCTATTGTATTTTACACTCTAAAAAACACAATTGAAATTATATCAGTAATTACCAGTTGAGTTACCGATAAAACTAAAAATGTGTTTAAAGTAAGCCAGTAGAAAGTGAAAATTTGGAAACAGCAGGATTATTTCATGCAAACTTAATTAATTGCTCCCAGAAATGTGTTATATATTTTTAAAAGTTTGAGATTTTTTTGGATGAGACCGGGGTACAATGGACTATGGAGTAAAATGGACCAACCCTATTATTGATTTTATTTATTTATTTCTATGCTTTGTATTTTGGCACATAGATAACAGTACTGAAGTGATGTAACTTATCTAACAACTCCATGAGTAACTGACAATTTAGCCATTTTATTCTAGGATATTAGTTTGTGGTTGCGAAAAATAAATATTTTTAGTTAGACATTTTATTTTGTTTTCGTCATTCAATAATTATGAGTTGGAAGAGGTTACTCAGCACAATAAAGAGTCTATTATATATTTAATCTCTATTATTCATTATTAGTCATCTATTATTATATTTAAACTAACTAAAATGGTTTTAAAATAGATTTTTTTTTTCTTAATATTTATTGTCAGAGTTTCACATGGGGTAAACCAGCAGGAACTGCGGTACATTGGACCATGGTCCATTTTAAGCCACTTCTCTGTAATATACACTTTTTGAAAAAAGTTGAAAATTGTATGTATAATTAAAAATTAGTAAACTGATTAATAAAATCAACATTTTTGATGTGTTATCTGTAAATTATACTTACAAATTTGAAATTTAACCTTATTAGATCTATTATGTCTTCAAAGATTAATAAGCAAGCAATTGACTTTGAAGCTTTTTTTTTTTTTTTCGTATTTATTTCTAATAAACATTCAATTACTTTTAAAATATTATATTTTTACAAATATCATACAGCTATAACGAATTGAATTAAATAATGCAATTAAAAAGTAATAATACATCTATGTTACATATATATATGTATATATATATATATATATATATATCGATCGCAGATAAATTGAGATAAAATTTATTTTAAAATGTTTAAAACTGTCACCTAAGAACAGTTTCGCAGATCATGTAAAACGAAATTCAGCTATGGAGAAGGCAGTATAAAGGGTTGTGGATGATTAAAAATCTATTTGTTCATTCACCAACGCATCAGGTATTTCAAAAACAACTCTTACTCGCTATGTACAAAGGTATAAAAATTCTAAATTATATGTACTGGAAAGCAACAATAAATCAACCATCAGATTTAGCCTAAACAATGCACATATGCAGACATTTTTGAAGGAAGAAGAAGAAATGCTGAAATATTGTATAATTTGTGCTTGTACAATTAAGCACATCACATCACTTAGTGTAAAATCCTCATTTAAAAGTAACATCGTCTATCGATTTGAGTTCCTTGCCGATAGCTTCCTTGCACAAGGCGATAACTAAATAAATAAAGTTGCATTAATAATTGTAACTGATACACAGTAAAAAAGATTATTGAAGCACAATTAAAAAATAAACATTAAATAAACAAAAAATACAGCTTTAGTTAGAGCCAGAAGAAATTTAGAAAAAAATGTCCTGTTAAATATAAAAATAAAACTGAAGTCTCACATCATATTTCAAAGCAAAAATATGTATTAGAAAGTTCGAGTATTTCTGAGAATATGTCTGTTTATAGTGATACAGAATACAGTGATAAGGATATAATTTCACGGCAAGATGCTAATTTTAATACTAATAAAATAAAAGTGTGCAGAAAAATTTTCATCAAAAATTTTATGAAAAAGGTGGTTTTACATTTTGTTGGCTTAATCATAGAAATAAATAATAAAGAACCTGTTTCTATGAGATTTATGAAACGAAAATCGAATCAAGATATCTGCTATTTTTCAGAGAGTGTTGACGAATCTCTTGTAAAATTTCGAGATATTGTAAAGATGAGTCTTACAGACCCTACAACTTCACAAAAAAACAGCAGACTTGCATTGTCACAAAAACCTTTTGGTGTATCATTTTCTAATTTTAATTATCATTAATATTACATTATTTGCTTGAATCTAAGACCTAAATAAACAAACATAATATATTATACATTTTGTGCCATTAGAAAACACATTAGTTTAATATCCTTTTAAAATTTTACCTGTGGTCCATAGTACACCGTGCCATGGACCATATTACCCCATTCATCGGGTAAAATGGTCCACTTTGTCAGTTATTATTAAAAAAGTTATATTTAAAAAAGTAAACGTAATTATTACTTTTGACTTAGTGCAAGATATAGGTAATCCCAATACATAGGTAATATGCACACATATTCTCAACAGCAAAAAATCATTACTTTATGAAGAAGCACTTAAAATTTATAAAGCAGTCTTGCTTTTGCCTCCAAAGCAGTAGCACGTGTTCTTTGCATCTGAAGCATAAAGACCACGTCCTTTCGACACCGTTTGTGCTGTCTTCAATTTTATGGTGTATGAAGAAGTTTTAAAGTTTAAATATTTTCAAAAGTGATCCATTTTATTCTGGTCTACCCTGCTTTCTTTTAAAACAAATCTTTGAGCATTGTTGAGATCTATGCAAGAATTAGAAAACTTGTTTTCAGAGTTTAAATCTGTCCACTACGTCAATGTCCACTATCAGTGCACTTATTTATATATGAGATTATTATTAAAATTTATAATATCCGAAATCAAATCCTTTTAAACATGTTATTTAACCCTATTTACTAATGATTGACAAAAATTTAACTGAGTAGCTAGCAGTGTTGCCAAGCAAACAATAATTACGCAAGTCGACGATGAAATTTTTTCCTTCAAGGTGATATTTTTTTCTGATGTATTTTCGGATGCTTATTAAGGAAAAACTATTCAAAAATTTCCATCACGTATAGTTTTAACAAAAAATGGGATTGTTTGGGCTTAAAACTCCACTTTTTCAATTCCCATCCAAGTTATTTCCAAGAATATCTGGATGTTGTGATGGAGATCTATTTCATCAAGACATCAAGAAAAATATAAAGAAGGTTAGAAGGTATGATGGAATGTTAATATATTAACAGGTTATTCTTGGAGGGTACATAGAAAAATCCCCCCCCCCCGCCCCACACACACACACAAAGCCCTCAAAACATACACAAGATAAAATCCTCAAAAAGGAGCTTGATGTAAAGAAACACATTCAAAAGATAATGTGTAAAAAACAATTTATTTTAATGCATTTTATATATACGTTTTCAATTTGTTATAGCCTCTGGGTGAATTCTTCCAATATTCATCCTTATTTTGTGAAATTTCCGTATGCGATATCAAGAAAAGACAATCATTTCTGAATTCAACGTATCAAAACACATGAGAGACACCCAACGCATGGATATATATATATATATATATATATACTGAAAGGTATGATTTAGTAGACCTAGTATGTTATCTAGATTATCTATGTTATCTAGTCTCTGATTTCGGCGAGAGACTTCATACTAGAAATTCTTTATAATAAATTTCAATTCGATTAATCGTAGAAAATTCATAGGAATTATTTCTATCAAGAAATACTGGCAAGAAACCTGTTTTTAAAACTAGAAACATTGGCAAGTATTACCGCACGGTGGGCAGCGTTGCGTTGGTAGGTAGTTCTAGTGTAGTCGTTTAGAATTCTGTTTTCGGTTTGAACTAGCAACATTCCTTTGGAAATACAAAACATTCTGCGCCATTCTCTTAAAACGACGCCTTACTTATTAACTCAACTTTTGATAACGTCTTAACTATGATCTTACCTATTCTTAACGCTTTACCTTGATCTTTGTCGAGGATTATAAGATAATTGACAAATTTCTTAAGAGGTTATTCGTCATCTTCTCCAGAGAAAATTTTATTTTATAATGAATGAAAATTAGTTTTGGAAGTCAGTTTACTCTTTACAGTTATGAAAATGGTTTTTGTTAAACCCTGCATGCAAACATGTGTGTATATAAGTACCTGTTTATTATATGAATAAACTTTTACTTTCATTTATCGTTCGATTTTCACCTGCACGAAACGTAAATACTCTTACTTCAGATACTGATCGCCAGTAACTCTTGTGATTTGAAATGTAAAATCAAACATTAAAAATAAAATAAAATAAAATAAAATAATAGATATATTAATTTAAAAACAGTTTTCGTAACTAAAATTGTAGAAATGCTCAGCGTTTAATCTATAACTCTTATTATGTAGAAATTACTTTCTATTCATTAAATATATATATATATATATATATATATATATATATGTATGTATATATATCTGCTAGATATATTTCTAACACATGGAAAGTGAAGAAAAAACACAAAGAGAACTGTTATATAAGAGCATTTAGGGAAACAAAAAATTACTTCTTGGAAAGTAGATAAAATTCGTCTTCCACATGGAATCTTTCAATACATTTGTTGTCAATTTACTAGACAGGTAACAGTTTACTGAAATAAATTCTGAATTTCCGAATTTCTACAAGTACAATTTTCGATGCACAATATCTACGTGGGTAAACTACAGGATGTGAAAGGACGCTTTTGTTAAAGTATTTTGAAAGTTGGACACAGTATTATTTCTAGCCTTTTATTGCATATAAAAAGTGTTGAAAAGAACATTTTCAATTTTTTATTTTTCATTCGTTTAAATTTCTATAATGCGTTTCTATTTCATAAATTTTATTCTTTATGTCTATATATAAATATATATATAATTATGTGTCATCTAGTTTTATTTATTTTACATTTAAAGAAATGAGTTTTATTTGTTTCAGAAATCTTGTACTAAATAAAAAAAAAAAAAAAAGAAAGAAAATGTGGTGCTTAAATAATTTTAACTTGGACTTACTCATAGAATTAATGGAAAAATAGAAATAATTTTAGCAAAAGCAAAAAGTTACTATACCAGGACTTAAACCTAGGTTTATGGCCTAACCTATCCCTTTGAAAACTGTGGTGCCTCATTGCACCAATAGTTTATATAAAAGTTGGAATTTTTCCTCTATTATACGAACAGTTTTATGGATTATTAATATTTTTAATGAGCTTCACTTTTACTCAATAACAATAAATAGTTTTAGCATCGACTTATTGTACCTGTTTTTAACTAAAAATGCAAATTAGTTTTTAAACCAGAAAAAAAAAAAAAAAAAAAAAAAAAAATAGCCAAGACAGGATTGAAACCTGAGTCCTATAGTTTTAGCATTCGTGTTTTTAAGACCCGGGTTCAAAACTTGGTTTGGTCACATTTTACTCTTGTAAAATATAATCGACTTTTCCATCAAAAATGCATTTCTCTTAGTTTGCAATATACTTTATTATACTTTTAATTTCCCATATATTTATTTTTTCATGTTCATAAAACATTTTTTTTTTATGTTATCGCTTTTACGATTTTTTTATTAACACATTCAATAGATATTTTATTTAGTTTGATTACTAAGCTTTATCACATACTTTTACCCTTAGCTATACACTTAAATTTTTATTTTTTTATTTTATTTTCTTTAACAGATAGCAACAAAGTTTCAGCACTCAGCTTAAATTTCAGTATCAATTTTTTAATACTAATTTTCCAAATGAATTGTACATAATGCATATTATCTTCCTGCATTTGATTTCAATAAGAATAAAAAATAATTCATACTCGTTAACTGATTCCTTTACGTCATATATGACGTAATTTGCTAATTATAATCACAATTCCCAAAGTGATAACAACCATAATTTAATGTCATTCGCTTAAATTTGTTGTTGAGTTTGTGCTGCAGAAAACAATTTGATTTGTATCGAATTTAATTTGAAATATTTTATTGGTGCCAGTAAATGTGCTTAATTTCCTTAATAAATTTTGCGATGGGGTGTTTCCAATATTTTAACAAGCATTTTCATACTTTGTCGTGGACTCTAAATGTAAAAATTCTAAATAAATTTAATTGACCTATTTTTCTGTCAAATGACTTTAAAATATTGCGCTATATTGTTATGTAACTATTATTATCGAAAATAAATTATATTAAATTGAGTATATATATACTCATGAAGCATTGAAAGGTAAAACTTGCGTTAGAATCATTTCTAGAACATAATTCAAAGAGTAACTTAATATTCTATATACAGTAACCGCCGCTTAATAAAATCACTGGTTAATAAAATCAGCCACTTTATCTGATCAAATTGCCAGGACCGGAATCAAATCAATACAAACAAATTTTAAAACCGTCGCTTAATAAAGTCAACATCACCGGTTAATAAACTCAAAAAAAATTCTTCAGCAGCAAAAAAGGCCATTTATGCACGCTTAACAAATTTTTATTTACACTGTGACTTTTTATTTTTTAAATAAAAAAGAAAAGTAAAATTCAACAATTTCTCTGTTATCTCTCTTTGTCATTTAAAGCATACTTACAAATTAAACACAAGTAATAATTTCAAGGAATGTATTCTCCAAAGCGCGGTAATAAGTTAGAAATTTGATTTGGTTCGCATGTGATATATATATATATATATTATTTTTTATTATTAAAAGAGAGTTTTTAATTCTTATTCTGAAATAACTAAGAAGCAAGAGTTTTAAACAGAAAGATTTTAAATTTAAAAGAAAAGCGTGGACTTTTGGCAAAGTAATAATGATTTTTCTCAAAGAAAAGCATATCGGAGCTTGGGATGTGTTTAATGTACTTATTTTGAAGTTGTAATTAATTAATTATCTGACAAATGTTAATTAATATTGTTTATTAATTCAATTATTTGATACCTTTTGAAATTCCTTACCAAATTCAGGGAAGTAATACATTTTTCTTGAGTGCAGGAACGTTCGTCGCATATAAAAATCAGCCGCTTTATAAAATCATTTTGGTTCAGAACGAATATGATTTTAATAAGCGGCGGGCACTGTATATATGTGTAATTCTAATAATATTTTGGAAAAGAAATGGAATAGCAAAAATTAAGCTCATTAAAGATATATGTTATATGACACGGAAACAGAGGGATAAAAGAAAGTAAGAAAAGCTATATAGACTGCTAAGTAGGCAGTATAAACTAACAACTTAAACTTCAAAATAAATTTGAGAAGTACTCTTTTTATGGATGTTATACCATTTTAGGTCAACATTTTTAATAAAATTTAAAATATTCTTTAAATATTAGTCATTCGACATCATGCCCATGCGAGTGTCTTCTTAAAAGAAGTATTCATCTTCAAGTAATTTCCATATTGAAGAATTTCTTCATCTAAAAGAGAAATCAAGCTTTTACATGAAATATAAAGCGCAGTCAAATACTTTTGTTACGGCGTTATTATTTCATTATTTTTCAAATATTACTGTAATTGTATTTAAGATTAGATTACTTCAATAATAAAAATTGAATTTAAAATGTTTAAAAAAATAGTACAAAAACTGCCAAGCAGAAACAACTTAAAGATTTATTAGTAATTTTATTAGTAGCACTTGGAAAGCAAAAATTATAAATTTTATGAATAAAAAAGCCACAGAAATATATCCCTGTAATCATATAAATTTATATAGTTAATTTAAAGTACCTTAATATCAAGGAAATATATATTTTTTTTTTAAGAAAAGATGAAATACTGGATACCCTTCGAAGATTTCCTTTTTACTGATTGAACATAAGCGGAAGAAATCAGAGTTGAACCATTAATCAATCAAAAAACCATTAAAGTACAAAATTAATGTCGGTACTTTCATACATTTATAAACTAGAAAGAGGTATTCACAAATAATGCAATTATCTATTTAATGATTTGCTTTATTGTAGAAATCCTTTTTACTTACATTTGTGTTTTAGGAAAAGTTTTTTGGAAATAATAGAGCACATAAATTTTCCAGAATTGCTTCAATTTGCTTTTTACAAAAAATCATAAATTATGAAAAACAAAATTTTACTAGTGAATATACCACCAAATATACAAAATTTCATAAATTTTCTAAGAATTAATAGTATAAATCATATACCGTAAATAAATAAATATATATATATATATATATATATATACAGTTCCCGCCGCTTATTAAAATCACATTCGTTCTGAGCCAAAGTGATTTTATTAAACGGCTGATTTGTATATCCGGCGAACTTTCCTGAACTTAAGGAAAAGGTATTACTTCCCTGAATTTGGAAAGAAACTTCAAAAGGTAACGAATAACAGAATTAGTAAACAATATTAATTAATTTTTGATAGATAATTAATTAATTGTTTCTTCGATATAAATAAATTAAACGCATTCCGAGTTCCCATGCACTTTCGTTTGAGGAAAATCATCATTACTTTACTAAAAGTTCACGTTGTTCTTATAAATTAAAAATCTTTTCGTTTAAACCTCAAGAATTACAGTAATTTCAAAATAACACCGGAAATTGCCTCTTAATAATTAGAAATTAAAATATATATATATATATCATTTCAAATCAAATTTGTAACTTATTACTGCGTTTCGAAGAATACGTTCCTTGAAATTGTTACACTGTAAAAAAAATAACTATTACCAGCTGCAAGAAACTCTATGTGATTGGAGAAAATAATTATTTTCTCCAATCACAGCGAGTTTCTTGCAGCTGGTAATAGTTATTTTTTTACAGTGTACGGAGATAAGTAACAGATAATTTGCAACTGTGATGCAAGTGTAAAATCTTCGACAATGAACGACAACGGAGGGATTATTGTGCTTTAATTTCTTTTCTTATTAAAAAAAATCACAATGTAAACAAAAAAATTTTTCTTAGTGTGCATAAATGATATTTTTGGCTGCTGAGATGATATTTTTGAGTTTATTAACCGGCGATGCTGATTTTATTAAGTGGCGGCTTTAAAAGTAATGTGTATTGATTTGATTCCGGTCCCAGCAATTTGATAAGATTAAGCGGCTGATTTTATTAACCAGTGATTTTATTAAGCGGCAGTTACTGTATATTAATTCGCCAAAATATGGGCTAGGATACCTTAGAAAGACCCCCCCCCCCGAAAAAAGGGGCACTCCACCAAAGTCTAGGACCTCCGTGTAGTCAATTAGCTTTAACGCAATGCACAGAATATCAAAAAAATTTATATTTAGTTGTATCTTCATAGAAATTAATGCCTATCAACTTTTAGTGTTAATTACCTGACAGTGGTGATGCTATGTTGAGACAACTCACATATGCAGGAAAATTATATATTATCTTCTATTGTGTATATTGTGCACAAAACTTGATATGCGAGAGGGATATTGTGAAACACAATTAAGTTTGGGTGCAGACGGATGTACTATGTTGCAAGTTTCCCTGAGTAAGAGAAACATATGTCTTAGCTTCTATTGCGTATAACTACAACAAACGTGATATGTGAAACGGCTGCTGTGGAAAGAAAAGCTGAATTGAAATATATGTATGTAAGTCAAGAAATGCTGCTACATTTACTCACTTTCTTCGATTTTTCGTATATCAGGTTCAACATCTCAGCAACTATTGTTTGAAACTTCATCAAACTCCGTACATAAAATATTTAATGTGAGAAGCTAGGATAGTAGTTCATGTTAGTTGGGATTGTTCATGTTAGTCAGCAGACGTTGTTTATCTACAGAATGATACAGAAAAAAAAAAATGATGGCCAGAATATACCAGTTTTTCTTTTTTGTTGAAGAATATATTAATTATCATATGTATGGTTTTGAATTACGAAATAAATTACGGTATATATTGTACACCAAATATGTAATTTTTTTCTTATGACTGAAGTGGCAAAGAAGTAGTGAGAGTGCACATCAAGCATTAAAAATAAAAAGCATAATGAAATTAAATTAGAGTTCTACTTATCTCTCAACTCAAATCAGTTTGAAAGCTATGCTATCTATTTGAAATCTTAAAATTTTTAATTTATATAAACTATTGAAGTTTAAATTTTTCCAATACACGAAAGTTAGAACTCGAACAGACAGAAATACAAAAATGTGGGCAGAGTATGTGTTTATATTCAGTTTAAGGTCTGTTCTCAACTTTAGGAATTTACGCTCGACAGAAATAACCTCTGTCGACAATTTTTTAGCTATCACGCGTAAGTTTCAAGGAAAATCTCACAAAATCTAAACTGCTATGCACGACCTGGGTTCGAATCCAGCATATTTCGTTTACCAGCTTTGATTTCATAACCTCTCTAAAATGTTGAATCGATAGAGTGGCGAGTATATAGATTCATGTATACGAAAATATTTATTACAATACTTTCGAGAAGTGCCATACGTATCGAAAGTAAAAATTCATTGGAATTTATTTTTAATTATTTTTAAAATGGGATTTTAATCAACTAAAAAATGTTAAGAAAATATCTTTTAATGCCAAAGTTTATATTTGAAACTTTTTTTAAGGTACAATTGCATATTTTTATCAACAAAAAGTATTTCTATATAGATTTACATTATTATGATAGTATTCAATTACACTCAAGAAACAGAAAATAAATAAATTAAAATATTCTTTGAGTTCTCTTTCCTACGCACATACACAAGAACCTATATTAGTTTACACTTTGATGCGTCTCATCAGTGACCGAGTGGTTCTGCGCCTAAGGTGGAAGATGGAAAAAGTCTAATTAAATCCGAAGTCAGGCTTGTTGATCTAGTCGTTTGGTGGTTTTCGTGGTTTTCTCCGAAACTTGTATGAATACGGGATAAGACTCGTAAGAAAGACTCTCCACCTCCACACGGAAAACGTTTCCATCCTGGCCTAGGACCCTGTTGTAGTTAATGGGTTTTGACTCCACAACCACTTAAATACAAAGAACTGAAAATTTTTAATGACATTTTGAAACTTTATAAGAAATATTTTTCGTTCTATTGTTGTAAATATTTACTTCAGAAGGGGATTTGATATTATGATGTAGGTATTGACGTATAATTGCACAAGTGGATAAGTACTGGATGGAGTGCCCTATGTAGGAAACGTTCTAAGAGGATCCTTGCCCGTATTCAAGCAAAACTAAATGATACTAATTAACTTATTCACAATCAAATTTTTCCAAACGCAGAGGTTTTTTATTTTTATCTTTTTTTCTAAGTATTTGTCTATTTAAAATAGCTAAATGAAAAGAAAATTTATTAAGAATGTTTTAGATTTTAAAACGTTAGACACTCAAAACAATAACAAAAAAAAAAAAAAAAAAAAAAAAAAAAGAACCTTGTCTCGCGGTTTTTAAAGGTCGAAAAAAAAAAAAAAAAAAACACCTCTTCTTAAGAAATAAATATTTTTAATACATTTTTTACCTATATTTCTCATTTAAATGTCAAAAATTAATTATCTCTATTAATTATGTCTATAATGTCTAAAATTAATTATCAAACAATAATTTAATGCTTTTTAAATTTGGTGAGTCAAGTAATGAATGGAAAAAAAGCGGAAGTTCTTTACAATAAACTGAAAATCTGTTACACGATATGACTATATTTGATTCCACAAATATGGGCGATAATACATACACTGTGACATTTTGAACGCTAATTAAAATTCCCAGAAATATGAAATGAATTGAAAAGTTTCAATTTCATAAAAGGAAATTTGCCTAAAAATAGATGCGTTTGATATTTTCTGCAATTAGTTTAACTGTGAATTTTATAATAATGGGTTATATTATTCAACTTTTTGAAGTGAAAACTTCTTTAGGCGCGTTGAGCACTTTTGGGTGAAGAAAAATTCCTGATTTTCCGTCATCGTCAGCTGACGCTTTCCATCCTTGTATGATACAAATAATCTTATATATATTATAAATGTGAATGTCCGTGAATTTATTTAACTGAGTTTCACGCCAGAACTGCTCGACGGATTTCGATGAAATTTGTAATGGAGATAGCTTATACCCTAACTTACAAAGTTGGCTGCCTTTTATTCCGAAAAAATCTATGTTTTTGTTATTTTTATGCATAAAACAGCAATTTTGTAAGCTAATAATAGCAAGAAATTAGCCATTTAAATTTTATTTGTAATTTAATTGTTGCCAAAAAAAATACGAGTTTTATTTATTTTTTTTTTCTAACAGGAAAATAAATACATTTATCTAAACGTGAACAATAAAAAATAAATAAAATAAAAATAAATTATGCATCTCACGAAAATTGACGTCATTAACACGCTTATATTAGCTTCACCTGTATGTATGTATGTTTGTAACTTCTCTGGGAGCAAAACGTGATTGCACAAAATCCTTCATATCTCAAACAAAAAACCATTGTGTATGGTTTCCAGAGCTTTTTAAGAAAACGGCTGATGGCTGAGCTACAAAAATTTGCATGGTGGTTCGTAATGACCTCTCCTGATGCACCTCGAAGCCCGATTTTCGAATTTTGTTTTAGTTTTCTTTTAATTAATTAAAATGTTAAAATAAAAACCTTCTAATTACTGATAAATTGGCCATTTAATTTTAATCCTTAATTTAATTGTTGCCAAAAAAATTATCATTATTTTTTGGACAGAAAAAAAAAAAAAAAATGTGAACAATAAAAATGACATTTATTTAAAATATTTAATATTATTCCTTAATTTAATTGTTGCCAAAAAAATTATCATTATTTTTTCGACAGAAAAAAAAAAAAAAAAACGTGAACAATAAAAATTACATTTATTTAAAATAAGGAAAGTAAATTAAAGCGTGTTCTTTAATTTTTTAAAACTATAATATTATTTTTAATTTAAAATTTATTTTACACATTGATAAAGTGCTAATATGCTAGTCTAATCCGCGTTTGTAATGATCGATAGATGGCGCTCTCTGAACACTGCAGTTGTTAGTAAATATAACAGCCACGTGTAATTATTATTCTTTCTCCGCCATTTCATCATGGAAAGTCGATTGCATAATATGAGGATATGCAGTGGTGTGATAATTTCACCTTAGCCCACCAGAGGGCGAGCATTTCATTACAATCGCGGATAGCTGGACGATACAATTCACAAGTTACTTAGTTTTCACTTCTATCGGCAGTCCCCAAAGACTGCTTTGATTTTTTTTTTTTTTTTTTTTGTTAAATGTAGTTTTTGACAAAGTTAATTATAATCTGTTTTTTTTTTTTATTATTACATTAAACCTAGTAAAATTATATTATACTGAAAACATATATTTGTAATTCCTAATACTGTCATACATTTTTCAAAATTTTTTACTTTTTTGTTTTAAATAGAAATTAATAAAAATTCTTACTTCTGCAATTGAGTTATTTACAGTTCATTCAAGACTAATTTCAAATTGCATTAATAAGAGCTTGGAGAGTAATTGTAATATTCAAATGCTTTTATTGCACTTTTTGGAAACAAAATATAGATCAAGCGCAAATGAACGATGAGATGTTTTCATGTTTTCGAAACTGGCAGCAATAATGCAGCGTATTTCTGATATCAGCTGAGAAAAAAATGTCTATTAGCTATGAAATCATTCTATATTTCCCTAATCGGCTAAAAAAAAAAAAATTTTTGGATTTAGCTATTTTTAAGCGTAAAAATCAAATCACACATTTACGAAAAAATCTCGTATTTCGGAAATTTCGCGTAGGGGGAGGGGCAGTGTTTTTTCTAAAGGATCCTTGCTGGTATTCACGGGGAGTTTCAGGAGAAAATTGTAGTAAAATCCAATAAACTAGACTGACACAATCTGTGTTCGAAACCCGCACCTATCGTTAACAAAATTTTGCAATATGTGATTCCAAATTAAAAAAATATGGAGTGACTCCACTCGACTTTCCCAACATTAATTAACAGTTTTGTAGATAAAGTAAAGAAAGAGGAGTTGTCAAACAAACAAAAGAGAGAAAACCATAATAGAGTGTTTGAGTATTTTTCTTCATATATTAAACGATGTTTTATTTAACCATACTGAACTTCGAGCCCATGATCATAATGATAAAGAATTTTTCTTTGTGTCCCTGTAAAAACCTATAAATGTTAGATTCACCAAAATACTTATATTTAGTGCAACAGTGATTTATAATATTTATATAAATTTTCAGCTCAATTGAATAAAACGTCTAGATGCTATCGCACTTTTAAAAATTTGGTCCCATAGGCCATAATGATAAAGACTTTTTCTTTGTGTCCCTGTAAAAAATCTTGCTAAATTCACCAAAATCTATAAAGTTGGTGCAACTGTGACCTATAACATGTGTACAATTTTTTTTGCTCAGATTAATAAGGCGTTTAGACGCTATCACACTTTTACAAATTTGGCCCCATAGTCCATAATGATAAAGAATTTTTCTTTGTGCCCCTGTAAAAAAACAGTAAGTGCTAAATTCGCCAAAATCTATACAGTTCGTGCAAATATGACCTATAACATGTGTTAAAATTTTTTGCTCAGATTAATAAAGCGTTTAGACGCTATCGCACTTTTAAAAATTTGGCCCCATAGGCCATAATGATAAAGAATTTTTCCTAGTGTCCCTGTAAAAAACTATAAGTGCTAGATTCACCAAAATCTATAGGGTTCGTACTGTGGTGACTTACAATATACGTATAACTTTCAGCTTATTCGAACAAAGCGTTTAGACGCTAGCGTGTTTACACACATACATATACACATACATACATCATCGCAAAAATAGTGGAAACGGAATCAGGGGACCTCGAAACGTATAGAAACATCAAAATCTCAAATTCGGATTTTTGACATGATTACAATACTTCCTCACTATAGTGTTCGGAAAGTAAATATATATGTATATATGTATGTAATTTCATATAATGTTCATTATTCTTATTAAAGTTTAGGTGAAACTAAAGACTTGTGCATTGTACTTTTTTTTCTTTTTTCTTTTTTTTCTTTTTTTTTCTTTTACTTTTATACTTCTTTCTTTCTTTCTTTTTTATTACTTCTTTATTTACTTATTCATTTATTATTATTATTTATGAGCCATTATTTTACTTATCATTTTAGAGTTTTCTTAAATTAAGACATGTATTACTACAAAACACGAATGCATAAAGAGCATAGTAAAATTTCATCAAGGTAAACATACAAAGCTTATAAATTTTTCTCATAAATATATTTTTTTCCCTTATAAAATTTGTATTTATGTTTGCAACATCTAGCTTGCTAATCAACAACATAAAAGTTACTCGATTAGCTATCAAAATAAATATTATGATTAAACATAAATTCTCTGCATTAAGGGCCCTCTTCACTTACCGTTGCCGGAAGCAAGATCAAATGTTATTCTATGGGATATTTTCTTTACTTATAACTCATTAACTTTAAATTCTTTCGCATTCAGACAATTCACAGCTGTTGAATTGACGGATCTTTTTCGAAAACGGATTTTTTAAATTTTTAGTATTTTATTATGAAATTGCAAAATGAAAAATTTTGCGTATTGTAAATTCGTATTTTACAGCTTCAAAATAAACTATTAAAAATAAGAAAAATCCATTTTAAAAAAAAAGTCCGTCAGTTTAACAGCTATGAATTTACTGAATGTGGAAACAGAATTTAAAAATATGTATTAGTTAATGAGTTTTATAAGTAAGAAAAATTTCCCATGGAATAACATTAGCTTGGGCTTTTGGTGACGGTAAGTGAAGAAGGCCGTTAAATAAAAATTTCTTTACAGTGTAACAAATTGTACGGTTACGAAATTAGCCTGTTTAAAAGTAATAAGGACAAATCTGTCTAATGTCATATATTTTTACTTACGCTTGTCGAATTATCATATAGGTAATACGCTTAATTTTTACCCTTTCTTCCATAAAAAAATGTGTCGTAACCAACGAGATATATAAAGTAGAGTGATAAATGGTAACCCTTGAGAAGGTCCAAGATGAGTCATGTGATATGCTTTCCTTGCACATGCGTATTCGGTGGTTCCCTTGGTAACAGCTCATTTTCAGTACATTTCTATGGCAACGGTTTCAATGTTTTTGTTTACTTTACGTAGTTTAATATTCTTTTGTTCTAAACCATTTTGATTTTGATTTTACTTCTTTTTTATTTCGTGTAGTTGAACTTTAACCGACAAAATGCTTAAAAATAGTTGAAAAATTATTATTTGTTGTTAAATTTAGCTCTTTAAAAGTTTAAATTTTGTTTTATAAACACTTTTAAAGTTTGTTGAGAAACGATGAAAAGAAAGGTATTTTATTATTTATTAAAATGTGAAATATGTGTAAAATTATTTTAAAAGCAATTTATTTCGGTCATAGGACTGTCATGTTACCTAATAATAATGATAATTTGTCGAACTGATATTTTAAATGCCAAAATAGCGATAAAGGGCCAAACACAGCAACCTATTCGAGCATGTCATGTGATTCATCTTGAACCACGGAAAGCTAATCCTTCATCCATTGAATCAGCACTCAAATTTATATATCTCGTTGGTCGTAACTAACAAGAAAAAATTCGGTTCTCGTGCATTTTATTGAGAATTCATATCTCTCTTTAAACTCGATATTTTTATAAGTCTTTTAAGTTGTAATTGCTTTATCCATGTTCAAATATGAAAAGAACATTATAATATAATGACGTATTTGTCAAGTCTCAGAAATAGGTATTAGACAATAATGATGACGTTTATGGCTGACTATTCATTATTCTTTCCATATATGATGACACTTTCTGCAATATTATTGCTTGAGAGACATTACTAACAAAAGATTGTTTAACACATAACACAGCATTCATTGCACTGGAAATGATAATTACGCTATTAACAATACTATTCTAATCAGCATTAGTGCTAAACATTTACGCTTAAGTTGAGATGCAAATTATGAATTATTCTTAGGCAAACTTAAAAGAATCGACAACATAATTAAGAAATTTCGATTTTACTATTTTCGATGCTATTCTGACGTCATTCACTTATTTATATCGGGTAATTTCTTTTATAAATCATTCGCCTAAAGCAAACTCTTTGTTTAAATTATACATGGTGGCAGTTAATTTTATTAACATACGGATTCTACATTTTGAATAAATTTATATATATATATAGAGAGAGAGAGATTATTTATTGTATTATAAAGAATGGGCGTTCTAATTATTTGTAACTTTAAAAATGCGAATGACTATTTCTTAAAGAAAAAATATTTGTAACTTTTTAGATGCAAATGACTATTACTAAAAAGAAAGAGAGAGAGAGATAAGGAGAAACAACTCTTAATTAAATTTCCAATACACACCCATATGATAATAGGATCCTAATTAATTTCATTTCTGCTGTATAATGAATATATTTTATGATAAAGTTTAGTATAATGCTTATTATATGTTAAGGTGCACTTAGAAAATATTTATTTATTCATATTTCATCAGATATTTGGTTTTTCGTTCTGACTGTAGTGTGTTATGGTTTATATAGTATTTCAAGTTCTCTAAAAGTAGAATTAATTGGTGTAATTGGTAAACAACGCATGATTGATACACAAATTAATACAGAAAATTAAAAAAAAAAAAAATCCAGTAATCACATGAAATAGCTGCAGTACATTTCAACCATTATTTTTCCCAGGCAGAACTATTTTTCCCAAACATATTTTTATTTTGCTTCTGGTTCCCGTAAGAATCCACAAAGTATTTTTCTAGATATTCAACAAAACGTCTAAATTCGAAAGTATTGCATTATTTTGTCACCCATCTGTTCGTATCCGTGTAGTACTATGTACACTTAATGAAAAACAATGCACTGTCTACTGATGTTTTTTCATTACCAATTCATCCAGAGTTGTGAAAGGTATCATTCGAATGACAAATGTATGCTTAAAATATTAAGTAAAATTTTGGGATTAGGCATTACTTACATATTAAAAACTGTGCAAACTTTGATTTCTCTAACATAGTAACACCTATTTTTTGCACCATATATATATATATATATATATATATATATATATATATATATATACTAGCTGACCCGACAAACGTTGTTTTGTCATATAAATTATTTCTGGAGAATATTTTGCTAGAAAAAAATAACTAACTTATTGTAAGTGTGTTAGGATGTGGTATATAAGTGGAAGATGTATGGAGCGCTGTGAACGGTGAAAGAATATAAAAATACCAAAACACCAATTTTATTTTTTAAATTTATTAAAATTGATTCTTTAAAATTATATACATATCGCTACTTATAACAATATTACTAAAAAACAATATCATCCCCTTAATGTAACAGAGTGTACAATATTTTTTGTTATCCCATCTTTCGCCAATACAAACAAACTGGATGGTTTGCCCACTCGAGAGCCACGTATAATTGTCCGTGTGAAAAACATGATGTGCTCAAATCTAAGCCACAGACAGACATCGTTTGGACCTGAGACTTATTGATAGTCATTGAAAATGCCAATCTAATTGGAAATCGAGGGCGTTTAAATTGAAATGGCACATCTGTGGGTATAATAGGAATTCACAGTAGTAATATATTTTCACCTCGGAATTTGTCATTTAAAATGATGGCTTCGATAACATTTTTCATTAATTTTTTTATGACTAATCGCGTGCCGTTGCACAACCGTGGTGGGTTCAAATTACGAAGCAAAATAACCGGAGATCCAACCTTCAGTTGTAAAATATGCGGTGGCATGCCTGGTAAATCCAATGAGTTTAAAAACTTTGTTGGATAATTTACAGCTTCGGTGGCATTGCAAACTGTATCATTAGATTTGTATGACACCAAGTCTCCTGGTAACAAATGTTGTATCTTGAGATTCAATTCGTTGACTTCCACATTTTTTGCTGCTAAAATTGCTCTATCTGCCAGCCACTCATGATTTGTGTATCATCTGTGTACATCGGGAAATATCTGGTCAATAAGAGCATCTTGAGAATCAATGATTGTGCAGAAATCGGTCGGTAATTTTATGCATCCAGTTTCATCTGTAGTAACTTTTCCATCGCCGATATCTAACTTTTTCAACATTAAGCCACAATGACGATGATTTTAAGCACGCGTTGATCTCATCAGCGTATGTTGAACACGGAATAACGGGAAATGCTTGTCTGAAATCACCTGAAAAGAGTAACAGAGTGCCGCCAAATAGTTTGTCGTTGTTTTTTTATATCTTTCAATGTCCTGTTCGACTCCTCAATCGAATGTTTGTGTTCCATAGTGCATTCATCCCACATACGAATTTTACACTATTTCAGCACTGTGGCCATGGACGATTGTTTTTTTATGTTGCACACTGCGTCTGGGTTATTTTGAATATTTAGTGGCAGTTTAAATAATGAATGAGCTGTTCTGCATCCATCCAATAAAGTTGCCACAATGCCAGATGATGCAACAGCCAATGCGATGCCATTATTTGATCGTATTTCGGCGAGAATTAGCGAAATAAGGAATGATTTGCCAGTTCCACCTTGTGCACTCCAAAAAAAAAGAATCCACCTTGTCCTGCCAAAACTGCGAGCATGATGCGGTCGTAAATGGTTCTTTGTTCTTCATTCATTAGTGGGACATTGCGAGCAACAATCGCTGCCATTTCTACAGTATTGTATTGTAGTTCACGATTCAATTCAGTGCTTATTAAATCAGATGCATTTCGATTTGTTGAATGCATACCGAAATGACTGAGTGGTAAGTTGGCAATGATAATGCAAAGATCTTCAATAGCAATCAATGCTTCATTGTACATAGCGTCAGTGAATACTATCGTTAGATCGTTGCACCGTGAACGATGTTGATGCAATATATCATTAGTCATTAAATCTTTGTGATTATCCCATAATGTCTCTGCTCGGGCCGAGAAACATGTAGTCAACACTATAGCGAATAGTAGAAGAATTTGTTTTACTGTACAGTTCAGTCCTACTTCAGCAAGCATACACTCCCACTGGTTGTCGTCTTCTAGCAAGCCGAGTGCAAGGCATGCATCTTTATACGTTGGATACTGTTGTCCATTCTCTTTACGTAAATCTTGAAATGACAAAGGGCCGATGACATTAACCAATAACAGTCGAAGATAAAAGCACTCAGTCTGCCTTGGATTGACCGTAAATACTCGTTCCAAGGTGTTTGATTTGAATAAACCGGGACACGCATCAATCGGCGTGCCTTGCGTGCGGGGCATCCATTTTTTTGTTGGAGCCCATGTGAAATAGCGTGGTATCTGAATAAAGTAATGTCCGTGCAAAAGCACCAAAATCATCCGCAAGATTACACAATTCAAAAAATTCGGTGAGTGTAGTTTTTGGTGGATTTATAGCACGATCAATCGCTGTCTCGCTTGTGAAATATACGCGCTGGCCATTTTCAAGATGGACGGCTAAATGAAGAACTGCTGGATCCCGTTCATGAACTGGGAAACCAAAGATACGCCAAACAGCTTCATTGGAGCTCACGTACCGGCCAGTTTGGTAAAGTGTTATTTCATCGTTGTTATTCACCAGAGGGGCATTCACATTGGTATTTTCAATTCGAAATACAGTCATATCACTGCCTTTATTCACATACTTGCAAATGTATTTGATGCTCTTCACTGAACTGCAGAACTGAACATTAATATGAGCATTGAATGTTTTGCTCAGCAGAGGCGAATATGGGACCACCCATCGGTTATCAATGTCAATATCTATGTTGTTGACATAGATGACCGCCATAGATGATAAGATTGTCCGCCATTATCGGGAATTCTTCGACGATATATTGGATATCCGTCAACATTTGTGATCGTGAAATTTTTCGGAAAACTTTTAGTACATTTTCCATCTGCACAAATAATAATGGCCTAAAAATTCATTTTTCATTTTAACATAAAATAACTCCGTCGGATACTGACGAATTTTTTAAAAGAATATACCATTTTAACTAATTTTAACATTTTAACAATATTAACGTTGAAAAATATTTTAAACACTTACGGTTAAAAATTCATTTTTCATTTCAACATTAAATAAATTCTGACATCGTGTTTACGATTCTAAAATATTAACTTTGAAAAAATATTTTAAACACTTCGTAAGATACGGTTACGATTCTAAAAATATTAATTTTGAAAAAATATTTTAAACACTTCGTAAGATACGGTTAAAAATTCATTTTTAACACGCTTTTATTAGCTTCACCTGTATGTATGTATGTATGTATGTATGTATGTATGTTTGTTTGTAACTTCTCTGGGAGCAAACAAAAAATTTATATTGTAAAAAAAATACTTTCCCTACGTGAGCGATGCGGCGTCGAGGTAAGACGCCGCGCTACGAATCTGAAGGTCCAGCGTTCGATCCCCGTTAGGGGAGATTTTTTAAAAATGGTTTTTGTTAATTCTAAGTTATTTTAGTTAAAGATTTAAATGTATGTAAATATTACGGTGTGTCACTCACACGATTTTCTCTTACCCTGAATTTTAATACTAAGATAGATATTTCGTGCTTTTTAGTTCACATTTCTATAAAAGCGTGTTCTTTAATTTTTTAAAACTATAATATTATTCATTTCAACATTAAATAAATTCTGACATCGTGTTTACGACAACTCATGCCATCTAGGTGGAAAAGTTGTTGAAAGAGTTGGTTAAAAATTAATTGAGAAAGAACTAATTAAGTTACAACTTTCATTTGTAAATCTAAACCATTCTCGAATCCACCTGAAGACAAACAAAAAATTTCATTAAACTCAGTCCAGCCGTTTAGGAGGAGTTCAGTGACATACACACGCACAAAAGAAATATATATATATAAAGATATTGAAAACAAGCAACTTAAAAAACATATATGAGATATAGCCTTATTTAAATCTCTATGCAGTTAAAAGAGGTCAACGTTTGAATATGCTAATAATAAATGTACCTGACAAAATTTAACGTTCTTGGAAATATATATATACTAAACAATAAAAAATAAAATAGCAACAATTTCAAGTTATAGATTGTGACACTGTTCCACAAATGTTCATTTTTTTTTTTTTTTTTTTTTTTTTTTTTGTAAATCAATTCAGATGACATGTTTTTTTACAATTCTTTGTTCATAAAACCGCAGAATATTACCACATTGTTAAGTAATTAGCTCTAGTATGGGAAATAGGAGATGTCGGTAACGAAATGAATGAAATACACAATTCATTGTTATAAAGCAAAGTTATTAAAAATCTTTAACACTTTTATTGAGAATTTTTATGAAGAACAAATATTACGTTGGACAAAAGATATAAGAAGTGATTAAAAAGCTATATTTATTGGGATTTTATTTATTGGGATTGGCTTAGAAGATGTTCGGATAGGTTATATTTCGTTTAGAAATTTTTATCTCGATCTTCAATTCGACAACTAAAATAACGATTTTATGTTGTTTCAATCAGTCGCGTGATAGATTGTCTTAAATGGATTCTGTCTAGATAGGATTACTGCCCAACAAACATAGCATGAGTTGTCAGGAAAGTTCAAGCTCAAAGCATTCTAAAAGAATAAATAAATATTACTAAGCTATAAACAAATGCTAACAAGAAATTAAATATAAATATTTATTCATAAAATCGAATCAAGCAACAACTATAATCTCTTCTAAATATTAAACCATAATTTCAATTTTAATCCAGCTAAAATAATCTGTCAGCCTAAACACTTGCATGAACTTGATTTTCTAGAGGATTTCCATATCTATAAAAATAATATTTTTTTTTTTTTTTTTCAGTGCCCCCTCTCTCGGATTGTTGAAAAAATTACGTAAAATCCACATATTCTTAATTTTTAAATAACTTTCATCATCCCAAATTCCAATTGGCTTACAACTCCAGTTTCCTAAATTCCTATTATTTGCTACTCTGACTCTATAATATTGTTACAAAATTGTAAATAATTGTGTTTATTTTTGTATAGATTCTTTCAAAGAGGCATAGTAAGATGATATAGTGCTAATTTTGTGCATTTCTAGTCGTTTTAGCGTTCAAAAAGCCTTATTTTCCCTTAAAAACGCATTAAAAAGCCCCAATAAGGCAGGTAATGGATTTGGCGCCAAATTTGGCGACTTTTTCCCACCTTGGCGATTTTTTTGATGACCTTGGCGAGAAAATCCTTATTAGGGATATACCAAATATGGAAGCTCTAATCTCATTGGTTGATGAGATACGGAAATTTCCGGAACTTTCCACACTTTTCTACAGACGTATATAAAGACCGTTTTCTTCGCCAAGGTCAGAGTCAGTTCCGTTCAGTCTGAGACCAGCTTCTGCCAATGTTGGATAACTTTGAGCCTCTTTGGAAGAGACTTGCTTCAAGTGTTATTGCTATACAGTTTGTACTGTGGATTTGCTATTGACAGCTGTTGTTTAAGCTGTGTTTACTGGTTGAATTGAAGCTGATACTTGGTTTATAGACCTGTATTTGTCTGGAACTTTCTGTGAATAAATTACTGCATTTTTGTAAGTTTTGCCTTTCATTCTCGGACAACTCACGAACCCCCAAGTACGCAACAATATGCTTCCCTACCTATATTTATGAGCAATAATCCATTTCGTAATTCTGCACTGATGACGTTACCGGAACTGCAGTCTGCATTCAACAATTTTTTAAAATGGCGTTTTCAACGTTCTGTAAATATTGATATTTCTTGTTCTGCGTCAAGCCTAGTTATTTATTCTGTATGAATTCACTACTTTTACTTAATTTATAGTTTTATTGTTAAACAGTATATTTTTTCCGAACACTTTTGTGTAATCCTGTAAACAAATGATTGGAATGAATGTGTTATGACTAGCATCAAACATCCGCTTTTGCATTTGAAAACTAAATTAATTTCGTTGTGATTAGTGTTGTCATAAATGTGTTTAAAAGTACGCAAAAGAAATACCTTATTTTATAAATTAGCATTTATTAAAGATGCTATTATGAAGAATCTTTGTAAAAGCATAAGTTTTGAAAGTCGTTCTACAGTATACATTACCTCAAAGTATTTTTTTCAAGGTACTTTATAGTATATTAAAAGTTTAAGTAGTTAGAAATGCATAATAATTAATATATATAATGACCCTCATCTGTCATTCACGATTCCGGTTTACACGGCTTCAAAACAGAGACTTTTGGCAGCCATTTTTTTTTTCCCCGTTTGTTCAATTCAACTTACGAAAACATACATATAATTTTCATACAGGTTTTGTATCGCACATATTGTTATTTATTCCCTCTAAAACCTTGAAAAACTATTCAATTGTAATGTTTAAATGTTTAATTAAACATAACGGATTACTGGCTATTATAAACATGAACCTATAAATAGAATTACGTAACTTCATGATTATAAACAACGCAATGCCAAATAAAAACAAACATAATTTGTTGCCATTCAGAAAATACAAATTCCAAATGGACAACTCTTTAATCGCGAATGAACGACTCTGACTGTTTCATAAAAAAAAAAAAAAAAAAAAAAAAAAAAAACGCTTAAAATATTTCTAAAACATATTAAAGACTTAAAAATCTTAAAATATATTTGTAAAAACATATTAAAGTCTTTAAATATTTTTATCAAGCTTCATTATTTCTTTACATTGTAAGGTATGATTGGGGTCGAGTTCAGTACGTAAATGTCGCCAGTTGATTTTAGTTTTGAAATTAATGTAAAGTTAAAGTTGGGATAGAATGTTTGGTTGGGCATGTAAAGGTCACCAGTTGAAATGAGTATTGAAAGTAGGGTAGTCTAAGGTGATAATGTCGAGTCAAGATAAAATGTTCGGTTGAGAATGAGAAAGTCCCTAGCTGGATCCTGAATATTTTGGCGATGTTGTGGGTGAGATAGCTGGTTGGGAGTATAGAGTAGAGGTGAATTTGGGTTAGCATGGAGTGTATGTAATTATTAGATAGTTAGTTAGAAAATACGCAAGCAAAGTGATGACGTCACTGGGCGTCAGTGGATGCAAGAAAAATATTTCCTATGTTAATCGCCCATTGGATTTTTGTAAAAAATTATTAAAAATTGAGGAAAATTATTTCCCGATTTTAATTCCCATATTTCAGTATAGATATGTATTAGTCATCGTGTGCATGCTTTAGATTAAGTTGTTTTTGCTGTAAAATTGATAAAATTTAAATTTTAAATTTCAAAACTTTAGAAAAATAAAATAGCAAACTTCCATATTTGATTGAAAACATAAACATTTCATTTCAAAGGATGATATTTACACAATAAATATCCAACTAATATACTAATTAAACGGAAAATGATAAATATTCTATCATAATTTGAAGTCAAATTTGTTTTCAAATGTTTAAATAAAGTGTCTGATATAAGATACTCATATGTTGCAGCGGAATAGATTTAATATATCTGTCATCCTTGGCGGAAAAAATATATCGCCAAATTATTTGGCGAACATATTTCATTCCTTTCAAAAATCATGGTTATTTTAACAACTTATATTAAGAGAGCGATGAATTATATGAAACAATATTTCGTACAATACATATTACGAAAATAAACATCTGACATGTATATTTTCGTAGTATGTTTTTAATCGCCAAATACAATAAACGCCAAAGATGACGCAGTTTTGAAATTTAAATTTTTGTCAATTTGACAGCAAAATAACTCAATCTAACACATGGATACGATATCATACCTATACCCAAATACGGGTACTAAAATCGGAAAATAATTTTCTTCGATTTTTAATATTTTTTTACAAAAAATACAATGGACGATTAACATAGGGAATCTTTTTCTTGCATCCACGGACGGTCAGTGACGTCACACTTCGCTTACGTATTTGGAAACAGGATCTTCGATAGTCTTAAAAAAAAGTATTTTTGTAAAATGAAGTGAAAGTTATTTACTTCCTCTTACCCATAGGGTCGAGAAAGTATTGTTTTAGGGTCAAATTTTCGAACGTGAGTTTTTGTTATACTTACATGTTCTGAGGTCCCCTGAATACGAAAATCACGTTTTTAGCGAATGGTCTCTGTGTCTGTCTGTCTGTTATCAGCATATCTCAAGAACAAATAGTAGCAGAAATTCCAAACTCGGTATACTAAATGTGTATCATATAGGAATGCTACAGTAAGCTTTTCGTTAAGATGAAGCAAATGGTTCGTGTACAGGGACATTCAAAAGTATTCAAATGCATTACGTGTATGGGGGAAATTGCAGGTAAGTAGAATTTAACATCTATAGACTGCACTAAACCAAATGAAACGAATACATATTTTTGTAATAGAGATAGTCAACTGGGAAAAAAAAAATTGCGTATGTAGGAGCCTCGCCTCCCCCCCCTGGGGTAGATGTCCTCCCTCGAGTGGAGTAAATTTTCATGATGAGTATCTTTCAAAAGAGCTCGCCAATACCTTTAAAACGAATGGTTGAACCATCGATCTACGATAATTTAAAACAAAGTTATTGATTTCTTTCATTTTTAACTTTTTTTTTTTTTTTTTTTTTTTTACTTTAATATTGAGAATAAATTCAACTTTTTTTTTGGATATTTAGTGTTATACTATTTCTCTAATATGGAAATCGTCTGTATTATCATACAAGATAACTTTTTAAAATAATAATTTTAATAAATTATTTTTTTTAAACTGAATTATTTTTTAATAACCGAATTTAATTCTATATAAATGTAGGTGCATTAATGAAGCGGGAGGTTGAGGGGGGCCAGACCTAATTATCATATAAAACTCTTCCGAAGCCTAATTTGAATTGTTTAACATAGGTTTACATAACAGTACACGTTATCTTACCTCTTAATCTCCAACCTGTACTTATAGCATTAAATTTCATGGTAAGAGAAAGTCGTGTGAGTAACACACTAGATTATTCTTATTATGAGGACTTTAAATAGAGCACTTAACGGAACACTGGGATGTGTTGTTGCTGTTGTGTTTTCGGGACTATATTTTTTGTCAACCAGCAGTTTTTTTATTGTCATTCATATTTATTGATCGTGTAGAATTTTTTTTAATTTCAGAACGAAAATTAGAAAATATCGAAACACATTTGATTTATAAACAAAAAATGAAAATACATTTGAATGATCACGTGGTAATCTTCATGATCTAAACATTGTTTTCAAGATTTATCGTTCACATTCCGTCATTTTTGACGGGGTTATATACTAGTAATAATAATAATAACCTCTTATAACTGGACAAAAAACTTAATATATATGCTTTGTTTTGTGTGAAATAAGATTAAATTTATAGAAAGTCGTATAAATTAGAATATGAAAAAAAAAAAAAAAAAAAAAAAAAAAAAAAAGAGAAAAGAATTAAAAACTTAGAGACTAGCAAATTATTTTAATAAATGAGAATATATATATATATATATCTATATGTATATATTAATAATGAAAGAAAAATAATATTTAATATTGATATGACCTATTTCCCATTTTTAAGAATAATTTGAAAAAAATATTTTGACATTTTCCAACAGAGTTCAAAAGTGTTTATGATTTCTGTTCGTCTATCCGTTTTTGATTTCAAATCAGTAAATGGATTACGATTTTTGTTTAAAAATTTATCGCTATATTTATCCATGCCTTCATAAATACTAAGCTATAAATACTTTTTAAAGTCCATGGAAAGTGGATAAAAAGGATAACGAATGTGAAAAAGCACCTTCAGTAATCCTCCTCATAGAATCCGTACATTTTTATTAATTATATAAGAAGTTTTTATAAGAATAATTCTTTATTTCATTTGAAAAATAACTGCTGATTTCGTATGTTTAGAGCAGTATAGAGATTTTGAAAAGGGCTTATAATGTAGTGTGGTGGTGGCATTACATTTAAGACCAATTGACTGCTCTAGGGTCCTAGGCCTGTGGAGAATGGGTCTTCGGCGAAGTTCTTTCTAAGGGATTTTATCCATATTTATACAAGTTTCGAAGAAATTCGTGGAAAATTCCGAACGGCTAAGTCGACGAGCGACTTCGGGTCGAACTCGGCACTTCACGCCTACAACTTTGAGAGCGTGCTTATAAGAAATACATCTCATAAGCCGAGATATATACGATTTTTTTTTTCTGAGTTATTAAACACAAACCACTGGTACTACACCCGTGATGCAACATGAAGCATTCTACAGTAAATTTGAAAAACCTGAATAATATGTATAATATTTATCGTTATACAAAATAAAAGTCGTTGCATGGTTATAGATATGTCTTATATTTCCTTCCAAACCACTGAAAACTGCTTAAGGTTGAGAAAAAGATCTCACGAAAATCTCATTTTCGTATGATTTTAACAGTAACGATGCTGTTAGAAACTTGAACTTTGACATGTAGGCTACATTTGATGTATTAATTTTCTCTGATTAAATATTTTTTAGAAATTTTAAAGTAAGAATCATGTAATGCTACAAAAAAAAAAAAAAAAAAAAAAAAAAAAATCCGTTCTCGGTAACATTTATGTATCCGATTAATCATTTTACTGTGAATACTTTAAAATTACGTAGTATTTTAATATGATTAAAATCAAAATAATTTTTTTAACTTTTAAAAATCACTTCGCTTTTATAAAATCTCTCAAATAAACTACTATAGTTTTTGAAAATGATGTCATTTCTTAGAAGTGACTCGATGTAAGGCTCCTATATATACGAGCTGGCGCATCCGACATTTTTTTGCCTTAGGGTTGCCGCATGTACCCAGCGTGATAAACAAACGGCATCCATTGTTTCTACCGTCTTGCTCGTAATTTTAGTGAAATAAACTGCAATATGGGAGGTTGTTCAGCAATAAACTGCTGTAAACACTCCAGAAAAGGATACAAAATTCCTTCGGATAATGCAAGGTTTCCTTCGGATAATGCAAGAAGGAGAAAATGGGCTGCGAATTGTCGTCCAGATTCTTGGATCCCGGGACCTAATGCACAGCTTTGCATAGTAAGTTTTATTGTTATTCACTTATACTTTTCTTTGCATTTCTGACATTTATAAAGTAAAAAAATAAAAAAAAAAAGTATTATTTAAATCTAAATATGTATTTTAATAACCATAAATTATTTTAAGAAACGCTTTTTTACTGTGTGTTTGTAGAGTCTTGGCGACGTTTTTTTGGTTCGCCAAAGTTGTCTTGTTTCCGTGTCCTGATAGTATTAGGTCGTTGAAAAAACTTTCCAATTTTAATTGGTACGCTCTTTTTTTTTTCCCCCTTTCAAATGTTATGAATTATTTAAGAAACAGAAACAGATTACTTGTGTTGCTTGTCATTTTTGGTCGATTTTATTTTTAGATGAAAATTTCTTAAAACCACCAGTGAAGCGATAAAATCGCCAAGCGGAAATGCTGTCCTCTTACGAGGCAAAAAAATGGCGGTGATGCGCCGGCCTATTATTTATTTAAGGGGCTCTAACTCGATGGGAAACTTGTATTTTTACCGCCTTACTATAATTGTATGCTGTATTTATTCCCAAATTCTTATGTACTTACTGTCATTCACTACGGTATGTTTATGAATCTCAACCAAATAAAAAATGCGCCTCTATTTTAAGGTAAATACAAGCTTTTTTATTTGTCTCTTCGCCATGTTAGTAATCCGGTGGTCTGACGTTAGCTACCCTGAAGATCCGGAGTGTTAATTTTTGCAGACAATTAGTAGAAAAGATGTCAATTGATAAAAGAAAATTTCTCGTTGACTACACAGTATCCTAAGAATTTTTGAAGGGTTTTTTTAAGAAGCCTTTTTCTTACATCTCTTTTTAGAAGCAAAAAAGTGTTTTTTGTGTACTACAAGCGCCCTCTATTGGGCGGAATATTCACTAAAATGTCAATGAAACAATTAACAACACAAAATAAAAATGATTAGGAAAAACACATAAACATTAACCAAATCAGTAAAATGTTAATTTATAATATAAAAAATAATAATAATAAACTAAAATAATAATAAAAGGTGCCTCAAACGAATAATTAAATTGCAGATATTGGCCGTTAATCAGAAAATGAAATCACAAAATTTATAGGCAATCATGTAGTGCTGCCATCTGTTGTGAATTTTAAGAAATAATTTCTCTTTTCTTAACACAGTTCAAATTTCCCCAATTTTGGTTAATAAACAAAAAAATTACTTTTTTTTTTTTTTTTTTTTTTTTTTTGCAAATTAAATTTTATTCTAACTTCGAAAAGATTCATATGATACGCTATATAAGAATATTTGGGTTTTAAAAGTTTTTTTTTTAAAATAGATTATTTAATATTTATAGAATAATTAGTAAGAAGCAGTAATCTTAACTCTAAACTAGAACATAATATTAGAAAGCTTTAGCATGTTATAAATAAATGTTTTATTCGTCTGCATAACTAATACAAACAATTTTCTTAGAGCAACAATATTTTCTTTTTAAGAGTGTTGCCATTCCAAGGTCATGTGGTACAAATAAATTATTTCAATTTTTTTTTTTTTTTTTTTTTTTTTTTTTTTATAGCAAACGAAAGACAATATAAAAATTTATTCATTTAAATATAGTAATTAGCAAAACGACAAAAAGCCAGCCTGTGAAATTATAAAAAAATACATATATATACGTATATTTACGGAAATAAAAGAAAAAGAGAACAAACTAGCAGACAAACTGAATCCATAAACATATTTAAATTTTGTTATAAAATGTGAAAATTACAATCCAAATTATTCTTTAAAAATGTAATTATATCAAGATATAAAATTCGTTTTTTATGAATTATTTTACGTATCAGAAGAAATAATAATTTAAAAAAAAAAAAATGAAATTTTGCAGTTATTCAAATTATTTTCACACATTTTTATACGCATCATATTTATCATTATTAAAATTTAAAATTAATTTTCAAAGAATGCAGTTTAGCTAAAATAACAGCCACTAATTTTATATATTTCTCTAGTAAGCTATATTCATATTTCCAATCTCTTCCGAAAATAGACAGATAATGAAATGTGGGATATGCATTTTCTCTGATACTGCTAGTGAAATTTCAATTTTTCATGTTTCAATTTTGGAAAATCTTTTGTATGTCCTTCGAATTTTCTAACTTTTTATTTCTAGTGGTAATAGATTCTAAAAATACAGTTTATATCGATTTAAATATTTTATCCTAGATTACAAGTGCATTTTTCAAAGAGAAAATGTCATTTTTTCAAGACAAGATATACATGAAGATAAATAGGTAGACAAGTACTGCTATTTTGAAATGTTATTTTACTTATTATTTATTAAAGCAAAATATAAAGTATTTCTGTTCGCTAGTAATGTACAAAATAAAATATTTAATCCGGGCATTCGTGTAGTTGAAATTTTCGGAGAAAATCGTAAAAATTTATGTTTCAATTCAAGTGAATAATTTGATGTTAAACCGTGATTAATTCAAATGAAATTTAAAATTGTTTCCCTGTAATGTTAAATTAAGTTATCCGAGAAGCGTTATCGACCATATGACGTCTGATACAAGCAAAATACATACAATTAGACAGGACAGATTTGAAATATTTTAACAATTTTTTCTTTGATTTTTTTTTTTCGTGTAATTATTTTATTTAAATTAAATTAAATTTTCATATTGTTATCCTTAAAATTTATTATTTATTTTTATTCATTTTTTGTTTGTTTGTTTGTTTCATTATTTCGTTTTGTCCCGCGTAGCTGAACTATACGTTGGTGTAAATATTTCATCATAATTGTTTAAACAATTATCATGTAATAAATGCAAGATTTATCCAAAAAAAAAAAAAAAAAGTTTGGAAATAATCTTGTGCTTGAAATTAGAAAGAGCTTGTCAAACATGTCATTACCTCTATATCTATTAGACAGTAATCAATAAAATGATGCCAAATTTGTATTTATTTAAGATGTAATTGGAGTGTTTTTTTTTCAGATTTAGTGTATTCTTTTCCAGATTGGGATGCAGCAGGATACCTTAGCATACTCTTAAATATTTTGAAGAACAAACAATCAATATTTACTTTCCTTTTTTATTGGGTACGAAAAAAAAAAAAAAACCCAAAAAGACATCTTTAGCTTCACGATAACGCAAGGCCGCACACAGCAAAACTAATCAATTGTTTTTTTTTTTTTTTTTTTTTTTTTTTTTTTACAAAAATTAAATAAATAAGTAAATAAAATAAAATAATTTAATGATCATGTCATATTCTCCGTATTCACGCGATTCAACTACTGTTATTTGTTTTCCTGCTTTTTGGGAAAAAAAGGACGTTAAAATATAACTTATTTGAAAATTCGGAAAAAAAAATTAAAACAGTTAGTACTGAAAATTGCGAAGACTTTAGTTCATGATTTTCTAATCCAATTAGGTGATGCAAAATATTTTGAAAATTAATGGTGTTTATTTTGAAAAGGAATCCAAGTGATTTAAGATAAATGTAAATATGTTAATAACAATTATTTATTTTTAGAGTTATCGATCATAACTACTACTTTTTAGGCATCAAGTGTCTTATTAGTCAACTCTCGTTTTCGTATCGTGCCTGCATACATTTTTTGTGCAAAAAAAAAGATGTGTCTAATCTTTGTAAATATCCCGAAAACAGAAAATCACGTTAAAGCCAAAAATGCAGGAGCACAACTAGAAGTTATAGCAAAGATCATACAAAATTGCAATGTTCTACTTCCAATCGTTTATAAGTTAAACATAATACACACACATATGTACGCGTCGTGAAAAGTCTTGGATAATCAAAAAATTCCTTAAACTGGAAAATCTCGTTAAGACCCAAATTGTAGTTGTAGAACTGGATGTTCTAATAGCCACAACCATAAATTTAAGACATTTTATGATTATTCTTGAACGATGCGTGATACTACATCGATTTCGTAAATCGGTTTCACACTATTCTTTTATACTTTGTATGGCAAAATTAAAAAGAAGAAACTAATTACTATACATATATTGAAATATATATATAACACAAGTTTGAATAACTACTACTATGTTTAATTATTAAAAGATCTTGTCAAAGTGTGAAAAGGCTTCTATAAAAAGTATATTTTATCAACCCTTTGGCCGGAAGATATTTTTATCATGCTTATCGGGAACATCGGTCTTACAGACCGCTTTTTGAAAACAAGGTATTGAATGTATTTGTCGAAATTTTGTGGCAATAAATTATGAATTCTTGCAGCCATAAATTTACTTTCTCAATTATGACGTATCATTGGGGCGACAGAGTATATTATATGATTGATTGGATTTAATGTCGCATTAGTACTGTGCAGTGGGTAAAAATGATAGCTACTGATAAAATATACCTTTCAAAGGGCAGATAACTCCTCGAGGAATCTCCATTCAATGACTCGCTTGTGAATGAATAAGCTCTGGAAGACTTCCTACAAATAACTCTTCTTTGCTTTTAATGAATAACCACATAAATATATCTGACGACTGAAAAAAACTTTGAATAAATCATCGCAACAAAACTTTACCTAAAATACTTTTCAGTCCAACTCGAACACCAAAAAACACGCCGAAAACCATAATTCCGTTAAAATCTCTGTTCCTTCCGTAGAGGATCAAAATTGTGATGGTATGTCTCCGGACCGCCTCTAGGGGTGTGTCCCAGACCGTCGCCAATTGCCCATTGCGCAGCACTAGGGCGACGTAAAAACCCATCCACCCATCCATCTGTTAGAAACTCACAACTTCCCTAAAACTCGTAATTCCATCCGCAACTTTCTTCCTAACACTCCAATTCTACCTAGTACCAACAAAACCAATCGAACTTAAACTTTCAGAAAGAATTCTCAATTACTGACAATTCTACGTATTGTGTCTGTTAGAGCTCAAAAATTGAGATTCCTAATATTCTAATAACACTTTACAGGTTTCTTATCAACACTAAGGGCTCCACCCCCTGCTCACAGCCAACCCCCAAGGGTATCTTCCCTTGTTTGAGAGGGTTTTACGGTGCACTAGTGCCACGCTGGGGACAATTGACGACGGTTCAGGACTCACCCCTAAGGGTTGTTCTGTGACTTGCCTTCCTCTATAGGTTCAGTGCATTTTACGTCGCACTAGTGCTTCAGTTAGACACCCTTGGCGTTTTGGACATTTATCGCCAAACGTGACGGTACTCTGTTCTAGGAATATTGCATCCTCAAGTCCCTACACCAAGCCTAACCATTAGCGGACTCAGAGACCGATGTTCCATTAAAGGGTTAGTCAAAGTATAAAACTATTCTTTGATATTTTTCCTTTAATTTCCTCATCATCTTAAAATAATTAACACGTTAATGATGGTGGTGTTCCATTTAACATTGCTTGGGACAGCCCTCCCTAAGAGCAGCGCCTCCCGTGGGAATCTCTCTAAAGTTATTACTCCCCTGAATTTATGCGAGTTTTGGGAGATAAATGAATTAATACCAAATAGAAAGTAATAAGAGTAAAATTCTTGCAATATCTGTTCCAAGATTTATGTTTCCTACTTTGGCCTTCTCCTAACTAAATTAATGCTCATAAAATAAAAATGTAATGTTTCCCTGGCTGCGTTTTGCATTGTCAAATATTGGCTGTTCTTTTGATTTTATTTAATTAGCATTTGGTCCTATTTGACTATATTTGAGGCTGGTTGGGTTTTACGTCGCACTAGTGCTGCATAATGGGCAGTTGGCGAAGGTCTAGTACTCACCCCTAGAGGAGGTCCGAGACATGCCATCACAATTTTGATCCGTCACGGAAGGGACGAACTATATTTCAGGAATCGTATGATTTTGTTTAAAAAGTTTGGTCACAAAAACTTGGCAACCCTAGTTAAATTAGTATTAATAGTATTATTTTTATCTATAATTTTCAGCTTCACTAATCGTTGATATCTTTTTATGATTATTCAAAAATTATATATATATAAATTCTCGTATTGGAATATTTCCTTTGAGAGAACCCTGAATATAAATGCCGCATCTAAAAGAAAAATTACAACTTTCATTTTGTCCTTCTATGTATTTTACACGCTGTAATAGGGAACAATGCTTATATAAAATCAGAAAGCATTTTATCTAAATAAAAAATTTGTGAAATTTTCGAGTAAAACTTCATTATTCAAGTATCTCTTTACAAGTACAGTCAACAAAAAAGAACCCGCCCAACTAATTTTGCTGAAAATTGTCATATAAACATGCAGCTGGTACCAATCGATTAGTAACAATGTCTAGTTTAGAATGGTATATTTAGATTTTATTTAGAAGGCTGTCTACATAGCATTATTTCCAAAACTGGCATTAATTTCATTTTTTTCAATAGCAACCCCATTTTTGACATTTTTTCTGAGTTACTTGAATCAAACTGTGATGAAAGATTTCTGCTTTTCCTACCACCAGTATTTCTATGTAGAAATTTCAATTACGTACATTTTTACAATTCTTTTTGAGATTTTATAGAACAGAAATTTTTGTAGAAAAATACTAGGATCAGAAAAAGCAGAACTCTTTCATCCCTGATCAAGTCATTCCGGAAAATGGTATAGTTTGTATATTTCTCTCAATAGAGTTTTAAGCTTTGAAAATTCGGTGGTTCTAATGTTAAATGAATGCGATTTAATACAGAAGTATACTATTACATTCCAACTTGTACAGCCGGCTACGAACTACTCAACTCTACTCAATGTAGCTTTTCCAGTCTCCATTGTATTTGTTGTTCGATCGTATTATTTACCATGTTTTAATTAACTTCTATTCTTGTTTGTTTGTTTGTCTGGTACAAATCTTGCAATCGAATTTTAACTAACTTCCCTACTAGCTAGACATTTGAAACTTTCACAGTAACTCAGAACCCGGTGACACTATCAGAATTCGATTATGAAGTAGTCTTCAAGAAAGATTGTGAAAATACAAACGTCGATTGCCTATCAAGAGCTCCATTAATATCCAAAATTCCTATCGAAAATAAAATAAACGAAGAAGTCCACCAATTGTGTTTAAAAACAGTTTATCATTTTTTTTACCTCAATCCAACTTTAATTCACTGCGTGAAGAGCCTCTAAAGGATAAAAATCGCTAAAAATGTTAAAACAACTGCGAGAGGAGTCAACTGTAGAATCTGAATTTACTATAGATGATAACATTTTGTTCAGAGGCTCTCGTGTTGTCATTCCCAAAAGTCTCCGGCCAGCCGTATTGGAAGAACTTTATCGAACACATTTAGGCATAACCAAAATGAAGCAACTAGCCAGACGCTGTGTATACTGGAAAGCAATCGACAAAGACATCGAAAGAATGGTTAGGCGATGTTCTCAGTGTGCTTCCACTTGATCAAGCTCTCCAAAAGCTCCGTTACATCCATGGGCAGGACCAGAGCATGACTGGGAAATAATTCATATAGATTTTGCTGGTCCATTTCAAAATCTTGCGATCATCGACACAAAATCAAAACGGACGGAGATAGAAATTATCAAGTCTGCTCCAATATCGACATCTACTATCGAAATGTTAAGAATGTATTTGCTCGCTCAGCATTTCTTGATGTCATGGTATCTGACAATGCAACAATATTTACCAGTGATCGATTTCAACAGTTTGAATGAAGCAATGAAGCAGGTATATTCCAGAAATTTATAGCCCCTGATCACCCTTCTACTAATGGCTTAGCAAAAATAAACATTCAAACATTAAAACTTAGGTTAGCTGTCATATGAAAGCGGAACATTGAACAATCTACCAGAAAATTCGAGAAATTCTCTTCCGCTGTCTTGCAACTCCTCTTTCCAATGTTCGAACATCAGCTGAACAATTTTATCAATCGTAATTTAGAATTAAGTTAGATGCATCGAAGCCTACAAAGTTTGAAAAGACCCTTGTATCAAACTCTAAAACAAGGCAGTTAAGCGTGGGAGATAGGGTTCAAGCACGATATTAGCAATAATAAAGCCAGATGGGAAATGGGACAAATTATCAAGAAACTAGGTCAACTACAATATTTAGTTAGACTTGATTGTGGCTAAGTGTTTAAGAGACACATTAATCAGCTGTACAAAACTGATGTCAAGTGCAGTCACAAATCGGTATCATTTGCACCAGAGTTATAATCTAAAATGAATTCATAATACAATGCCTCAAATACTCCTGCAATGGGCCAACCTATGTCTCAAACACCAACACTTCCCAGAAACACTCAGAAGAGGCGAAGTGGTGTACTTTTTGAAGCAAGGGAAACTTCCCTCTGAACCCTCTTCCTACAGACCGATCTGCCTCCTCCCCACTTTAGGCAAATTTCTAGAGAAACTCATAGTAACCCGACTATGTAACTTTTATGTAACCCATAGTAACTTTTTTCTGGAATCTAATAATCTGCTTCATCCTAACCAATTTGGGTTCAGAGAGGGCAGATCTTGTGACCAAGCCTTGCAAGCAATCAAAAGTTCCTGCGCCGTTAGCTGTAATGCATCAAACTACACCACTATCGTCTCGCTAGACATTAAAGGAGCATTCGACAATGTGGAGTGGCCACACATTCTTCGCGCACTACAAGATCTTGACTGCCCGGGCAATCTGGCCGGAATCATCTGCTCATATCTCTCCCATCGTAAAATTTTAGTGAACTGGGGTGATGGCTTCACGGAACACCCTCAAACAAAAGGCTGCCCTCAGGGCTCGTGCCTTGGGCCAATCCTTTGGAATTTAGTAGCGGATGGCATTCTCAAGAGCATGAACTCTGCGGGCTTCACCACATATGCCTATGCGGATGATTTCTCCCTGATTCTCTCGGGCCGTGTCAGGAAAAACCTGGAGGACCAGGCCCAGGAAGCTTTGTCCCTCTTTAGTAAGCTACTCAAAGAATTCGACCTTAAGTTATCCCCCTGCAAAACCAATGCCTTAACACTAGCCTTCCCTAAAGCCCTAAAACGAAACCGAAATCCCAAGATGCGGATTGACGGCATCAGTGTCAACCACGTAAAACAAATGAGATTACTAGGTATCACTTTTGATCGGCACCTCAACTGGCTGGCACATGTTAAAGAACTAAAATTAAAAACCCAAAGCATATATCACAATTCAGCAAGAATGGTGGGAAAGAGGTGGGGTATCTCCACCTCTTTTCTTAAGTTCTGGTACAAAACAATAATAGAAAAAATAATAACCTACGGAGCCGCCATTTGGGGTGGCCACCTAAGAACAGATGCCATAATAGGCCTCAATTCTGCCCAACGACCATTCCTCTTACAAATTGCAAGAGGATATAAAACTATTTCCACTGATGCCCTCACCGTAATCACTGGGATTCCCCACGCCCACCTGCAGGTCTCCCAAACGTACATTAAAACTCAAATCTTGCAATTAAAAGACCCTGACCTAACTAATATTATCTTCCCACAAACCCCCATTCAAACTTTGACCTGCAGTTGGGATATTCACCCAGGCAAGGATGTTGCTCCAAAGTTAACCAACTGTCTTAAAAATAACTTTTCTCCCTCTGCTCCGGTGGCAATCTACACGGATGGTTCCAAGACAGATACCGGAGTTGCAGCCGCATTTTGCGTGCTGAAACAGGGTGTCGCAGGCCATCAGTGGGCTTGCAGGCTCGAGGACTTTAATACGGTATTTCAAGCAGAGATCCACGCGATCGCTGAGGCCATACGATGGGCCAGTGTCGCATACTCTAATCAAAGCGTCAATATCTACAGCGACAGTCTCTCGGGCCTTCAGGCAATAGCTCGACATCGGAGCAGACATCCGCAAATTCAGCGCATTAAAAAACTCCTAATGAATCTCGACTTAACTTGCACCCTGGCACACGTTTCTGCCCACAGGGGTGTCGTAGGCAATGAAATAGCTGATTCCCTAGCAAAAGAAGCCACTAACTTCCCCACAAAATGTTCTTCAATTCCCGCTCCTCCCTCCTACGTCAAAAGTAAAATTCAAAACTTAATGAATCTCAAATGGCAAGACCTGTGGGATAGTTCAGAGAAGGGGAGACATACCTTCTCGCTGATTCCACGGGCCCGCACTAACTCTTGGACTTTAACTCCCCCTATTACCGCATTCCTAACAGGCCATGGGCCCTTCCCTTCCTATCTATACAAGTTTCATTGCCGACGCTCACCCTTGTGTCCATGTGGAGAGGAGGGTACTCCACTACATTATTATTTCCACTGCCCCCTAACAGAAAATTATCATTTAAGAAATCCCTCCCCTAGACCAATTAATTGGCTAGACGAAATTCTAACAAGAAAACCGCTAATAAATAAACTAAATAGCATCTTCTCCTACTTAATGAACATTTCAAACCTAACAGATTAATATCAAATTCTACTAATTATAATAATAATTCTCTAGTCAAAATTAAATAACCTTAAGTTTCTTCACCCTGTTATCTTCCTCTGTGGTCGTCCGAGTTGCTGCTGAAGATATCCTCATGTAATATAAGTTCTAGATTCCAAACGTCCTGAAGTTGCAGATTACTCAGAAACTTCACTAGCACCCCGCTAACCATCCTAACGTCACCAGCAATCAAGGACCGACTTGAGCCTCAACGTGAATCTATCTACTTACAGATTCTTCCCATGATGTTCAGAAATTAATGCTGATTAAATCCATGCATACGCATGAACTGTTTCTACTAAAGGAACTGGCATTCTCAACCTCAGAATCTGCGTCATCAATTATCAACTGGTTTCGACTCTACAATAACAACTATCGTCAGCATGCCATTTGTCGCGTGGGGCCGGCTGGGCCCGGCATGCCGACCAAATACTTTATGTACATAAATATTTGTAAATACTCATCGCCCTCTGTCGCTGGTTGGCTAAGCCAGGCGATGCATGATGTAATTTTTTTTTTTTCAATAAATGTCGGAGCAGCTCACGTGGATTATCCTAGAAGCGCTCAACACCGCTCCTCGAGCGGTGAGCGGGGGCTGCTCCCTGTTAAATCTAAAATGAATAAACTCCTTAAGAGGGGCCTAGCATAGCTAGAATCGCTCGACACTGCTCCTAGAGCGGTGAGCGGCACCTCTTCCCTGTTAAATCTAAAATGAATCCAACACCTTTAGTTGAAACTAATATTTCGCAGTCTTCAACCCAACCTAAGGTTCCCCAGTGGGGTTGGTTGATTGGTTGATTTGGTTTTACGTCGCACTAGTTCTCCGCAATGGGCAATTGGCAATGGTCTGGGACTTATCCCTAGAAGTGGTCCAGAGACATGCCATCACAATTTTGATCCTACACGGAGAGGATGACTCCCTCGCTTCGGTAAACCCGGAGGTATAATTTTGATGGGAACATGTAGGACATTGCAGCCACGACAGATTTTACGTGCACCAGCCATCATTAGTGTACATGACGGTCTTTGTCCGGCTCGAGTACCGAACCCGCAATCTTCCAATTACAAGTCCGGCGCTCTACCGACTGGGCTACTGCGGCACGGTTCCACAGTGAGGAAATTTGGTCATATTGCCAACTACTGAATTGTTTGACAAGCCTACAACTGTTTCAACATCAGTTTTCAATTCCAGCAGTGCTAGTCCTGTATTAAGGTGTCCAACAAGAAATCGAACACCTCCAGAATACCTGCGCGATTATGTCCTTTCATATGCGTGGGAGAACTATTACAACTCAACTTGTAAAGCCGGCTACGAATTACTCAACTCTACTCAATGTAGTTGTTTCAGTCTTCATTGTATTTGTTGTTCGATCGCAGTTATGTATCGCTACTCTGTTATTCTTCAATGTTATGTGTAATGTAAATCGTCTTGTGATGTATAAAGTCTTGTTAATATATAATATATCTTATCAAACAAGACTTCTTATTAAATCTAACTCCACTCAGTCACGACAACCTACAGCCTTATTCATCAAATTTTTAACACTGATGTTAACCCGGAATATTCTAGGTTATCTCAAAATCGGTATTTACCACGCAAAATCAGCGATTTAACACTCGAGTTAACCCTCTTTTTTTAATCCTTCGAAATAAATGGGTTAACTCTGGTGTTAAAGTAGCATGTTATAGTTACAACAAAGACACTCTTGTTTACTTTTTTAACACATTGCTTTTTTATTGACCAATTAGTGAGACTCTTACAAATTTCTCCAGATAACTCTTGGGTCAACAAATCCACGGTTAGTGAATGCGAAAACTTTTTAACCTAGGGTTAATGGAGTGTTAACTCTAACACAAGTGTTACGTGAATCATGGGTTAACACTGGTTTGGTGAATAAAGCCGTGAGTGGAGTGTAAGTCTTTATACTGTGCTATTTTGATATTTTTCGATACTCTTCGTTTCAAAACTGTTATCTGATAAGAACCTAAATTGAAGTTCACGGTTAAGTTAAGGCGTCATAGCTGGCAACCCAGGCACGGACCCGAGAAGTTGCATTAGGAATTCTCTGCTGAAGGCAGCGAGGGCAATTAGCGAAGGTTTTAAACAATTTCATTTTTTATTTATTTTATTTTATTTTACCTTTTTTTTTTTTTTTTTTTTTTGGTAAAGCGGTATAAAGAATAGTGATTCTTTTATTATTATTATTATTATTATTATTATTCATTTAATTATAGTGACCAGCGAAGCGGGCAAAGCCTGCTAGTAAATAAATAAAATAAAGGCTACTTCAAAAATTTTATTGAGTTTTTTTTTTTTTTTTTTTTTTTTTTTTTTTTTTTATATATAATTTCTGAGCGTTTTAATTGTTATTATTATTATTAGCTTTTTATTTTTATTTTTATTTTTTTACAGAAATAAGAATTTTATTTTACTGTGACGTTGTAAAATGCACAATGCGTTCTAAAATCCTGTAAAAGTTTGAACGAAACCTGAAAAATAATTTTTTTGAGTTATCATGGACGAAACAGTTTAATATTCATCGTAGTTACAGATGAGACCAAGGTGAAAGCACTGGATGTTAGTCATTCGCTTCGCTCAAAAAAAATCTAATCAGGTAAAAGTATACACGTGGGAAATGTTTTAAAACAAAACTTTTCATTGGTGAAAGATTGAATTACGATTATTTTAAGATCTGTATGAGGAAAAAAGATAATAATGTTGCAAAAAATGAATCTTGACTATATGATGAGGGGTGTAAGGGTTGAATTAACGTATTACACAAATATAGAGTACGCCAGGTATAAAGGAATTATGCTTTTTTTTTTTTTTGCCACCAGTATTTTTCTACAAAAATTTTTAACCTATAAATTTACAAAAATAGCTATAATGATATGATAAAAACTTTTCCGTATAAATACTGGTGTCAAAAAAAGCGGAACTCATTCAATCCTGGTACTCTTAAATGGTTTGACAACTTATAATCAACATTTAAATTTAGGAAAATGTGCTTCTCATTTACTCTGCATTGAATAATATATAAGAAAAAAAATTGTTATAGCTGGAAGAGGAAAGAAGGAATAGATTGTAAAATAATAATACAGTGAATAAATATCTAGCCTCATTAAATGTTTAAGAAATCATATATTGAATTCTTCATTTTTTTCTTCTTCTTCTTTTTTTTTTTTTTTTTTTTTTTTTAATTAAAATATTTGCTAACTTAATTTATCTTAAGCATACTTTGTAATCTTTAATTTACGCATCATCTTAATTTACGCATACTTTGTAATATTTTTTAAAAATATTTGGTTTTTATTTTATTTCCTTTGACGATCTTTCAAAATCTTAGATCTAAATATAGATTCCATTACCTGTTCTAGGAAACAAGAGGAAAACAATTTATTCTACGAAAAACTTAGCAAAAGATCTCGTATTTCTATTAAAGGAAAAATGTTTATTTTACGATTAAATTTCTCATCAATTTTAGGGAATATTTATTATTTGTTTTCTCTTAAACATAACGTTTTGAAAGGTATCAATTTTCGAAAATTTTAATCCGCTATTTTTTTTTAAAGAAAAATACCATCATTTTAAATTATTGTTGAAAATATTTCTATGCAATTATATTTTGTGCAGCGTCGCAATATATTTAATAATTGTATTTTAATAATAGCGTAATACGTTATGATTTTCATCAAATACTTCAGCTAAATGAACCAAAAGCATGAAAATAAAATAAGGTTCATACGGCTCCGCCTCTTTTCAAGGACTCTTCTTCTATTATTATTTTTAAAAAATTTCCTATTAACTGTACACTGTACAATAAGGAAAAAAATTCGTTTTAAAAGTTAGGGATGGAAGCGTGTCCTTGGAAAAATTCGGGCGTGGAAACCCTGTAAAAGAAGGATTTAGACATACAAATAATTTAATTTATTGCGGACATTGCTCAAGGGTCCTACTCTCCGGCTTTCTTTTCAGGACATTCTTCCAAATCAGATATTTCCGTCTTCATTGCAATCACTTTTTTTATAGAATGAATCCAATATAATCAGGAGATATTACTATAAAAATATCATAAATATTTTTGCATTAATTTAGAGGTGACAAAAAGAGCGAAATTTTCTCATTCCTGAAAGTGCCCTGAAAAAAGGGAAGAGAGTTATGGACCCCTGATTCGCCGTTTCTGCAAACGCACATATAAAAGGTGAGACTATTAAACTCCATAGACCACGAAATTTCAATTTATAAATTCAATTCATAAATTCATCAACCGTGAAAATTCAGTTTAAGAAGATTGGGGTGTAATCTTCAGGTATTTTTCTGACATTTTTGACACAGTTGGTACATAAAAAAAAAAATTAAACATTTACTGAATTTTCACGGTTGATGAATTTATGAATAGAATTTCGAAACTGAAATTTCGTGGCCTATGCACTTATGCCACGTTTAACAGTCTCACCTGTTATAGCTGCATTTGCAGACACGGTGACCTTGCCAACGGTTAATATGTAAGAAATTCTAAGCTGGTTATCAACCAGGTGGCTCAATGGAAGAGCATTCGCGCGTTAAGCGGAGTGACCGGGTTCTGTTCCCTGCTCTGACATTTTTCACACGGTTGGCATATAAAAAATCCAACTTCACACTCCAGTTTGCCTAAACTGAATTTTCACAGTTGACGAATTTATGAATAGAATTTCTAAATTGAAATTTCGAGGTCTACAGACTTGTGCCACTTTTAATAATCTCACCTGTTATATCTGTATTTGCAGACGCAGAGACCCAGCCAGCAGCGGTTATTATGTGAGAAATGCTAAGTTGGTTATCAGCCATGCTGGCTGAGTGGAAGAGCGGGGTACTGTTCCCTGCTATAGCATTTTCCACATAGTTGGTGTATAAAATATATCTTACATCCCAATCTTCTTAAACTGAATTTTTACGGTTGAGGAATTTATGAATAGAATTTCTAGATTCCATTGCCTCACTAGCGGGTTTTGCCTGCTTCGCTGAACACTATTTTTAAATGAAAAAAAAAAAAAGAAAAAGAAAAAAAAAAGAAAAAAGAAAGAAAGAAAAAGAAGTATAGCTTTTATACCGTATTACAAATATAAATAAAAAAGAAACTATATTGAAATTGCTCAAAAACGTCGCTTCGACTTACCCGTGAACTTCAATTTAAGGGCTTACTGGAAGACAGTTTTGAAACGAAATGTATCGAAAAATATCGAAGTAGCCTTTATATTTATATGGCAATTATACATTAAAAAAACACTTTGCACTCTGCACATAGTATTGTCACGTTATTTACCACACACATATATATATATTTTTTTTATGTATCCTGTCGACCATAAAATGAAGACCTGAGATTATTCTAAATGAAGACCTGAGATTTCGTCCTTATCGCAAAAGAAATGTTTAAGGTTTGACTAAATCACAAAGTAAAAAAATGTTACAAAGATGTAAGAAATTGCTTAGATGACACGGTAAAGAAAAGGTTGGCAGAATAATATTTTCTGATGAGAAACTATTTTGCACTGAACAATGTTATAATGCCAAAAATGATGTCGTATATTCAACAACTTTCGATAGTATATCTGAAAACATTCGAAAAGTCAAACGCTTTCAAAACAAGAGTTTTGTTTTGATTTAGGGAGTAGTCTCAAACAATAGAAAATTGCCTCTGAAATTCATTGATAAAGGGTTCAAAATAAATGCTGAGTTTTACAAACAGGACATATTGGCAACACATTTATTGCCATATGATGACAGATTATACCTTACAAGAGATGAATATTTCAACAACACACGGAGCAAAATCAGCCCAGTAGTGGCTTCATGTCAATTGTCCAGAATTTATCGAGCAAGGAGATTGGCCACCTTCATCACCGGATCTTAATCCAATACATTATTGCATCTGGGATATTTTAGAAGCCTAAGTGAATGCTAAGCAACATAGAAGTTTGGATGGACTTACTTTAAGCTTCCATATTTTGAAAATGGGACAAATTACCTTTAAAAGTGATTCGTGTCAGAATCGGACAATAGCGCAACAGATTATCTTTAGTAATCCATAAAGGTGGTAGCCTATTTAAATAAAATAATTTCTAGGTAAACTGTCATTTATCTTTTTCATCATACTAGTGGAATTTTAATTTTCTATTCCATATCTGGGAAATAAGTGACTCAGTATTTGTAACAGTACTTAGTAGCCACCCTGTATATATTTTATTGCTTAATTGTATCACATTGTATGACATTTTGTCACATATTTCATTATTAAAAAAAAAAAAAAAAAAAAAAAAAAAAAAAAAAAACCTTCAATGATTGCATTAAAATCCCAAAAATGGCACTGCATGTTTTTCTCAGAAAACTACAACTTCTAAAAAATCATTATGAAAATGAAGTTTCTAAGTTACTTCCAAAATTTTTTTTAATATTATTTACAAATTATTGTAACTATGATTTGCATTAAACACAAAAATCGATAACACTTACTGATTCTTGACTTTTTACTTTCTCCTATATTCAATAGAAGAAAGTATTGGATTCGTAAAAATTTTCGACCTCGGGTTTTTGATGGATTTACACGTTTTGAGAGCTGTAGAACACGATTTGACCATTTTTAGAAAATGCCTGTCTGTCTGTCAGTCTGCGTGTGTGTGACAAAATTGTGTGGCAACTGTATCTCAGGAACTCCTGCACAGAATTTCATACAAATTGGTATGTAGTTGCACCTTGACATAAATTAGTGCCTATCAACTTTTTGTAAAATTGTCTTACAGGTTCCGTTGCCATCCCGCTTTTTCTAAATTTTTAACATGGTGATACAGGACAAAATTTTGTATAAATGTACATAAAGAGAATTATCTTTTAGTAATCATTATGAAATTTACAAGAATTATTTATAATAGAGATAGTCAACTAGGAAAAAAAATTGTATGTGTAAGAGCCTCGCCACCCCCCCCCCCTCGAGGGTAGTAAATTTTCAAGATGGGTATCTTTCGAAAGGTCTCGTCAATACCTTTAAAACGAATGATTGAACTATAAATCTGCGATAATTTAAAACAAAGTTATCGATTTTTTTTACTTTTAATGAAAAAAAAAATCGTATTTTTTTTTTTTTTTTTTTTTTTTTCGAAATTTAATGAAACTTGGTATTTAGTTGGCCCCTGACATAAACTGGTGCTGATTAGATTTGGGGATCAATCGCTCAACAGGTCTCGCTGTGATCGTATTTTTTCTAAATTTTTAACACGGCAGTATAGGACAAAATTTCGTATAAATGTACATAAGGAGAGTTATTCTTAACCTGTGATTGTAAAATTGATATGAATTATTGATAATAGTAGTAGTTAATTAGTAAAAAAAATTGTGCATGTGGGGGGGGAAGTACCCCCGGGGTTGGGGGGGTAAATTTTCAAGATGGGTATCTTTCGATACGTCTCATCAATACCTTCAAAACGAATGGTTGAACTATAAATACGTGATAATCTAAAACAAAGTTATCGATTTTTTTTTTTTTTTTTTTTTTTTTTTTACTTTTAACAAAAAAAAAAAAAAAAAAAAAACTGAAAAAAAAAATCTTTTTTTTTTTCTCTACGACCCATACAGTAGCTCATTTATTTGTATGCTGAATTAGTGTTGTGATTGATCTATAAAAAAAATAAAAATAATAATTAAAATAAATAAATAAATAAATAAGCCAGTAAAACTCGTGATACACAGCTGTATCATATTTCTTCCTTGGCTGTTTTTGAAATTTTGTTTCCATATTTTTTATATTTTCTTGTATGAAAAGGGGGAATTTTGTCAGTACCTATTTTGCTAATACTTTTATTGGTTGCACCTTTTCGTTAATTTATAAGAATCATTCATATTCTGTTTATATTTTTAATAGTTTTCAGGTTAAAAATAGTGCTTGTTGAAATAAAGTTTCTATTTCTAAAACTGATTTTTTTCCCCCATAAAATTAACTATTTAGATAAAAATAGATCATTTATGTGACTATTATTTCTGTCTCTCTCAATATTTTTTCTGCAATATTTTATAATTTATTTATATTTTTGATGCGTTACTTGTCTTAAAATGGCTGTTACTAAATTAAAGTTCTTGTAGAAAAATGTTCCAGTGCACTTCATCTCCAAAATTTAAAAAATTGCCCATAAAGATTTCTAAATAAAATTCTTAAAATTAAAAAATATTTATGATCATAGAAATCAGAGTAAGAAAGAAACGCTATGCTGTCGAATGTAACTTCATAGGCAGTTTTTTTTTTTTTTTTAATTTACTTATTTATTTATTTATTTAACAGCAACTTGGCAGTAAAAATATAAAAAACTGTAGTTTTAAAAATAAGATAACTTTTTAAAACAGCATATAGTAGAATTACAAAATATATTAGCACTTTATCAATATGTATACAATTTTTAAAGTGATAATGGCATCAATTTTTTTAGATGCATAATTTAATATTTTGTAATCTTTTATTGTTCACGTTTAATTAAATGTATTTATTTTTATGTCGAAAAAAAAACGAACTCATATTTTTTTTCGGCAACAATTAAATTGTAGATAAAATTTAAATGGCTAATGTGAAAACTATTAAGAGGTTATTATTTTTACACTTTATTTAATTAAACCAAAACTAATCAAAAATTCGAAAATCGGGCTTCGAGGTGCTCTAGGACCTCTCGGGGGGCAACTTCTTGTCGAACCACGCGACTGTCGCCTTTGGGCTACGCAGTCCGCAGGCAAACACACGCACACACAGAGAGACATTGCCTTTTATAATTTTTAAAGATTGATCTTACGACTTAAATAAAATTAAAATACAGGGTAAGGGAATATCGTGTGAGTGTAACACACCAGATTATTATTATTATTATTATTATTATTATTATTAGTCATTCATTAATTTATTTATTTTTATTTTATTTTATTTTATTTTTTCCCTTCTCTTACCCATATATATAGTAGAGAAAGTATTGTTTTGAGGTCAAATTTTCGAAATTGGACTTTTATTATATTTACAAGTTTTTTGGTCTCTTGAATAAAAAACACGTGTTTTTTAGTGGTTGGTCTATCTGTGTGTGTTTGTCTGTCTGTCTGTTTGTTAGCACCATGTTTTAAGAACAATTAGTAGAAGGAAGTTCAAACTCGGTATTCTAAATCTGTATAATACAGGAAAGCTTCACTAAACTTTTCGTTGGGATCAAGCAAATTATTCATGTACAGGACAATCCAAGAGAATTCCAATGCATTTACGTCTATCGGGTAAATTTCTGGTAAGTACAGTGTAATATCTATAGACAGCCCTAGACAAAATGGAATGAATATATATATTTATGTAATGAATATATATTTTTTTATTTAGTAAAAATGCTCATATTTCTCAAGATGATTAACATTTTTGCATTATGATTTCAGTAAACTGTGCCTAATGTAGCATGCCAAATTTCCTAATAATGGTTGCACTGGGCCTAATACCCTACGTGTTACAATTAAAAATGTGGAAATACTTTTTACAATTATTTAAAGAAACTGTTATATCTCCATAAATATATGTGGTAGCTTGATAAAAATTCGTAAAGTTAATAAAAAAACAGCTCATAATCATATGCTACAGCGAAAACGAATTTGAAGCATTACTGTTTACAGGTTGATCGAAAGCATTTTGATTGTTTAGTTTTATACTGATCCGCTTTTCCTCTTCATGACATAACTTATGCTGAAATATATGATGTATAAAATGGTCTTTACTCTACCAAAATTTCAAGATGATTCCTAAAGAATTAGTCTAGATATTTGATAAAATGTTTAAATTCGAAAATGTCCAAATACTTACTGGTAGATAGTGTAAAAATTGTGCGAACCCATACTAATAAATAGATGAGTTCTTCTGACTAATTTAATAGAAATGTTCACAGCAATCACTTTTATATTTATGTATTAACTAGTAATTATTGAAAGGGGTTAGTTGTTTAAAAAAATCATACAACAATTATATATATACAGATCTTAAGCAAGAGTATATACACTTAGGTTACTAAAAGAAAGGGGATTTTCTTACAAAAACATCAACATCTCAGCTGTTACCATGTCTAATATGGTAAACTCCACAGTAGACACAGTTTAACTTACCAATTAACATATTAGAATGCAGTAAGGTTGAGTATGGTTAGTTTGTAGGGTTTAAGGCCGATTTACTACACTAGGGTCCTAGGCCTATAGGTGGAACGCCCTCCGTTGCGGTCTATTTTAGGTGTCCTAGCCTGTATTTACACGGGTTTCGGAGAAAACCAGGGAAAACTCCAAACTGCTAGGTCGATGACTGCGACCTAGGATCGAACCCAGCACTTCCTATCTACCAGCTTTGACCGCAGAACTGCTCAGCCTCTGGTGCGCCTTGGAATGTTGTAGGAGAAAGTTTTGTCGTATCGTAACCCTATCTTACTAATTTTTACTACAAAATTTCAATAAAACAAAAAATTACCAAATGAATTTAAAACTTTGCAGCATTCGTTTTAATAATAAACTGGGATAAAAATAAATAATTAAATAAAATAAAACTTTAGTTAATATTAACAAATGAAGAAATCACTCGATTTGCTCTCAGAAATTTGCATCTTACCTACCTGAATTAAAAAAAAAATAATCTGGAGTGACTCCACTCGACTTTCTGAACATTGAGTATATAACAGTTTTGTAGATAAAGTAAAGAAAGAGGAGTTGTTAAACAAGCAAAAGAGAGAAAACCATAATAGTGTGTTTGAGTATTTTTCTCCATATATTACACGATGTTTTATTTAAAGCTGCTGAACATTGAGCCCATAGATCATAATGATAAAGAATTTTTTGTTGTGTCCCTGTAAAAAACTATAAATGCTAGATTCACCAAAATGCTTATAGTTAGTGCAACAGTGATTTATAATATTCATATAAATTTTCAGCTCAATTGAATAAGGCGTTTAGATATTATCGCACTTTTAAAAAACTGTTAGGGCTACATTCACCAAAATCTATACAGTTAGTGCAACTGTGACCTATAACATGTGTACAAATTGTTTGCTCAGATTAATAAGGCGTTTAGACGCTATCACACTTTAAAAATTTTGCCCCTTAGGCTATAATCATAAAGAATTTTTCTTTGTGCCCCTGTAAAAAAACTGTAAGTGCTAAATTCACCAAAATATCTACAGTTCGTGCAACTGTGACCTATAACATGTGTACGAACTTTCTGCTCAGATTAATAAAGTATTTAGACGCTATCGTACTTTTAAAAATTTGGCTCCATAGGCCGTAGTGATAAAGAATTATTCCTGGTGTCCCTGTAAAAAAAGCTATAAGCGCTAGATTCACCAAAATCAATAGGGTTCGTACTATGGTGGCTTACAATATACGTACCAACATTCAGCTTATTCGAACAAAGCGTTTAGACGCTAGCGTGTTCACTCACAGACATACACACACACATACATACACACACACATACATACATCATCGTAAAAAAAGTGAAAACGGACTCAGGGGACCTCAAAACGTATAGAAACATCAAAATCTCAAATTCCGATTTTTGAAATGATTACAATACTTTCCTCACTATAGTGTTCGGAAAATAAAAATAAAAAGTTTTTTTATTTATTTTATTTATTTTTTATTTATTTATTATTATTTTTTTTTTTTTACAGTAAAAAAAAAAAAAAAAATAAATAAATAAATAAAGTAAAATCACGTAAGGTAAACGCACCAGTAGTGGACACTTTAAGGGCATTTTCCGGCTATTTTGTGTGTAATTACCTAAATTTTAGAGTTTCAAAAAATAATTAATATTTCACAACTTTACTAACTCTTTCTTAACCCGTATTATGAAAATTGTTAATTGTAGCATTTATATATGTAAATAAAAACCAAAAATCCAGAGAGCTTAAAATGAGCCAGTAGTGCACACACTAAAAAACCAATAGTGGATCCTTTTTTGTTCCAGTAATGGGTCCCTTTGAATTTTTGCTTTAAAGCTAAGGTGACCAAACATTTCTATGTCTTTGGGACAGACCTGTTTTAGCAGTTTATCCTTAGATACATGAATCCCCGCTGGGCGAACATTTAAGGCTGAAATTTGAGTGAATTTTACGCACTAGTGCTACACTATTCGTTACACTGCGCTGCAAAAAAAAAAAAAAAAAAAAAAAAAAATCGTGCTCTAATACCATTCTTGCTGTTTCTTATGTAAAATGACCTCCTGAATTCAAATATGACTTCTATTTTGCTCAGTCACCCATCGTTTTCTAAAAACACCACCCCCTCTCTCAATTTTTATCACTGTTCAATAATTTTATGACCATGAATTTTATTTGGGGAATAAAAAAGGAATCATTTAACTCCTAAAACAACAACAACAAAAAAAAAACATATTGTTTATTTAATAACATTATAATAGATTTAAAAAATATAAGAAATATAATAGATAATTTCAGCGGCAAATATTCCTCTAAATTTCCTCCTTACCACAAATGTTCATGTTTTAGAATTTTCTAACTCTGTAGCCCCTCAGAAGATATTTAACAGTTAAAATAATCCTTCCCCCGCTTCCCCTAAAAATCAAATTTATAGCCGCAAAATTACAGAAAAGTGATAAAAATAGGAGTGATAGAGCGAAATAGCCGTCATATTCGGAATCAGGAGGTCATTTTACATAAGAATTTGCCAAAATGGTGTTGGGGGCAATTTGCATGCCGAGCGGTGTTATTGGAGACAGTAGGGGTTTATCACTAACAAGGCTAGTCTGTAGACATCCCATCACAATTTCCTCTTTGTGGCCGCAGTGTCCTCCATTTTCCCATCAAAGTTAAACATTTGGGGGTTATCAAATGTCTCCGGACTATTCTTAGGGGATGAGTTTCAGACCGCCGTTAACTGCCCATAGTGTAGCCTACTGCGACATGAAATTCACTCATGTTCAACCCTCTAAATACTGACCGCAATTATGCTATTTCAATGTCGATGTTTCAGTGGGAATTGAACTTAACCAACAAGTCCAATAATGAGCCCCCATCCCCCCCCCCCAAAAAAAAAAAATGATAATCAAAAAATTAAAATGTCCCAAGATTATCTCATGATTCAAGATAACTTTAATTTTGTTCAGTTTTCTAAATTTTGGAAAGCCTGGGATCCACCTTCTCCTCAGAAGATCAAAATTGTGATAGCATTTCTCCTTACGCTCCTAGGAGTGGGTCGCAGACCGGCGCCAATTGCTAAATGCGTAGCTTTAGAGTGACGTTCAAAAACAGTGAATTCAACTCTAAAATTGCAAGATTACAGAATTTTGTCCACTACTGGATCTGACTTTAAAAGTCACATGAGCCAGTAGTGGACAGGGCTGTTCACTATTGGTCATGATGACATTTATTGGTACCAGTAGTGGACACCCCTAAAAATAATATGTGTTAATACAAGATTTAAAAAACAGCAAAAGAAAAGAATTCTACATACGTTTTTTAGTCATATGAAAGAAAAAGGTAGAAGAAATCAAATAAAAATAAGCTGAGAGAGAGTAAATAAAATTTAATTTCCTTATTCAATGTGATAAGAAGAAAACGGCAAAATCACAAAAAAGTGCATATTTTTTTTTAGTTAAACTAACATTATTTTAAAACTAATGGCCGGAATTATTTTTAGTTAAAGGGTTTAACAGCAGAGGACAATATCTTCCTTCCTGAACATTGCTCTGATCTTCAGAATTATTAGGTAGCTTATTTTCCGAGTTTAAAATTAAAAGTGTCCACTACTGGTACGTTTACTTTATTTAAAAAACATAAAACTGGAGTATTTATGGTACAATACAATATACGACTGAAATGTTTATAAAATTATTATGTAGCTAGAGATACTGTGTATATAGAAATATTGAGTACTGAAAATAAATATTTTTTTGAAATTATCAATATTTATGTAAAATATTTAATAATCATTTCGATAAATGATTCTGCTTTTCTTTGAAATGAACTTTATAAATCACAGATTATTAACATAAAATATCACAGACATTTTTTATCGAATATTTATATCTTATTTTATGTTTTTATATCAAATAACTTATTTTAAGTAATCCAATTATCTTTGAAACTTTCCTTTAAAAGATTATGAAATTCAGCATGAGCTAACGAATACTGAAAGTATTTATTAAATTATCAATCCAATTAAAAATTGAAACACTGAAAATATTGCTGAATATAAAAAAAATATTCTCAAACAATTATATAAAAATATTAGTTAAAAAAAATAATATGTATTTTTTTTCTTTCTTTCTTTTTCACAGACTGTTAAAAATTACGAAAAATACATCACGCAGCTATGTTACTATTTCTATTTTTATGACAAAACATTAGCGCTTTCGAAAAAGTGAAATGTTGACAGGCTTTTAATTGGGAAAGACTGATGTTTTGTTTACTTACCAGCCATATTTATTTTATTCAGTTGTTTTGTGCCAAAAGTTGTATAAAATGAATCATATTATGTACGTAAATTCATTTTAAAAGCGATTAATAATTATTCTTTTACACATTCTTTGTGTCCAATAACTTATATTGTAAAACTGCAATTAGTAAACATTTTAATTTCAATATTATTTATCACTTTGAATAAAATGTAATAAAATTAAAAATATATCCGTTTTTGATTCTTACATGCAAAAGAATGCTATTCCTGAATTTCTGTTTTATTTTACTTTCTCTTACCAAAAGATGACAGAAAAGTATTGTTTTTCAGATAAATTTTCAAAACTGAATTTTTGCTTTATTTGCTCGTTTTGAGGTCCTTTGAATCTGAAAATTATGTACTTAGTGATTGGTCTGTATGATTATCTGTGTGCGAAATTGTTATTAGCATCAATTAAACGCAAATAGTGCTAAGTATATCAAATTCAGTATTTTAATTCTGCTTTATACGAAGATGCCGCTTGAAACTTTTTATTTAAATACGGTAAATAATTCGTGTACAGGGTATCTAGAAAATTCAAATGTACAACGCATATGGGCAAAATTTCTGTTAGGCACAGTTTAACACTTTTAGACTGTGCTAACCAAAATGAAATGAACATACATATATTACGCATAGTGATATATTTCGTACTAAACATAGTACGAAAACTATTTATTATTCGTTTACAGGCTCACACAAAAGAATTCGTATATATTAAGGCTATACTTGAAAATTTCCGAAAGAGAATGTGTGTTACGTGTTTTTCTTACTGTACTAATTTTAGTTGTATTATGTGAATTGTACATGGTTTATAGAAAATATGTAGGATTACCTAAATCTAAGCGAAAACATTCATTTCTATTCAAAATAATTTATGGAAGTGCTTTACTAAATTTTATAGCAAGCCCAGAAAAACTGCTTAGAAACAATAATTATTTTCTCATGACTACAAATGTAGACACAATTTTGTATGAAATCCAAATTTTCCCTTTTTTTTTTTTTTTTTTTTTTTTTTTTTAATAATTACGAGTTTTTACGCTCTTTGTATTTGGAAATCAAGTTTTAGCGGACGATACGTAGGTTTGTCTTTTGTTAACATAATTCAAAAAATAAGTATTTGGAAGAAAATTAAATTTGACATTCTGAAAATCTTGTGTGATCTCGAGTTGTAAAGTTTGAGCAAGACTGTTATGTTTAGTACACCGATGGGGGTGAAAGTAGTCTGAATAATCTGGAATAAACTTTTTATTTGTTTATAACAGTCTTTAAATATTTATAATGTATGTGTTATGTTCAAACCGGGGTTAGAGTCAGATACTCTCATACAGAAATATAGGTTAAATAAAACTGTTTCTAAAACTATTTTGAATTGCTTTTATAGTACTTTCATATAAATAATTGTTATCTTACTCCTTAATCTGTAATCTGTCTTTATGGCATTTAATATATACGAGGTGTGACTATTAAATAACGAGACTATTGTTGTAAAACATCTTATTTTAAATTTATACATATTTAGTTATTATCACCTTCAATATGCACCCCTCCTCTATCTCTACAACACTCCATGCGAATTTTCCGTTGTTCGAAAGAGTGCTGGAAGTCTCGTCCTGTAAGCTTCTGCATGAGGTGTGCCGCTTTTTCTTTCACAGCTTTAACTGACTCAAATCGTGTTCCTTTTAATGCAGATTTAACTTTGGGGAACGGATAAAAGTCAGATGGGGCCAGGTCAGGCGAATAAGGTGATTGGTCTACAACTGGGATGTTGTATTTGGCTAGAAACGCCTTGACAGACAATGACGTGTGAGCCGGCGCGTTATCTTAATGGAGAACCCATGACTTGTTCTTCAACAATTCGGGCCGTTTTCTCCTTACCCCTTCACGGAGTTGAGCAAGCACCTCAAGATAGTAATGTTGATTAATAGTTTGACATTCAGGAACCCAATGAAGGTACACAATACCATGAATGTCGAGAAAAAGGATCATCATCGCTTTGAATTTCGGTCATCATCTCCAAAGTTTTCTCAGCCATCTTGGAAACGCTTGAACCACTCATAAACTCGCGCACGTGATAAACATTCATCGCCATATACTTGTTTTAATGAAAGATAAGTTTCACTAGCGGTTTTACCAAGTTTCACGTGAAATTTCACGACAATTCGTTACTCTACTTTTACACTTATCACGTTTTTTCAGCAAAACGAAACAAACACCTCTTACACAAATGAAGGTTACGGTCAGACTGATTTCTCTACAAACACGGGAGCCGCTGTAATCGAAAGAGAAGACTTTACGCTGCACAGCTGTCGGTCGTTCGGGTTTGGCGCATATGTAGTTCATCTGTATCAGCAATAGACTCGTTATTTAATAGCCACACCTCGTATATATATATATATATATATATATATATATGCATATGTATAGAATTTAAATGCTGGGTAAGAGAAAGTTGAGTGAGGGCCACATCAAATTATTTTCTTCTAGAGAATATTATGCACAAATAAGATTTCAATACGATCTTTCTCTCTCTCTCTCTCACACACACACACACACACAAACACAAATTTTGTCTAGTACCCGATGATGAGCGTAATATTTTCTTTTCCTTTCAAGTTCTTTATACAAAAAAATATTTGAAAATGAGAAATGAAAAAATATAGTAATGTTGTCCTATATTACCAATGCTTCTTCATCTGTTTTTGAAATAACTGATTTAAATGTATTTTGAAACATACAGAAATATTCTGTTAACACTGAAACTTCAAAACGCATGAGTTTTACAAAAATTTATAAATTTATTAGGAAAATACGTTTATCATCTAAGTAAAATAATTTTGTTGCGTTGTTACTCTAATCTATATTTTTGGGATGGTATTTTTTTTTAGGTTTATATGAATCTTGTTTTAAATAATTTAACTTCTATATTTAGAAAATATATTGTTTTTAATTTCATTTTTAGTTAACTGATTTGTATGAAGCATGAGTTAGGGATACACATATTATACAAGGGCAAAACCTTTTTTTTTTTTTCCTTCCTTTTAAAAAATAAAAATAAATAAATAAATAAAAATTTAAGTATCGCATATTTCTGAAAAGTATCTTTTACTATTATACAATCAAAAGAATATGTAATAGCAATTTTCTTATAATTCATTCATTTTCGTATAAGTTTATTATGGGTTATATTTGAAGAAGACAGGAAAGTCGTGATACATAATACTGTCCAACCACTTATTGTGCGCAATGGGTAACAGCTGGTTTATTCCGGAAACGGGCAAGTCCATTATATGATTGCTCTAGATTACACTTTTGGGAAGTATGAACCTTAGAATTTCAGTTGAATATATTTAAAATAACGTCATTAACCAATTTCAGAAAAATGTTTTTTAAATAAAGCTGCTGTTGTATAGTTGGGGTTTACAGAAAAATCTAATTTAATCCGACTCTTTGAAAATGACTAAATTAAATGATTCGATATTTTTTAAATTTATTTATTATTATTTTAGAAATTCGAAATTAAAATAATAAATAGAGCAATGAAATTTCATTCATAATTTCTACACATCATATTGGGGTTTACAGACGATAGAACAATATTTTACATTTGCGTTAGTTTGTAGATGGTAAAAATAAATTGAAAATATATTACATTATAGGGTTAAATAAGACTAATATTAAAATAAGTAAATAAAACTGAAAATATTTTATATGATAGTCATGTATATACATGTAACTTGCTGTAAAGCAAACAAATAAGTGAATCAGAACAAATACTCAAAATAACCAAATAAATAAATCCCCTTCGCTTTTTTTTTTTTTTTTTGGTCACATCTAATAAATAATTATTCACCATTATAATTTTGGATTCACCAATATTTATTTGCTGTCCATTTGTCACAGTTTCATGTTATCCGTTTAAATAGAGGGTATGGCACACGATTGGTGCAAATTTATATTTTATCTTTGCTTAATAGAGTTCTAACAGCCACGTGACTTTCTTCTTAGCAACCGTACTTTGCTGAAGGACAACGCTAATTTTCCATGCCTTTGGAAGCGTAGTAGTCGAATTCTTTTATGCTTTTGCAAATACATTTACAACACTGTGTTACAATAAATTTGTAACACAATTCCGCATTGATAAAATGGGTCAGTGAGGTCAACTGTCCCTCAGCAAACATGCTCGTGAAGTCATCTGTTAGAACTCTATATTACACATCGACTAATATTTTTACTGACTTTTTAGATAAAATCGCTCAATGATTAAAAAAAAAAAAACTAAATAATGCAATCTTTTATTTCATATGCAAGAAGTACTTAAAATAAACTTCTTTTAGCGGTAATCGTGGTAATTATTCTCTGGATATTAATTTTTAAACAAATATTGTTTGTATAAATGTTCAGATTGTTTATTTTCATTTATACATTTATGTGCATATATATAATAATAAAAAAAATTCATAACAGAGAGAATATTGCATCAGATGTGATCCGATATAAATCATTTTCCAGCAGTCATCAGTGATTTGAGCAGGAAACATCAAACATTTAACCTTGTAAAGTTGTTAGATCGAACACTGCTTTGTAACTTTGCCAAAATCTCTAATGCAGTTCTGATGGTCCCTTTAAGTACATTTCACTAAGTTACGTGAGATTCAAGATTAATATCTACTCAGGCCTAATGATAAAGGAGTTAGACAATGCATTATAATCTTTCTGGCCTCGGGTTAAAACTCTAAGGACAAATTGATTTGCCATATTTCTAACTCTGGAAAAGATTCAAGCACTTTCTTTTTTTATTTCTCAGTTAGATAAATTATAAAATATCGTAAATAAAGAAATTCCTATAAAATCTAGAATGTTGTGATCGTAACAAATTTTCCTTCTGTATATTCCTATAGAATTCGCTCAGTACAAATAATTTATTAAAGTTACTATTTCTAAAATTTATTTTCAATTACAAATGTAGATAAATCTTTCCTCATAGAAGTACAACACTAAAAATGTCCAAAGAAAGTTGAGTTTGTACTGTACTATAACGATATTATAAAAAAAAAATGCTTATTTATTTTATTTTATTTTATTTTATTTATTTATTTATTTTATTTATTTATTTACTGTTGTTGTTAAAAAGAATAATAATGAACAGCTTTGTTTCTAATCACCACAGATCAATGGTTCAAGTATTCGCTTATAAGATACTGATGAATTCTTTTGAAATATACCATATCGAAAAATTTTCTCCTTGGAAGGGAAAAAACATTGTCTCTAAGTGCCAAAAATATTTTCTTGCTTGACAATTAATATTATAATATATATATATAATTTTTAGTTTTAGTTTTAGTTTCATAATGATTTGTGAAAAATAAATATCACTGTGCACATTAATAAGAAATTTGTTCTTACAACACCGCATTAAAAAATTATGAATAGAGGGATGGCAACGCAAACTCTTGCACGATTTTAACTAAAAGTTGATAGACACTAATTGTCAATTTATATGAAATTCTGTGCTGTAGTTTCAGAAATACAATTTGCAAAAGAAATTGTTACATACATAGAAACAGACAGACATTCTCTAAAAATTATCAAATCATGTTCTGGAACTCTCAAAACGTGTAAATCTATCAAAACCCAGAATTCAAAAACTTTTACGAATCCGATACTTTCTTCTATTGAATGTAGAAGAAAGAAAAAAGAAGATCAAGTTGTTATATCCAGCTTATTAAAAATTAACACAAACTAAAAACTAGAAAGTAATTCTATATTTCAGATTAATAAATATAAATATTTAAATTGCAGAAATGCTTTAAAATAACAAGAACAACAACAATAATAATAATAATAATAATAAAATAACGGAATTAAATTTACAGTAATATTTAGAAACTGATTAACAATATTTTTTTTTTCTATATTATATTTTATATAAATATAAAAAAAACTCTTAATTCTAAACAGTTTCTTAATATCACAGTAATTTTAATTCCGTCGAACATATCTTTGACCTTATTTTGATCTTATTTAATTTCGCTATATCATTCGTTTTTAAATATAATTTAATGGAGTAATTATTTATTTTAATTTTTTTCTTTTTAAACGTAAAGTAATATACAACATGTGTAAAAGAATATCACGGATATTTTTCCCTATTTTAGAAATATTAATTACAATAATGAATTAATTACTATAAAACAGAAAATAATGAAAATAATAACATTCTTTTTTTTTCTTTTTTTTTTTTCTTTTTTTTTTTTTTTTTTTATGATTGTTAACCTATTATTTGGCAAAACTCTTATATCCAATTTTTTCTTTTTTCTTAAATTTTTAATTTTTAGTAAAGAATATTAAATGATTGCAAAAAATTTCAAGAAATTAAATTTACTGCTACAGATTGTCCCATTTTTCGAACAGTGGCAGAAAGCACTGTCTAAATTATATTCTAAAATAATAATAATAAAAAACTAACATACCAGAAAAGGAACAATGGTAAATAATGGATTGAATTATTTAATACTAGCAAGCTTTGCCAGCTTTTGTTGGTCATTATATTTAAATTACTTATCAAAACCGAAATTACTATTGTTTTATCACTTTATAGATAAAAATTGAAAAAGAAAAAAGAAAGAAATCACTCTGAACCACGGAGTAGCCGCTGACTTCATCAGCGATTTTCTGCTTGTGGTACGCCGGTATGGTTTCCAAACGTTATGCTGCAGCTCCTTTCGTGGACACTTCAATTTGAATATTTATAGGAAGACAAGTAGAGCAACTATTAAAGAACTACGGTATTATGACGCCTTTGTCTTAGTTCGTACTAAAAATTTTAGTTTTGCCTCATGGATTAGCGAGATCGGTTTTTCTAGCTCTCGCTCTATAATAATAAAATTATTACACAATAAATTTATAACTTTATCACAACTAGTTATAAACACTATACATAAACATAATTGTTATAAATAATAATTACTTTTAAATTTGATAAGTTTAATTCTGATTATTATATAACTATTTGATCCCGATAAATATAATAAATATATATATTTTTTAAGGAATTAAATAAATAAATATATGCATATATACACACATATATATAAAGCAATCTGTGTGTGTGTCTGTGGACAGCGTAGCGCAAAAGACCGTAGCTCGGACAGTCATGTGACTCGACACAAAGGTATAAACCTGAGGTATACCTTTGCGCCTAATGCACCTCTAAGCCCATTTTCGAATTTTCGATTAGTTTTCTTTCAATTAATTAAAATATGGAAATAATAACCTTATAATAGCTTTAAAATTAGCCATTTAAGTATTAGCAATAATTTAATTTTTGCCAAAAAAATTTCGAATTCTTTTAAAAATAAAAATATTTAATTAAACGTGACGAATAATATATATATATATATATATATATATATATAAGGAAATTTAATTATGCGTCTTACAAAAATTGACGTCATTATAACTTTGAAATTTTATGCATGTTGATAAAGTGTTAATATAATTCATAATGTTATGTGTTGATCCAAAATAATTACTATTATTATTACTATTATTATTATTATTATTATTATTATTTTATGTTTTTACTGTCAAATTGTAAGGGGGAAAAAACTGTTTATGACGTTACATTCGATTTCTTTACTACTCTAATCTCTATAGTTCACATTTATTTATTTATTTTCTATATCAGTTTTAATCATAGATCTTTTTCGACGATTTTTTGAATTTTGGCTCTGAAGTACACTAAACATTTTTCGCCAAGAAATTTAATTTAGTACAGCAATTTTAATCTAAGTAACGCATCATAAACACAAATAAATTATAAAATACTGAAATATTATCAATCATCTTTTTATTAAATACAAAAATGAGACTAAATTACCTAATGACTTTAATATTGAAAAACTTAAAACTCTTCTTAATTTCATCATCTATAATAACTATATTTTACACAATAACCTCATTTATTTATAAAAAGTGGGCATACCGCAAGGTGGATGCAGCTCGAGTATGTCGGCTGAAACTTTATCTCTATTAATATGAGTGCAAATTTACATTTGACCATAACTTACTATACTGATACGTTGATGATGTAATCATTTTATTCATTAATAATGAGTCATCTGATTTAATTACATTAGACTATCCTTCGAATTTAAAACTAACTCAGACTATACATAAAAATAATATCATAAACTTTCTGGACCTAAAAATTCATTTTAACGATAATAAAATTTATATTCATATTTATGATAAAAGACAAGGTTTTAAATTTAAAGTAAATTTGTTTACTCATTTTGAATCATGCCTGCACTTCTCTGTTTTCAGAAATATCATTTTTAATCACTTATATCGAATTAATAATTTATGTTCAGATAAATATAAAAACAAAAATATTAATAAACTTATTAAGGAAATTTTACGTATGGGATTTCCAAAAAAATTTGTTTATTCATTGATCTATAAATAAATGTATCTGAAAAAAAAACTATTATGTGTTAAAAAAAAAAAAAAAAAAAAAAAAAAATTAAAAATTAATAAAAGGCAATAAAAAAGGTGGAGGATGTTTGATTAAGAGGGCTAGGTGGCGTTGTAGGTTGCTTGGGTGGGTGGGCTGTTGAAATAAATAAATAAATAAATAGAAATGAAGGAAGAATGGCTGCATTTACTATTATTCACAAATTGAATGCCTGTTTTGGAAGAGTTAAATTTATGGATCAATTACAAATAAAAAATAAATGTTGCATATATTACATACAAAATACCTGTTTGAATTCAATTACTATAAGTCTAAAAAAAAAATATCTAAAAAAAAATAATAATTTAATTTTAAAATTCATGTAAATTACTGGCATATTATGGATTCTGGAAATGCATGTCGCAGTTTAAAAAGCGTCCAAACGAAGTTTAAAATGTATGTATCAAAATTACGTGTTTGTTGGGAGAAACAAGCAGAAAATATAATTAATCGTAGAGGAAAAAGGAAAAGGAGAAATAAATAAATAAATAATAATATAAAGTTTTTTCTTGGGAAGGGGGGTGGGAGAGGTTGAAATTACATCTTCTAATGAAGTGTTTTTTTCAATATCAAAGTTTATCATCATATAAATATATATATATATATATATATATATTTGTGTATTTTTGTATTTTTGTAATCCGAAGACCTATTTTGCTTCGCCTCCTAATCTATGATTATTATTTAAACCCATGCAAGATCATAAAAAAACTAATTCTTTATAATTTTCCATTAAAATTTGGTTTAAACTTTGAATAAATTAACAAAAGATGCACAATTTATAAATTTCAGTTACACAAATGCGATTTTTTTTTTTTTTTTTTTTTTTTTTTAAGTTAGACTTACTTAAATTAATTTCGTATATAGAGTTAATAAAAATTATTTAATAAATTTTATCTAACCAGTGTAATAAAAAGCAATTTATAATAAAATAGGTGTAAATTTTCAATATTATTGTGTAATATATACTGAAATTGGAAACTTAAATTTAAGTTTAAAATAATTTTTATCAATTTAAATTCTGATCTAACAAGTAAAATCGGTATTCTTCGAAAACACAAAATAACACACTTATAACTGATTGCCGTTTACCATTGTTTAATTTTCAAATTTTTATGCACGTTCTTTTTAATTTATTATGCAATGTAAATAAATGTGCATACTGTAGCCAAGATATTTAACATTCAAGTAGAACTTAAGCTTAGTTTAAGTTATTCCACGTTAAACTAACGGCTGTATAAATTGATCGTTAGTTTTGCTTATAAATATATGTGGCAAAATTGTAGTTATAAAAGTGTATTTATACAAAACAGACTTTCTTAAACTAGTTGAGTACGAAAAGTATGAAAACATTTTTCTGTAATAAGCATTTATAAAAAAAAAGTTTCGCATCAGTTTTCATTGTGACGCCAACGAGCGATAAATAGCCAAGAATCGGACATATTCATTTTTTTTTTTTTTTTTACGGACGATATATAGAGATTCCACCATATTTTTTTTTTTTTTTTTTTTTAAATAAACATATATATTCTCATTCGGAGAGTATTCTGTAATTTTTTCAAATTTTTTACGTATGAACCTATGGAGACCTTCCTTGTAAGTGAAAATTTCGCTGAGTTACTGCAATTTGAAAATTCAGTATTTTTTGCCAAGTCGTAAGGGGTTGTATCAAAATTCAGAAATTGTAATTACTATAGATTTTGTAAGAAGGCATTGATTGATCAGTGCGAGAAAAAAAAAAAAATCATTCAGGGAAATATGCTTATTTTACTACGTTTCTATTAACTTCTATTCTTGTTTATTTGGAACTGTTTAGGAACAGTATTATTATAAAGGTTACATGTTTTTCACATAGGTTCGTTAAAATATTTATTTTGGCACTTTCATCTATAAAATCATTGAAATAATAATAATAACTAGTATCGCCCAGTGGTCGAAACTCGACCATTTTGTTTGCAAAGCGAGGCAAAGCAAAGTTATTGCCTTGTCCTAAACGGAATGCAATTGCAACACAGCTGCGGCAATTGTTTGCCGATATTCACTCTAACTAAATCAGCAGAGTTTTACTTAATGTAACTATTTCTCTCTGTAGATGTTAGCCTTTCCTGAAATGAGAGAAAATCGCACCGTGAAAATGTCCCTTGTTGTGTGATACAGCCCAGAAGCTAATAGGTACCATGTCAAACCAAGGCCCAACCAAGTATCAAATTCTGTTAAATTAATTCGATTGGTTCATAAAGTACAGTGTTTGAAAAAAAAAAAAAAGATATTTTTCAAAAATGGTCGAATTGAGTTCGGGAAATTTCAAAACGTGTAACTTTATCGAAAACCGAAAATCTAAAACTTTTCTGAATCTTATATTTTCTACTTATATATGCAGAGGAAAGAATAATAAATCCACTTTTTAAAAAATAAAAATAAGTAGTCAATTTCACTTAATTAAAATGCAAGGAAATCTCAAAACGTGTAAATTCATCGATAACCGGAAATCAAAAGTTTTTATGTATCTTCTACTTGCTTCTTCTACCCACAAAAGCTAGCAATAGACACTTAAAAAAAAAAAAAAAAAAAGTAGCCAATTTCAGTTAATTGAAACGTAAAGAAAGCTCAAAACATGTAAATTCAGCAAAAAACGGAAATCGGAATTTTTTCCGTATCGTCTACATATACATGCAGCAGTTAGTAACAAATCCATTTTCCTTTTATTTAGTATATTAGTTGAATATTTATTGTTTAAATATCACTCTTTGAAATGAAATGTTTATGTTTACATTCGAAACTGGAAGTTTGCCATTTTTTTTTTTTTTTCTGGAGTTTTGTGATTTTAAATTAAAATTTTATCAATTTTACAGAAAAAACTAGTATGTTGTGGCCACCACAAGACTTTCTTCTATATTTACCTATACATATTCAATCAGTAACAATATTTAAAAAAAAAAAAAAAAAAAAAAAGTACGATTTTTTTTTTCTAAGTTTTTTTTTTTTTTTTTTTTTTTTGTTAAAAGTGAAAAAAATCAATAACTTTGTTTTAAATTATCACAGATTTATAGTTCAACCATTCGTTTTAAAGGTATTGACGAGACCTTTCGAAAGATACCCATCTTGAAAATGTATCCCCCCCAGGGGGGGAAGCGATGGCCCCCCCATGAAGAAATTTTTTTTCTAGTTACATACTACTATTATCAATAATTCACATTAATTTTACAATCACAAGTTTAAAACAACTCTAATTATGCACATTTATACGAATTTTTGTCCTATGCTGCCATGTTAAAAATTTAGATAAAATGCTATCACAGCGCCACCTGTTGAGCTATTGATCCCCAAACATAATCAGCACCAGTTTATGTCGGGGACCAACTAAATACCAAGTTTGGTTAAATTTCGTTAAAAAAAAAAAAAAAAAAAAAAAAAAAAAAAAAAAAAAATGCGATATTTTTCTAAGTTTTTTTTTGTTAAAAGTAAAAAAAATCGATAACTTTGGTTTAAATTATCACAGATTTATCGTTCAACCATTCGTTTTAAAGGTATTGACGAGATCTTTCGAAAGATACCCATCTTGAAATTTTGCCCCCCCCGGGTGGGAACTTCCCCCCCCGGTGGGGGGGCAACCGATGCCCCCACATGCACAAAATTTTTTTCCAAGTTAACTATTACTATTATCAACAAGACCTTTCGAAAGATACCCATCTTGAAAATTTACTTCCCCGGGGGGGATTTTCCCCCCCGGGGGGGCAACCGATGCCCTCAATGCACAAAATTTTTTTCCTAGCTAACTACTACTATTATCAATAACTCATATTAATTTTACAATCGCAAGTGTAAAATAACTCTCTTTATGCCCATTTATACGGAAATTTGTCCTATGCTGCCATGTTAAAAATTTGCATAAAATGCGATCACAACGCCACCTATTGAGCGATTGATCCCAAAATCTAATCAGCACCAGTTTATGTCAGGGTCCAACTATACACCAAGTTTGGTTCAATTTCATTCATCGGTTCGTGAGATACGGTGTGACATACGAAATTTTGCGATCACAGCGCCACCTGCTGGACGATTGATCCCCAAATCTAATCAGCACCATGCCCCGTCAGGTTCCAACTATATACCAAGTTTGGTTGAATTTCATTCATTAGTTCGTGAGATACGGTGAAAAATACGAAAATTTGTCCTATACTGCCATGTTAAAAATTTACATAAAATGCGATCACAGCGCCACCTGATGGGCTATTGATCCCAAAATCTAATCAGCACAATGCCCCGCCAGGGTCCAACTATATATCAAGTTTGGTTGAATTTCATTCTTTGGTTCGTGAGATACGGTGAAAACACTAAACCACAGACAGACAGACAGACAGACAGACAGACAGACATTTTTTAAAAACTATCAATTCGTGTTCAGGACACCCCAAAACGTGTAGATCCGTCAAAATACGGAGGTCGAAAATTTTCGCGAATCCAATACTTTCTCTATATTACATATAGAAGAAAGTAATAACTCGATTAACATAAAAAAATCTTTTTCATGGCTCCATGGACAGACAGTGACGTCATCACTTCGCTTGCGTATAGTGATGCGACATTATACAAATTACTGTGTCTATGGTTTTATTTGAGCTTTATGAAATTGCCAGACTTAACAACTTTCTACTTTTAGGTATTTTTTAATGTAAAGGAATACGTGTATAAAAGGGAAAAATGGGGGAAAAAGCATAAAAAATAAACGTATTTTTAAATAACTTCTTGACATCGTAGGAAAATAATATTTGTATTCGCACCTTCCGGCTAACCATACCTTTCGAATGATACCATTTTCAACCCTCTACTCCCATAATTAATATGTTAAAAAGGGACAATAAATTTTATGCTTGCCTATTAATATATAGATAATAATAATAAAATGCATACTATCATACACGAGATGTAATCAACGAAAACGTTCGCATCGTAAATGGAAAAAAAAAAAAACTCCCAACAACTGTTTCGGGTCGAAATGAAAGCATGAAACTCTTTTTAAGCGAACAAAATTACACTCGCTACTGCTTAGTTGGCCCTTAGTTGAAGAGTCGTGCTATTATTTCAACAGGAATTTCTCTACGAGATTTTAGCGATATATGGTGTTTACATGCAAAGTGTTTATTTATTACTGTTAAACACAAGTACTTTGCTACATTTTTAATCAGCATTAGTGAAATAATCGATGATTTCATTATGCAGAATATTGTTTTTTTAATTAAAAATAAAACAAAATAAATAAATTTTCTTAACCAGATAGACAGTACAAAAATATTCTCAAGTGCATATTTGAAAGGTGAATTGATTGTAAAAATACAGTGTTTTAAAATAAACGAAATGAGTAGTATTAATTTAAACTATCATTTTATTTGAAATGTTTGGTATTAGGCAAAATAACATGGAAAAATCTAAATTATCTTCAAAAAACAGTTCATCGCTATATTTATCAATTTTCTTTCTTCCTCTTGCATATCTGCATATCTTAATATCAAAATATGTAAGTAGCTTGCTTCTAAAATTTCATGTATTCACAATTACGGATGAAGATAAGGGGTTAAAAACTAAAAGTACTTTATAACCGTTAACGGGAAGCTTTAAAAAGGATGTTTCAATAATACAGCATGCGACAAAAATGTTTAGAATGTCATAATTTAGTTTATGACTTTGAGAAAACAGTTACCACCTTCTTTAAAATACTGTAATCATAGCTGCCAACATTCTAATTAATATTCCGTAGCATTGTTTGTCCTCACCCTTTTTTCACATCGCTTAATTTTTACAGTAGTTTTTCCGAACGTAATTACGATTAAATAAGAAGAAAAATACACACACACACAAAAAAAGCGTTTAATTACTGACGAATATTAATTATAACGTTGGCGGGTATGATTGTAACGCACACATCAAAGATCTGTTATATATTTTTTTATAACAAACGTTTTTCCGTTTGATATAGTTAGTAATAATGTTAATTTGCCCAGAATATATATATATATATATATTTTTTTTTTTTTTTTCTCTCTCTTCTTTCCTTCTGCTTTAATTTTAAAAATTAGCTGCCTTATTTTAAATTCTGATATGTGGATTGCAGTACAGAGAGAATTTTTAATTTTTTTTTATTTTTTCTTTTTGTTATTAGTTTTATTTAGTTAATATGCAATATTTGGACTAGAATACTAGTTAAAGTTTAGTTGGCAAAAGTTAAAGTTTAGTTAGAGTGAATATGTATATATATATATATATATATATATATATATATATATATATATATATATATATTAATTTTTTTTTTTCGGTTCTCACTACTTTAATGCTGCTGTTTAAGTTGAGCCTAATTTTCCCACGGATGGAGGAATGCTGGTTAGTCATGTTCTCTGAGCCATGTAGAGGTATTTTCCTGGAAATGATGGGGTCCGGGCTGTTTTCGCATTCTCCAGCTATCCTAAACCCCCTATTTTTGGGTGTTGAGTTTACCTTTGATATCAGATGATGGCTATTCTGTGAGGGTTCTCTCTCACTTCTTTTTCGTGAATAAAAATGTAAATAAGTAGAGTAAGTAGAATAAAGGCCGATTTCCACTGCGAGCTCTAGACCAAGGTTCAAAAAGTCATTAATTACGCTTCCGACACAAAGAGCCAAATGTCTTGTCATCAGTTGTAGCCCTTTTTTATCAGATTGCGCAGTCACTTCAAAGGAAAGCATACAGAATTGACAAAGATATCTGCCTCCGGCCCCTCAATTATCTCAGCTGGGGGTTAGAACCAGGCACTTTCCCCTTCGAAACAACCTCGTTGAGCCAGGTCCAACTGCTTGACCACATCAAAGGAATCTGAATAGCGCCGCTCGAAACGACTTAGAACCTGCCTCAGTGGAAACGACACTAAAGTCCGGTTTCCATTTGCGCTCATTCCGCGGCTTCTATTCAGAATCGTTTGATCTGATGAGACGAGCTCACCGGAGCTCAAAGGCTTCGGACGGGCTGTTTCTATCCCCCCTGCTGAGATAATTGTAGGGGCCCGGGGTAGATATCTTTGTCAATTTTGCATGCTTTCCTTTGAGTTAACTGCGCGATCTGATAAGAAAGGGCTAGAACTGATGACAAGACATTTGGCTCTTTGTGTCGGAAGCGTGATTAATGACGTTTTGAGCGTTGATCTTGAGCTAAAGTGGATACTGGCCTTTAAAGATGTAAAACTTTCGTTGACGAGATGTTCCCGTGAAGGGGGAACGGAGGGAAAGCCAAACCCTTTTCCCATAGTTTTGAAGGCAGAAGGGACTTCTTTTCCGGCTAGTGCAGAAGGAGAAAAAAAATTACAGTATGAAGTTTAGGATGTTCCTGTTTGACCATAACTGGTTTCCATAAAAATGTTGACTTGGGCCCCTTTTCGACCAAGTTTTACTCATAATAGTTTTTTTCCAAGTTGCTAGAAAAAATAATTGTTCGAGGATGTCTCCATTATTTCTTAATAACGAGAAAGTATACAAGCAAGCCAGGGGAAGGTGAGACTCATCTCCGGTTGAATCCGTACTAGAAAGTTGATTTTTTTTGCCCGTTAAAAATATCCTAAATCATGTCTACAAGATATTGCTGCCCTGTGGGAGACAAGCTGAAACGTCTCTGTCTGCTCTTATAAGCCATCAGACCTGGAGCAGACTATTGGTTAGTACCGGATATAAAGATGAAATACATTACGTCAAATTACTTATTTGTGTTACCTACATGCATAATCTTAATATACATTTTGTTCTGTGAAGCCCTATGCTAAATTTCTTTAAGGAAATCTGTGGATGTAATAAATGGAACGGATCCTAAGTTTGAATAAATAACTGTAGTTGTAATCCATCTTGTAACCTAAATTTTCATTAGTTTTATAGCTCAATATTAACGAAAGTTATGTTTACTAAAGAAAAAATCTGGTGTGAAACAACCACACGACTTCCATTACTCACTATTACACGTATTATATGCATTTTTGAGAGAAATAATGTGATCAGAAAACATAAAAGTGACCTAAAGAGAAAATCGTTTTTGAGATACCAACTCTTACGTAAAATCAATTATTGACCGGAAAACAATAATTACATACAAAAACATATTTAAAAGTGAGTTAAAATGGCGAGTTTGAAAAAAATCCGTGCAACCGTTTTTAAAGAAACGCCTTTGCGAGGGCTGAAATTGAGCTATTTATACAGGACGCCTATCAATTATCCTGAACTAACCAACTATATCATTCGAAAGGACATCTAATAGAGTGGTTACATAGCGAGTTTGAAAAAAATCGTTAGAGCCGTTTTTGAGATACGGACTTACGGTCCCACTTCCGGTTTCCGATGTCCCACTTCCGGTTTTTCAATTTTCACCAAAATTTGGAAATTTCATCTGTACACCAGACGTATTTCAATTCTAAAGTTTCGTAGCTCTATCTTTATTAGTTTCTGAGCTATAATAGCCAGAAGATTCTCCACATACATACACTCACACACACACACACACATACATACACACTGACCAATTGCCAAAAACCACTTTTTTGGACTCAGGGGACCTTAAAATGTGTAAATCAGGTGAAAACCCGATATTGAATTTTCAGACCGAATACAATACTTCCATTACCTACGGTAGTAGGGTAATGGAATTAAAAATACGTTTATAATTTTTGATTGAATCCTCTATTTGTCATAAAAAAAATAAAGAAAGCTATGATAAATTTTGGTGTTATGTCTATTAATTTAAAATGGTATCTTTAAGAGGGAAGTTGTATAAAGAAATAAGACAATAATAATGATTATGAGATAAGAAACATGGTTAATATGTAATAATATTTTAAGAAAGAAAGAATAGAAATATTAGATAGAGAATAAAGTATCTAATTATTTCCTTTAACAGTAGTACTCTAGATTTTGAAATAAAAATTTATAGATGTGAAAGTTTTTTTTTTTTTTATTATACTTTTGATGTGAATAATATTTATAGAAGAGGAAAAAAATGTGTGTTTTAAGGAAAAAAATGTGACTAAATAAAATCTTTGATACATAACATTTTTTTTCCCAGTTGAATATCTCTATTACAAAATATATATGTTCGTTTCATTTGGTTTAGTGCAGTCTATAGACGTTAAACTCTACTTACCTGCAATTTCCCCCGTGGACGTAATGTATTAGAATTATCTTGATTGTCCCTGTACACGAACCATTTGCTTGATCTTAACGAAAAGCTTACTGTAGCATACGTATATGATACACATTAAGAATACCAAGTTTGAACTTTCTGCCATAATTTGTTTTTGAGATATGCTGATAACAGACAGACACACACACAGACACACACACACAGACACACACACAGACACACAGACATACACACAGACCATTTGTTAAAAACATGATTTTCGTATTCAGGGGACCTCAAAACGTGTAAATATAACAAAATCTCGCGTTCGAAAATTTGACCCAAAAACAATACTTTCTCTACCTTATGGGTAAGAGAAAGTAAATAATCTGGTGTGTCACTCACACGACTTTCTCTTACCCTGAAATTTAATACTATAAATGCAGTTTGCAGATTAAGAGGTAAGATAACGAGAACTGTCATGTAAACCTATGCTAAACAATTCAAATTAGGCTTCAGAAGAGTTTTATACGATAATTAATTCTGTGTGAGTGGAGCTACCGCCCCCCTCAATCCCCCGTTTCATTAATGCACCTACATTTATATAGAATTTAATTCGGTTATTAAAAAATAATTCTGTTTTTAAAAAATAATTTATTAATATTATTATTTAAAAAAATTATCTTTTATGATAATGCAGACGATTTCCATATTAGAGAGGTAGTGTAATACTAAATATCCAAAAAAAGTCCATTTTACTCTCAATATTTAAAAAAAAAAAAAAAAAAAATACGATTTTTTTTTTCTAAGTTTTTTTTTTTCGTTAAAATTAAAAAAAAAAAATCTATAACTTTGTTTTAAATTATCACAGATTTCTAGTTCAACCATTCGTTTTAAAGGTATTCGCAAGCTCTTTTGAATGATACCCATCATGAAAATTTACTACCTTCGAGGGGGGACTTCCCCCCCCCAGGGGGGAGGGGAGGCTCCTACATACACAAAAATTTTTTCCCAGTTAACTATCTCTATTACAAAAAATATATGTTCGTTTCATTTGGTTTAGTGCAGTCTATAGACGTTAAACTCTACTTACCTGCAATTTCCCCCATAGACGTAATGTATTAGAATTCTCTTGATTGTCCCTGTACACGAACCATTTGCTTGATCTTAACGAAAAGCTTACTGTAGCATCCCTATATGATACACATTTAGAATACCAAGTTTGAACTTTCTGCCATAATTTGTTTTTGAGATATGCTGATAACAGACAGACACACACAGAGACACACACACAGACACACAGACACACACACAGACACACAGACTCACAGACACACAGACCATTTGCTAAAAACATGATTTTCGTATTCAGGGGACCTCAAAACGTGTAAATATAACAAAATCTCGCGTTCGAAAATTTGACCCAAAAACAATACTTTCTCTACCTTATGGGTAAGAGAAAGTAAAAATAAATAGATAAGTATTTTGAAATTTTTTAGTAGTAAGATATAGTAGCATTGTTTTTACATGAAAAAAAAAAAAAAAAAAAAAATGAAATATGAAGACTTGATATTTAAAGATATTTTTTGAGTAGCATAATAAAACTGAAAAAAAAAGATCTATTTCGTTAAATTGACGAATAACTAAATACTAAAACAGTTTTTTATATAATATGTAAAAAAAATTTCATTTATTTTAATGTTTACCAATTACAACACATTCAAGTGAGAAATATTTAAAAAATATATCCATTATTTATTAATTCTAATATAATATATTTATTAATTCTAATATAATAATTGGTTTAACGACCTTTTTGAATTAGTTTATCTGTGTCATATAATCACTTGATAAACTGTAATTTTTCCCTAATATACTAAGGAAAAACTAACTCTTATTACATCTAATCCTTATAGACGGAACTGAAGTCAACATATCTGTACTGATAAGTATAAAGGATTTAAGTCCATATTTTTTATTTTTCAGGAGACGAAAAATAAAGTTAAACTAACTAAAAACTAATGAGCAGAATCGATTAGGAAAAAAGGATGATGTTGGTTTATACGCTTTATTACAATTCAATGATTGTCAATCTTCATTTAATAAAGGGAAAAATTGAATTAAATATTTTATACCAAAGAATAAAGCTAAATTTCTGACTTGAACCTTTTTTTACCAATGGATTTTCTCAAAGACTAAATAACATGGACTTAAATCATTTATACCATTCGATAGAGAATTTGTTTCTGAGTCTGACCATGTACTTAACTCAAAATCGACGTTTTTGGACTTAAATCCTTTATACTTATCAGTACAGATATATGCTCCAGGTATTTCAAAGTAAAACTTGAAATGCAATGAAAATTTTAATGAAATAGGAAAATTCGTCATAGAATATAACTTCATTTGATTCCTCAATATACCGAGTGCGCCAAAAGTTCGTGAAAATTTTAAAAATTCATTAAAAATGAAAAAATAATGATAATAAAGAGTGCGGTTTGCATGAATGGCTTCAGAAAGAGGGCAGATTTTTTTAAGAACAAAAAAAAAAAAAAAAAAAAAAAGACTGTTAAGTGGCGCTGACGTTGAATACGTTAAGCAAATTAATACAGATAAGTCAAGTACCGGATCTACATTTTTAAAAGAGGGGGTGCAGACTTCCAATTTGCCGCCCTCTAAGCAAAATTTTTTAACAAATAAAATACTGAGACTTTTACAAAATTATTTTAGTTATAAAATTATACATAATTCTAAAGGTTTATTTTCCTCGATTTTATTTCAGTTAAAATGTCATAATTGAGATTGTTGGCTATTTCACACTCACAAGGAATCATTCAAAAGGTGTCGTCTTCAAAAAATATCGAAAAAAAAAATATATGTGATTGTACTCTTCATAAAAAACCAGAAAGTGGAAAAATTATTGGCTGAAATGAATTACAGCGACCACAAAAAATTACCAAAATTAAGCATATTTGGCGATTTTACACTGTTAGGCGATTAATTTTGAGTACTTGGCGGAGCAGCAAAACAGGGTTTTGTTCATACACAGTAATCTCAGTGCTAGCGAACTTATCACCTAACAGCGCTAAATCGCCAAAAATGCTTAACTTTTATATTTTTTGTGGTCGCTGTAATTCATTTCAGCCGATAATTTTTTCACTTTCTGGTGTTTTACGAAGAGTAGAATCACATATATTTTTTGAAGACGACACATTTTGAATGTTTCCTTGTCAGCTGAAAATATTGCCAATTCCGACAAGTGCTCTTGGGACATTGTGGAACGTAATCTTTAGTGAGTTTCATTTTTCTGAAGCTTCTTTTACATGAAACAGAAGTTGTAGGCAGAGTTGCATAAATTCTGAAAACTATGCTTATGTTAGGAAACGCATTTAGCAAATTGTTTTTACATATAACTTCCAATAAAGAAACAGGTTATAATTCATAAATATTTGTCGATAAAAGTGGTCTTTGTTCTTTGAAAACTTCATGTTCGGAAAAGCGTTTTTCTGAATTCAAGCCCTTGACATATTTAAGAGCTAAATTGAATCTATATATTTTTTAAAAATCTGTTATAGTCATTTTCATCAATGTTTCGTCAGTCAAAAATACAAAATAATAATTTATTTTCCTCGCATTGTCAAGTCTGTGATTAATTTCAACTAAAATTCGAGGTTGTAGTGTTTCTATTTAAAGTGTCTGCAACTCGTCGTCGACTAATTCGCCAGGCATCTTTTCCTTTCGGTACTCTATGTTCTTTAACTCTTTGAGGGGAATGAAAATTTTCCAATTTAAAATAAAATGCCACCAGAATTCACCAACAATATTAGAAGAAAGGAAATAAATGAAGTTATTCCACTAAGTTATAAAAGCAAAATTTTATTTAAAAAAAATTCCGGGGCCAGTTTTTGCAATGAGAATTTAAATTTGCGTTTTCATTATGCCAACAGCACCCTTGTTAGAGTTAATGGTTGTATCTATGACATCAACTCAGGAACGGCAGTAGCTTTTTTAAACCATTTATCAAATCCAGTATTACGAAATCTTTTAATGTATTTTCCAACCCTTCCATAAAAAGCAACTGATCTTGTTAAAACAACATCAGTTGTCAGTTTTTTGTATTCCTTTACCGACACAGTTGAAAACTTTCAAAACATGATTCTATATGACTAAGTATAAATTCCAGGCCTCATTTCGTAGACGTTTTTATTCTGAATTTGTTTTGGTGATTTGTCTGCATCTTTTAGCTCTATCGAAGCATGACAAACTATTTAGGCTTATTTTCAAACCGATAACAGCTTCTCCTTTCGCAGACCACCATGTCTGACCCTTTGAAGTTATTCTCTGTGTGTTTTTAATACTTTGTAACAACATTGAAAATGGTTTATAGCATAGATTTGTCTATCTGTGCTCTATCTCCGGTAAATATTCATGGAATTCTCTGAAACTGATATATGTTATTCAAGTTTACTATAGAATGTTCCCCATTGAAAATGGAATAAATACAACCATTGGTTTGTGTGCAGTGACACATGAAAGAATTCCAAATCATTGTGTTCTATGATAGGTATTTCTAGAAACCATATTTCAATACATTTATTTTGCACAAATCGTAATGAAATATACATTTATTATTCCTATGCACAAAAATTGTTTTCTATAAAATATAGTATGATTAAAATTAGAAAAAAAAAAGACCACACAAAAATATTCAGATAAATTAAGGATTATGATTGAAATTTGCTGCAATTGCAGTTTTGCATTGTTTAAGCGTTTTCCACTGTAATCAACGCTTAAGAGTGATTATGATTTGAGTTAGTTTATCTGTCTGTCCCTCTAACCACCTCCAGCGTCCATAAATATCTTCAGAATTTCTTTAAAATGATCACTCTTAAAAAAAATCTTTTCAAGTTCACTATGGGTTGTTCACCATTTAAAATAGTTATAGCAGCGCAGCTGTACAGGAACAGGAACACTAAAAAGAATGTCAATGCCTTGCGTTTTATGATAGGGATTTTTACTGCGCAAATTATATCTAAATTGAAATTCGTTATTAAGATGCAAAAGAGTTTTTTTTTTTTTTTTTTTTTTTTTTTGACAGAATATAAAATATTTGGCGGTAAGAATTACAGAGCTACACTGAAATATTGAGATACGTTATGCAACAGGATCCCAAGCAGCATAGAAACGTTCTCTGAACGTTTAAAAATTGTTCTGCAAACACGTTCTAAGAACGTTCACTTTGAACGTGTTATAGACGTCTATTTGTCCATCTTGAAGACGTACAATAGTACGGTTCAGAGAACGTTCAATGAACGTGTAGCAATCACCATCGGTGTTATAGAAACGTTCTGAGAACGTTCTACGTATACGGTCTCAGAACGTTCCAAACGTTTTTAGAACGTTTTCAAAACGTTATACACATTTTCAGAACGTTCTAGAAAACGTACTGTAAACGTTCTAAAATAGTGTAATAAAAAAAAAAAAAATGTGACGTCATTATAAAAAATCACCTCAGTACGGGCGTTTAGAAGTAAAATGTACATAGCTGATGACGAATAATGATACAACACATGAACAGGGATATGAATTACATTTTTTTTTTTTTTTTTTTAATTCAAATAATGTTTGAGAAATTTTAACATACTTGCTATTTCTTTAATTTTAACGTATATGTATGAAATATTCTATATTCTATATTCTATATTCTATATTCCCCAAAAAGTGTCATAACGTCTTTTTATCCCTTAAAAAATTTCTTAAATCTTTGCATTTTTTAAAAATTTCTTTTTTCCCCCTAATCTGAAGATAATGAAGTTATAGTATTAATTAAAAAACTTAGAATAAACACAATGAAATGCAAGAACTCGCACCAACTGTTTCGCGTCAAAAGAAGACACAGCCCTTCATCAGGCGAACAATGTAGGCGCGAGAACTGCAAACAAGCACGTTGAGTGTGTTGAATGCGTTGCCGCTTTGTTTATAGCAGCCGTGTTTTGTTTGTAGCAGTCGCGAGTTCATGCATTTTATAGTGTTTATTCAAAGTTTTTTAATTAACACTATAACTTCATTATCTTCAGATTAGGGGGAAAAAAGAAATTTTTAAAAAATGCAAAGATTTAAGAAATTTTTTAAGGGATATAGAGACGTTATGACACTTTTTGGGAATTACTGTCATAAAATATGGAATTTTTCATACATATACGTTGAAATTAAAGGAATAGTAAGTATGTTAAATTTTCTCAAACATTATTTGAATAAAAAAAAAGAAAAAGTAATTTATATCCCCGTTGCTGTGTTGTATCATTATTCTTCATATGCTATGTACAACTAAACTCTTGAATTATTTTGCTTGTTTTAATCCTTGTGATTCCGAATGCGTCATCCTATGATTAATGTTTGTTTTTCATGGTTGTTTTCTGTTTGATTCTCTGATTTCTTGAACTAAATAATTTATTCCAATTTATTCGTCATTTTTAACTTCAATTAATTTCTTGTACGATAGGGTGCCCGCTAGCAATTTGCTATTATAGCTGCTAACGAACGAAATCGTACATTGGTGCTCAACGACGAAAAAAGTCACCCCTGACTAGTTTTTTTTTTTTTTTTTTTTTTTTTCCTACCGTTCTAAGCTTTTCCTTAAAAAAAAAAAATGTTCAAAATGATGTCTTAATTTTTTATTTCCTCGTTGCCTGTTTGTATCTTTTGATTTGAGTTTCATGTGGTTTTTACGCACCGGCAAAATTATTAAAATTGCAACTTACAATATAGGAATAAATTTATGATTAGACTGAAGTTAAATAAAATAAAAATCAATAAATAAAAAATAAATGCTTCAATAAATCACAATCAGTCTCCCCAGGTTATTTAAATTTCTTGTAATTTCCTTCTCATTGTTCTATGTGGTTTCAGTGATCTTATATCTGCTGCTTGGCTTTAACTAAGATTAAAAATTCATTTATACTATTTTTTTTTTTTTTTTAAATACAGGGTGCAAAGCATAGTCACGAGAATACCTTTATCTTCGCAACTATTGGTCGCAAATATATAGTTTCAGTTACAAAATCTTTTAAAAAATATGAGCACTTACTTTTTGCTTACTTTTTTTTTTTTTTTTTTTTTTTTTTTTTTGTAAATACATTTTCTTATTGGAGGACATCTGAGAACAATTGTTGCGCAAATAAAGGCCTGCTCTCGACTTTGCACCCTGTATATTCTAAACATATCTGGGTACTACTTTGTAAGTCCATGGATAGTTTATAAATATATTTGAATGCTGAAGTTCATAGAAAGTTTTAATATTCCAACATAAAAAATAATTTCGAAAATGAATGTACCAATACACCGCTAAAATAATATATAATTGAGTTTAGAATATATTGTTAATTTATAATAATAAGAAATTGAAACGAAAAATTAAAAATTAGTTAGAAGGAAGATATTTAAAAAATTTCCCAATACTTAAATATATAAATATTTTTTTAATCAAAATATTTTTCTGAAATATTTAACATACTTCATATTTTTAAATTTCAGTGCAAGTGTGTATACATATTTTCCGTTTACAACAGCAGTTTACAAAAATGATGTTTGCAGGTATTTAAATTTATTCCACATGGCAATGTAATTGGTATTCTTTAAATGTTTAAATTTCTTTAAATTGAGTCAACGCAATTTTTACTCATTTGATGTAATTATGCTATCATGGCATATTAAATAATTAATAAATGTAAATATTATTATTATTAATAAATAATATAGTAAGTATATTATTTATAATTAATATATTATTTCTTAGTATATCATTTATTTACTTATTAATATCGTCTTTTTTTTTTTTTTTTTTTTAAGCAGAATATGTTTTTTTTTATAAAGATGTGGAATAAAATTGAATTGAATCTTTGTTTTATTATGCAGTTAAACAAGTTGATATATTTTATTTAATAGATTACAGTAAAGAGATATTTAAAATTATAAGTCAGTGAAACTTAGGATATTATTTTAAAAATATGCAATTTGCATAACCTAGATTATATATATAATCATATAAACATTAAATAAATACTTCAGAATTTAAAAAGAAAAAAAAGAATTACAAACCTTTCTTCAAACTTTCTTAATTTTCTTTCAAGAAAACACCCTTGCAACTAGCATTTTAAAATACACAATGACCAGTCTGCAAGGGCATTCACTTAAAATTTACTCTCATCTTTTAAACTCTTTATGTTAATTCATTCAGAAATGTAATAACCAAAAATAGTCATTTTAACAATTTCCATCTCAGAAGATTAAATTAATAAAATGAATCCATAATTTCTAAGCGGTTTTCTGTAACTGGAGCAGTTTTTTCTGCGATATAACGCCGCTTACAAGTATCAAAAGTTAGTCTTAAGAACTTACGTAGATATGAAAATGATTGTTTAATTGATATTAAAATAAGACTTTAATAAATAGAACATAGAGAATATTACATTTTTACATTTTCTAAAGCTTATCCAAGTCATTATAACGCGAAAACTGAACAAAACAGATTATATGTTTTAAAATTACCGCTTCACATAACGACACGACATTCCCAAGACCTGGCGCTGGCGTTTGTTTGATTTTGCACGGTCAGCGAGAATTAAACAAATGCAATCCACAGATGTCAATTTCATCTGCTCTTCCCTTCTTACATCCGGAATAATCATGTTTCAAAGTTAAACATTTGAAACAGAAATTTATTAAGCATTTCTAGCTGTAGAAAACATATAGTTTTTTTTTTAAGGAAAAATGGAGCTGAGTTAAACAATTATTTAAATTTTTATAAAGTATTTGAAAAACTTATGCGATCACTTTATTTTTCCATTTTAAAATCTCGAATTAAACGGAAAAGCATATTTTGTTTTAGTGTATATTTCAGTATTGAACAAAATATTCAGTGAAAGGATCAGAACTGGCATACACTTTATTTTTTCTGTATACATAAAAAGAACGCAATGGATGCATGGAAATTTTCGGGGTTTTAACACTCCTTGAGATGTCCTCGATAGGATTCGACAATTTTTAGAACTTGTTTGCGCATCTTAATAAAATTTTGTGGAAATTGCATCTGAAGAATCAGTGGACAGAATTTGACCTAACTTAATATTTAGTCGAACTTTTATTTAAACTAGCCCTGATAAGTTTTTGGAATATATGACCTAATAGGTGCTCAGCTATTATGTAATGCCCCCCCCCCCCCTCCATGTAACGGAGGGAAGTATCTCAGTTTCTATTGAATAAAACTGCACCAAACTTGATACGTGAGATAGATATTATGTTAAACTATGGTGATCTAATTTGAGTATATATTGATTGAGAGGTGGCACTAATGTGCTGTAACTCAATCCCGTTTAAAGGAAAGCAATAGCTCAGATTATTATTATTATTATTATTATTATTATTATTATTATTATTAAAAATTCACTAACATGAGTATGTGAAATATATATTATGAAAAACTATGATAATTCAGTTTGGGTATATATCGGCCGATATAGTACTCTTTATTATGCAATTTTTCCAGATAGCTATACCTCAGCATGTGTTAGTGAAATCTGCAAGAAATTTAATATGTAAAATTTTAATTTTGAGATACAGTGTTTATTAAATTTTTGTTCATGTTAACTGGTTAAGTGGCGCTGTTATATAGAATGTTACAGAATAAAGTAGTGCGATTGGTAGAAGATTTCTTTTAAACAGTTTAATTAAAAGAGAATGGCTACGTAAAATGTTCATCTATTAAGAAAATAATTTTTTAAATATATATTAAATAATTTTCTTTTATTAAAATTTATTAAATAAAATTTGGAGAAAAAAAAATATAATAAAATAAAATAAGAACAATCAAAGAGAGTAATGATTTAAAAACATTATCAATATTGATAATTTACCAGTAACATTCAAACTTAAATAGAATCATAAATAAAATATAATAAAAGTTTAAAATTATGCTTAAAGAAAGAAAAAAAAAACTCATTTCTGTAACTTCCCGATGAGTATTAGTGACCGCGAGGTTCTACTCTCGAACCTTACAGACGGGAAGTGTTGGTTTCGATTCCTGGTCGCGCTCGTCGACTTAGGTTTTCGGAGTTTTCCGTGATTTTTATTGAAACTCGCATAAATAAGCGTTTGGCATTCTTAGAATGATTTCCACGGAGGACACACCATCCAGACCTAGGACCCTCGTGTAGTTAGTTTGTTTTAATCCTAACACCAACTGTGAACGCCGCACCTCTGATTTCGAGAGTATTAAAAAACAAGAACTAAAAAGTTTGGTACGAAAGTGTGGCAACAGTGTGCGTATGTGAATCAAGATGGACTAACGTTCCATTCTACATGTTTTTTAGAAAATACTTTACTTGATGTTAATTTCTGTATTCGTTATGTATTTTATGTTTGTGCCGTAAGTAAATATACGTTTAAAAGTAAACCAAGTGTGATCAGTGTCTTGATGTGTCTCGAAATGAATTTACCGAAAGAAAAGAACCAGGTGCGAAAAAGCAGGCACCACAATTGGCGAAGTCGACAAGCATATGTGATATAGCTAGTACTCGTATGGATTATGTCATGATAGTGATGAAAAAAAAAAGGGTATGTTTTTTTTTTATGTTCCATCAAGAGTCATATTTTGTATAAGTTTCATATTAAATAATTCGGATTAAGCATTTAGATATTTTGTTCCGATTTTGTATTCCAACAAGGTAAAGAGTATGTAAATGAAAATTGAATATTTCGTAATGTTGAAATAATAATAATTCTAGTGTTTGAAAAATGAAAAATAGAAATATATTTGTTTATTTGTATTTAAAAAGCCGGAAAATAGTAAAAAGAATGATGAAAAGAATATGTTTTTATGCTATTCAAGATAATTGTGATTAATTTCTGTGTGTTCTTTTTATTCATCACGTGATTTAGAATAAATAAGATTTCATTAAAGCAGAAAAAAAAAAAAAAAAAAGAGAGAGTTCTGTTTTGATTTATTTGTTCTGTTTTATTGAATGATTGTGTATTTGTTAGACCTTGATAATTATTTATATTTATTTATCTTTATTATTATTGGAATATTAATGAAATATCTCAGTAAAAAAAAAAAAAAAAAAAAAAAACTAGTGAATTATTCTTGTGAACGTCCGGTTTTGTTTATTTTTTTTACTTTGAGGAATGAATCGGAAATTGTTTTTTTTTTTTTTTTTTTTCTGTTTAAAAGTAAGTTTGATTAAAGGTTGCTATGGCAACATTATTTCTAATTTATTGAAAGCTGGTTATGCAATAAAGTATATTCTGATTTATTTAATGAAAGAGTTGATTGTGTTGCTATGGCAACATTATTTCTAATTTATTGAAAGCTGGTTATGTAATAAAGTATATTCTGATTTATTTAATGAAAGAGTTGATTGTGTAAACATTTTTTTTTTAATTTGTTATTTCGATACATATTATTTTTTTTTCTCCTTTTATGTATGCATTCCGACTTAATGATTATTTTATTTAATTTGGGGGAAAATGTTGTTTAAGATATAAAATAAGATGTCAAATCTGGCGTTCTTAAGGAAAATTTGAACTTGATTTGATTTCATCCATCCGAAGATGGCATTTTTGGGTAAAGGGAATAAAAAAGATTTGCAAGAAGTTGCTACTGAGCTTGGAGTGGAAGGAACTCAACATTTAAAGTTATATGAGTTAAGAGATGCTATTTTGGCTTCAAAGAATTACGATGAAGAATTTGTTAAAGAAACATTAGCGAACGTACTTGAAGCACGGAAGAGAAAAGAAGAGATGGAGGAACGCATAAGAAGGGCAGAAATAGAGGAACGTAAGAGAAAAGAAGAGATGGAGGAACGCATAAGAAGGGAAGAAATAGAGGAACGTAAGAGAAAAGAAGAGATGGAGGAACGCCTAAGAAGAGAAGAAATAGAATTGGAAAAAATGCGGTTGGAAAATGCAAGAATAGAACTTGAGAAGAAAGGAATTATAAATGAAACTTCTGAGAAAACGCGCGTAAAATTACATAACATCTTACAAAAATTTGATCCTAAAACATGCGAAATTAGCCTGTATTTAGTTCTTTTTGAGCGGCAGGCAAAACGTGCCGAAATTAAAAGAGATGATTGGGTTTCTCATCTCATTGGGCTACTGCCATACGAAATCGCGGAAGTTATAGCTCGGGAAGACGAAGAAATCACGAATGATTACGGAAAAGTAAAAGAGTTATTGTTAAAGAGATATAAACTTACTCCTGAAAGATTTCGACAACTTTTCATTAAGCATACTAAAAAAGCTGATATCACATGGAGAGATTTTGCTTACGAATTGAAAAACTATTTTACTGAATGGATTCGGGGATTAGAAGTTAACACATTTGAAGAATTATATGATTTGATTATTACAGATCAAATTAAAAGGAAAGTACCTCCAGAAATTAAAGAACATTTCATCGATGAATGGTCATTGTTTAAGTCATCTGATATTATTTCCAGTAAATTAGATGATTATGAAAATGTCAAAATGACTTTAATAAAAAACCGAAAGAAATTTCTCATAAAGAAAATTGGAATCTTCCATCCAAAGGGGCGAATTTCGGAAATAACAATAGAGATGAGAAAAGGGTTTTTACTAAGCCACAGCAAGAACAAAGAGACATTCGTCCGAAATTCTCCTGCTATTGGTGTGGAAAGGAAGGCCATATGAAAAAATCCTGCCCCAAATTGAATTCAGCAAGTACATCTTACGTGAAAACAAACAAAAAGAGTCAAGAAAGTAAGGGCCTTAATAAGGTCAGTGTTAATCTAAATAGCGCTTGTTTCGAGTGGGAATTTCCAGTCAACGAGAAAGATGGCGAGCTTCTGAAAGTGGATTTAGGAATCGGAGGCCAAAAATTTCAAGGCATCGTGGACAGTGGTGCAGAAATCACCGTACTACGAAAATCAGTTGTACCTGAGGAACACTTACAGTCAAGTGGGAAAATTCTTTTGAGACCTGCTATAGGTAATCCAGTGGAAGCACAACTTGTGTCAGTTCCGCTAAGTCTTCATACAGATGAAGAAATCATTCCATATGTCCAAGTGCATGCTGCAGTAGTAGAAGGGCTGCATGAGGAAGCTTTAATCACTCCCAGGGTATATGAATGGTTGAAGGAACAAAAGCGTTCTTATTTGGGAGATGATACAGGAATCACTTCAGTAAAAGAAGCTAATGAACAATCCTTGTTCAGTGTGGAGGGAAGGTCTCCCGAAAACATTTCTTTAGGGAATAAAATGAATATCCCGAAGAAAGAAGTCGACGAACAATCCTTGTTCCATGTGAAAGGAAGAAATCCTGGAAATTCAGGGGTTGAGGTTAATATCACCCCAGTGGAAGAAAACAATGAACCGTCCTTGTTCAAAGTGGAGGGAAGGTCTCCCGGAAACTATTCTTCAGAAGAAGAGGTTGAAGTAATCACAATAAATGAAGTCGGTGAACAATCCTTGTTCAGTGTACCTGAGAATAATTCAAACGACAATTATCTTGGGGATGAGGCAATTAGTACCCCACTCACAGAAGATAATGAAAAGTGTATGTTCTGTATGGAGGGAGAAAGTCACGAGACTATTCGAAAGGCAAAGCTGAACAACAGCGAGTCGCATCATCCAGAAACCAAAGTCTTTAATAACTCAGTAGTTAAACAGACATTGACCGAAACCGATAGTAAGGATGAAAGAAATGAAAATATCCCTGTTCCACAAGCACAAGTGTTTAGGGATGAGCAGTTAGCCTGTCCTACATTGAAAAGGTGCTTCGAAGAAGCTAGACAATATAAAAATGGTTACTGGATTGAAAGAGGTTTATTATATCTCATGGGTAAAGTAGGCGGACAGAAATATATTCAATTGGTCGTACCGGCAAGCAGAAGAAAGGACATTTTGAAATTAGCTCATGAAACTCCTACTGGTGGACATCTGGCAGCTAAGAAGACCAGAGACAGAATTGCAATGTCTTTCTGGTGGGAAGGAATGCCAAAAGAAGTCAAACAATTATGTGCTTCGTGTCATGATTGTCAAATGCGCAGGAAAGGAAAAGTAAACGATAGAACACCTATCGAAGCTGTTGGAAGACCAGAACTCCCATTTCAAGTGGTCAATGCCGATATTTTAGGCCCAATAGAGCCAAAGTCATCACGTGGCCATCAGTATGTACTGTGCGTTATGGACCAGCATAGTCGTTGGCCGGAAGCAATACCTCTGAAGTCTTTAACAGCAAAGGCAGCCTGTGATGCATTTATAGAAATATTTGTACGAACTGGAATTCCTCGAGTAATTGCAATGGATAACGGAAGAAATTTTGCCGCACAGCTGACAAAAGAGTTTTTAAAACGATTAGGATGTGTTCCTAAATTTTCCACTCCAGGTTATCCACAATCGAATGGTTTAGTTGAAAGATGGATAGGAACTATGAAATCCATGCTACATCATGCAATTAATTCACAAGGTCGAGGCTGGGATAAACAATTGCCATTCTTGTTATGGGCATACAGAGAAGTGCCTAACGCTACAACGGGTGTTGCCCCATTCCTACTAGTTCATGGGCGACCACCTGTAGGACCTCTAGCCATCCTCAAATCAAGTTGGGAAGATGAAGTCGTACTTCCTCAAGGGATTGGAGAATCTGTAGCTGACTACTTGTTGAAACTCCGGAAACGTTTAGAAGACGCGGCACAGTATGCGAATAGCATAGCTCAAGAACAGCAGCAGAAATATGTACATTATCATAATTTACGGTCAAAAGATACCGAATTTTCTGTTGGGGATGAAGTTGTAGTGTTAATCCCTGATTCAACAAATCGTCTTTGTTCAAAATGGAAAGGACCAGGAGAAATAGTAGAAAAGAAGTCTCCACATTCTTTTTATGTCAAACTACCTGATGGAAGTGTTCGACATCTTCATCAAAATAAATTGCGTAAATATATTCAACCTGTCAGAGCTGTAGGAATTATTTACGAAACCGATGAAGAGTTTGGAGATATACAACATGCGCCCGTAGAATCACGGCAAGTAACAGACGAAGAACTAAAAGCTGGTATAAAATCAAATTCGATATCAGCAAAGCAACATAAACAGCTGTTGAATCTGATTAAAGAATATCTAACAATATTTGATGGGGAATTAAAGAAAGCCAAAGTTCCTCCACATGTTATCCAGTTAAAGTCTGGAGTAGAGAGGAAACAACCTCATCTTTATAAAGTTCCAGAAACATTAAGATCTAATATAGAAAAACAGATAGCAGAATTATTGGAAAAAGACCTGATAGAACCCTCTTCAGCAGAAATAGCATATCCATTGGTATGTGTAGCCAAGAAAGATGGAACTGTCCGACTTTGCGTGGACTACAGAGAGCTGAACTCAGTTAGTAAAATTCCACCTTTTCCTATGCAGAATTCAGAAAATCTTAGATTTAAAGCTGGTGGAGCTCGTTACTTGACAACTTTAAATATCCTTAAGGGATATTGGGAAATACCCTTAGCAGAGCAAAGCCGAGAATTAACCAGTTTTGTATCTCCAAAGGGTCAGTATCAGTGGAAGGTGATGCCATTTGGGTTATCTGGAGCACCAGCAACATTCCAAAGAATAATGAATCAAGTATTACGACCTCATAGTGACTACGCCGAAAGTTTTCTTGATGATATTATCATATTTTCTTCAAACTGGGAAGATCATCTTAATCATATTAAATCCATTTTAGAAACTCTGAAAAAATTGAATTTTTCGGCAAATTTAAAGAAATGCTCTTTTGCGATGTCGAAAGTAAAATATTTGGGACATGTCGTAGGCTCAGGAGAGCACGGCCCAGATCCGGACAAGATATCAGTTATTAAAGATTTGAAAGCCCCTAAAACTAAGAAAACATTGAAGTCACTCCTAGGATTATTTAACTATTACAGAGACTATGTGCCTCGGTATGCTAATATAGAAAAACCTTTAACGGACTTAACTCGAAAAACTGTGCCAAACGACCTTCCATGGTCAGAAGAAGCCGAAAGCGCATTTAATTCGTTAAAGAATTGTTTGTGCTCTATAACCTCTCTGTATACACCTGATATGTCGAAACCTTTTGAAATCGATACTGATGCTTCAGTGACCGGAATTGGAGCCTGTCTAATGCAGAGAGATGAGCAGAATAAACTGAAACCAATAACTTTTGCAAGCCAAAAACTGACCCCTGCTCAATCAAAGTGGAGCACTATTGAAAGGGAAGCTTATGCTGTAATATGGGCATTAGGTAAATTCGAAATGTGGACTTATGGAGCCACTATTATCTTACACACGGACCATAACCCTTTAAAATATTTGACAGAAACAGTTCCTAAGAACGCCAGATTACAAAGATGGGCATTGGCTCTATCTCGCTATCAAGTGACTATTGCTCATAAGCCAGGAAGCAGTAATACTATTGCAGATGCTTTATCACGCATTCATGAATAAAGTCATAAGTTAGTTTAATATTGTATTTGTTATTACATATATATATATCTATATATATATGTGTGTTTATTTTGTTTCTTATATTCAAGTATATTAATTCATTAAGATTATTTAAAGTGCATAAGAAAATCCATGTCAGGATAAATGTTTATTCATATATATTATATATATATTTTATTTCCATTATGTGTTTAAATGTTACTTATTTTATACCATAGAAAATATTTAGATATTAAGTGAAATATAAATGCTATTGCTCTTGATGGAACAACGCATATTAGGTCAAAGATGAGACAATAATTAACAATTTAAAAGGACAATTAGTCTTTCATGAACAGTTATATAAATTATCCACAAATTTTGGTTAGTAGTTTCACTGTGAAGGCCATTGTCCCTCAAGTGAAACTGGAGGGAAGGTGTGAACGCCGCACCTCTGATTTCGAGAGTATTAAAAAACAAGAACTAAAAAGTTTGGTACGAAAGTGTGGCAACAGTGTGCGTATGTGAATCAAGATGGACTAACGTTCCATTCTACATGTTTTTTAGAAAATACTTTACTTGATGTTAATTTCTGTATTCGTTATGTATTTTATGTTTGTGCCGTAAGTAAATATACGTTTAAAAGTAAACCAAGTGTGATCAGTGTCTTGATGTGTCTCGAAATGAATTTACCGAAAGAAAAGAACCAGGTGCGAAAAAGCAGGCACCACACCAACATTCAATGAATATTACGAAATCAAAACTGAATCTGGGCATTTTGTCCTATTCGTAATAATCTCAATGAGACAGAACGTTTTATGACGGTGTTACATGTAAACGTTTTGTATAGAACTGAAATTGTACGTTTTATGGAAGGTACAATGCACACTTTTTTTGAACGTTCTAAATGATACGATTTTTGAACGTCTAATGGAACGTTCTTTTGACACGAAACACGGTGTTTGAACTATTGTAACCGTTATTAGACGTACAAAGAACGTTCCGGTGCTACTTGGGATACTGCTGGTATTTCATTTTTCGTTTGTGTTAAGCGTCTTTAACACTTTACAACAATGTTTAAGGGTGAATATCAGTTCAATTAGTCTATGTGTTTGTCTTTCTTCCATTCCGTCTGAAGGCTGTGTGACAAAGTAGCGAAAGTGCATTGACGATTAAACGATGCAACAGGAGGTGCGTATAGTGAGAAATGTTAATAATCTATGGGAACTTGTTATTTTTCGTCCTTGTTTCATATCACAGCGTAAATAGATGAAACAAAAAAGTTGTAAATTCTTTGAACAACTAACTTCACATAGACATTTAGCCACGGAGCAGAAAGAAGGCATGTACACCAACAAGTTTAAGGAAATGGGCAATGCACGGTGAAAAGCAGCGTATTATTATTATTATTCTGGCTTGGACGCATCTGTGCGCTCCTGACGCATTTGAATTATCGTAGGACTGACCATGACAGTCCTTATTGGATAACTTATCGTCCTCTAACATTTTAGAAATTATGTTTGCCATGCATTCGCTACTTTTATCATGAACATCAATGAAATCAATAAATCTCTCGAAAATTTTACATTATCCGAAACTTTCGAAGAAAACTATAGAAAACCTAGAACATTTTTATTCTTTATATTTTACAGAATTCCGAATTTCAATTGCCGCTCACATTTCGTACTAAGGATTTTTAACGATATACAGCCCGGAATAAGGCAAGTTTTGGAGAAAACCACGGATAAGTCAGACACAAATTTTTATATAGAAATGTTTATTATTTATTAATATTTGTATCTGAGCTTCTAATTAACATAATTTCATAAGTAATATATCATTTTAAAACTTATTTGAACTGGAATAAAAAAGTAGAGATCCCAAATCTCTGCTTCCAGATGACACTTTAATATTTCAAAATTTCAATATCTCCAATTCTAATTATGATTAAATTACTTATAATACATCATTTGAAATATATTTTATTGGAGATTTTTTAACTGATATAAGCCATTGAATTCCGTGCGGGAGTTTCAGCACAAACCCCAGAAAACATAGAGCAGCTTTATTCCAATATATCCAATTATAATTATGATTAAATTACTCATAATGTGTCATTCGAAATATATTTTGCAGTAATTTTATTGCGAACTTTCAAACTGATATAAGCTATTAAATTCAATACGGGAGTTTCAGAGAAAACCGCAGAAAACCCTGAACACATTTATTCTTTTTTATTTTGCAGACTTTCGAATTCCGATATTCCACTCATATTTCTTATTAAGGATTTTTAACGTTATTTTGCCCTCAATTACGCAAGTTTCGGAGAAAACCACGGAAAAGTCAGACAATTCTTTTTATAACAATGTTTATATTACTTTTCTATCCCAACTTCTAATTAACAGAATTCCATAAGTAATATATCATTTAAAAAGTTATTTGAATTGGAATTGACGAGAACTTGTTGAGAATCTCTGTCGCCAGATGGCGATTTGATATTTTAATAATTCAATATCACCAATAACGATTAAATTATTTGAGAGTAGATTAGGAGACCGTAGGCCCCACCGAGTTGGTGATTTGCCAGATTAGAATTTCCAGTGTTCCTTTACACGGTGAGCGAATAGACTGTTACAAATCATGAAACGTAAAAGGGCGCCTTAGTCGTAACGGAGCAAAAATTTGCTACAGTTAAAGTTTTCAAAGATATTTGCACAATGAGCGAGCAAGCTGTTGTAAGTTTTAAAACGGGGATAAGGCGCCGCAGTCCTCACCGAGTGGGACTTTGCTACAATTAGAAATTCCAAAGATGGAGATTTTCACGTGGTAAGTGAACAGACTGTTTCAGATACTGAAACGGGAAGGGGGCGCCACAGGCGCTATCGAGCGGAAATTTACTACTATTAAAATTTTCAATAAATCTATTGACAATATATGTCAATAAGCTGTTGTAGGTCCAGAAACGAAAAAAAGGCGGCGCAGGGGGTTTTCATACAGTCGGATTTTTCAAGGACAGCGAACCAGCTTGTCGCTGAAGGCGGCTAGTTAATAATAAACTAGTATTTCTAGTAGAGACTCGAAGAAAGAAATAATTAGTGGCCAAATATAAAATGACATCAGTTATAATACGAGGAATCGCTTTCCACCTATACTTTTCATTTTACATGGATAAGTCAACTGCTGCTGCCATGCCACCTCTCACCTACCGCACCCGCAAAGAAACGTATATCGTCCTCGTTCAGATTTTAATGCTCACTCACTCTCGCGCGTCGTGCGCTCATAAGTAATATTACGTTTTCAGTTTTTCACTCTGTTTTGGTCATACGTCTCGTGTGAGGAGAGGAGGGCGTTAGGTTGCTCCGAGTTTGTTACAAATGATGCAATGTACAACGAAAATGGTCTGGTAATCGGGTCCAGCATTGTATAAATAACGAGACTAGCTGGACCTGGTGGCTGCCGCCCCTAAGTCTTCGCCGTCCTTGGCAAGTGACCTCTCCCGCCACCCCCTAGATCCGGGCCTGGTCATACATTAAAATATAATGAGTAGAAACACAAAGCCAACTCAATTCTGCATTTTCAAAGATTTATTTCAGCAGAAGTTGTTAAAAATAACCTCCACCACATTGTATGACGCAAGTAAGGCGAGTCACAACACATGTGACAGCTGAATACAGCATGTCTGGATGATTCCCAGAAGAGTCAATGTGCATTCAGGTGTTTTATTGACAACCTAATTTGCATGAATGAGCTTCGTCACCTATTGGATATATTTTGATTTTATTTTTTCCTTAAAAAATCCACACTTTTTCTTATGTCATTCGTGCAAACCGCACTTTTTATCATCTTTTGTTCCTTTTAAATGAATTTTTAAAGTTTTCACGAACTTTTGGCACACCCGGAATATTAAGGATATATTTTAAGATATATTTTTCTCAACATTCACGAAATTCTAATAATTGTACTTAGTATATTCAACAACAGAATTTATATATATATATATATATATATATATATATATATATATGTGTGTGTGTGTGTGTGTGTGTGTGTGTGTGCGTGTGTGTGTATAAATATATATTATCAAACTGATATATTTTAAATTAGGTTTTATTTATGTATTTTAAGGATATATTAAGGATATATTTTAAGGATATATTTTAAGATATATGTTTCTCAACATTCACGAAATTCTAATAACTGTAATTAATATATTCAACAACAAAATCTTTATTTATATATATATATAATCAAACTGAAATATTTTAAATCAGGTTTTATTTATGTATTTTTTAAACAAAATTTTAAAAGCATTGTATTATGAATCATATATTTAAATTTTAAATTATGTACATGTTACTGTTTATTAAAATTAGGAAGCATTACTATTAATAGTCTGATTTATGACGAATGTCATGGAATTACTTAACAAATTCCAATTTTTTCCTAAATATATCAAAGAAATGTTACTCTTATTGCCGAAACGTCAGTGGAGGCCCTCTGTTGAGACTCAAAACGGTTTTGGGCTGTGTCTGTCTGTCTGTCTGTCTGTCGCGCGATAGTGGCCGCAAAAATAGCGCTATTGACTTGAAATTTGGTACACATGTTCACGAGCCCCGCGAAATCAGCTGTATAGTTTTTGGTATGTATTCCATTTGTAGTTCGTGTACAGGGACACGCCAAAATTTTTCTTATCATTACGGCCTATGGGAGGAATTTGTATGTATCGCGATAGCGGCCGCAAAAATCGCGCTATTGACTTGCAATTTGGTACGCGTGTTCATGTGCCCCACGAAATCAGCTGTATAGTTTTAGGTGTGTATTCCATTTATAGTTCGTGTACAGGGACATGCCAAAGTTTTTCTTATCTTTACGGCCTACGGGAGGAATTTGTATGTATCGCGATAGAGGCCACAAAAATCACGCTATTGACTTGCAATTTGGTACACATGTTCATGAGCCCAACGGAATCAGCTGTAATGTTTTAGGTGTGTATTCCATTTGTAGTTCGTGTACAGGGACACGCCAAAGATTTTCTATCATTACGGCATATGGGAAGAATCAGTATGTACGGCCATAGCCACCGCAAAAATCAAGCTATTGACTTCCAAGTTTTGCCGAAACGTTAGTAGAGGCCCTCTGTTGACACTCAAAAGGATTTTCGGTTCCGTCTGTCCGTCTGCCTGTCTGTCTGTCGTGCGATAGCGACTGCAAAAATCACGCTATTGACTTGAAATTTTGTACACATGTTCATGATCCCCACGAAATTAGCTGTATAGTGTTGGGTGTGCATTCCATTTGTTGTTCGTGTACAGGGACACGCCAAAGTTTTTTTTACCATTACGGCCTACGGGAAGAATTTGTATGTACCGCAACAGCGGCCGCAAAAATCCTTCGATTGACTTGCAAATTGGCACACACGTTCCAGCTTTGCATATAAGTAGCTGTATAATTTTTATTGCTATATTTTTTATAAACTGTGTACAGGGACACGCCAAAATTCTTAACATTACGGCGTATGGGGTGAATTTAGTTTCAACGCATTTTAATATCATTACTTTGCAATGAAGAAAATGAAACTAGCGTACGTGAGTAAGATGCTTAAACTTATGTTGTTTGAAGAAAACATGTGCTCTTAAGCTTTTTATTTAATGTACAGGACCTTACAAGAGTGTTCTGACAATGTCACGTAGTCATCCAAACGATGTTAAATTTGGAACAATTATTAATTTTAAACGCAAAATAAGCTGAATAGTTTTTACTGGTGTATACAATGTTTATGGTTCGTTTACACAGACACACGAAATAATTTCGTAACATTAGAGCCTATGGACAAATTTTTAATTTAAGTGCGCACTTTAATGCGTTTATGCTGAATTGAACTTAATAAAGTTAACATACATTATAAAGATGCTTAAAATCATGTTTACTCTTAAAAAAAGGTTATGTATAGACTAAATAAATTATGGGACCACACAAAATAATTCCGAGTATGTACTGTAATCATCCAAATCATGTCAAATTAGTTTGAAAAATTAATGAGTTATAATTAATTAGGTTTATTCTTATTATTGGCATTTATAATGTCTGTGGCTACTTTTCCGGGATACATAAAGGAATTTCGAACTATTACGGTGTATAGTCGGTATTTCTTAAAAGTGTATTTTAACATGGTTACACCCCATCAAATATAATGAAATTTTATTAGAATTTTAAAAGCATGTTTTCCTGTTGAAAATTGTGGGCATAGAATTGATAATTAGTTTAAAGGTTACGCAAAATATTTGCGATATGCTATGTAATTTTTTTGTATGAAATTTGATAGTTATGAAATTTGGTATTTATGAATTTCAGGGAAATAATGCAAGACCGTCGTTTAGTAAGAATACATATTGTTGCGTAATTGGGGGTTCGTAAGTTGTCCGAGAATGAACGGAGAAACTTGCAAAAATTCAGTGATTTATTCACAGAAAGTTCCAAAAAAATACAGGTCTATAAACCAAGTATCAGCTTCAATTCAACCAGTAAACATAGCTTAAACAACAGCCGTTAACAGCAAAACAAGAGTAAAAACTGTTTATCAATAACACATAAAGCAAGTTTCATTCAAAGAGACTCAAAGCAAAGCAAGCATTTGACGAAACTGACACAGATCTGAGATTGGCCGCCTTAGCTAAAAAAATGCTTCTTTTATACTATTCTATCGAACACAGACTGTTCTGGAAAATTATCGTATCTCATCAGCCAATGAGATTAGAGCTTCCATATTTGGTACCCTAATAAGGATTTTCTCGCCAAGATCGCCAAAAAAAATCGCCAAGGAGGGAAATAGTCGTCAAATTTGGCGCCAAATTTATTTCTTCCCTTATAGGAGCTTTTTAATGCGTTTTTAAAGGAAAATTTGGCTATTTTAACGTTAAAACGACTATAAAGGCACAAAATTGGCATTTTATCAACTTACTAAACCTCTTTGAAAGAATTTATACAAAAATAAATGCAATTATTTACAATTTCGTAACACTTTATATCATATACAAATAGGTATACAAAGAGGAGGGGCGCTGCCGCCCCCCTCAGGAATGTATTTGATTTTGGTAATAAGTCGATCAAATCAATATATACTACATTATATAATAAGGAATAAATAAAAATGACCTATTGAATAATGTCTGATGCAAATAGGACGTTGAGGCTCCTGATCTGCAGATCCACTAGTTATATTCGATGCTTACAGATGGAACTGAAATCAACATATATGTTTTTATAAGTATGATAAAAATGTCCAATGAATAAAATTATTCATGCAGATATTTTATTACTTAACGTAAAAGAATGTGAATAGCGGGTTATAAAATTCATACATATTATTAATTTCAAATGCCTGTTTGATAATTTTTATTATTTGCTGCATTAAATATGAACATAAGTTCATGGTATCTATTGTGACTGTTAAGATATTATGATATTATTACAATAAGATTTCTTTGATGTATGCATAAACCGAAAAGAGACATGATGGTGGTATAAATGTTGTAGTTTATTGACAACAGTATAAAACTTTTATTTCTAAACGTAGATTTACTTTAGTCATATAAGCACATTTAATTGAAATTCTATTTATACTTTTTTTTTTTTTTTTTTTTTTTTTTTTTTACTTTCTTCTATATGTAATATAGAGAAAGTATTGGATTCGTGAAAATTTTCGACCTCCGTTTTTTAATGGATTTACACGTTTTGGGATGTCCAGAACACAAATTAATAATTTTTAGAAAATGTCTGTCTGTCTGTCTGTATCACTTTTTTGTGGACGCTGTATCTCACGAACCAATGAATGAAATTCAACCAAACTTGGTATTTAGTTGCACCCTGACATAAACTGGTGCTGATTAGATTTGGGGATCAATTGCTCAACAGGTGGCGCTGTGATCGCATTTTATACAAACTTTTAACATGGCAGTATAGGACAAAATTTCGTATAAATGGGCATAATGAGAGTTATTTTAAACTTGTGATTGTAAAATTAATATGAATTATTGATAATAGTAGTAGTCAACTAAGAAAAATAAATTGTGCATGTGGAGGCATCGGTTCCCCACCCTGGGGTGAAGTAACCCCCCAGGAAGTAAATTTTAAAGATGGGTATCTTTCGAAAGGTCTCGTCAATACCTTTAAAACGAATGGTTGAACTATAAATCTGTGATAATTTAAAACAAAGTTATCGATTTTTTTTTTACTTTTAACAAAAAAAAAAAAAAAAAAAAAAGGAAAAAAAATCGTAATTTTTTTTCTTTTAAATATTGTTACTGATTGAATATGTATAGGAAAATATAAAAGAAAGTCTTGTGGTGGCCACAACATACTAGTTTTATGCTGGCATCGTATAGCTCATATTTTTCCCGTTAATTTTAACGAATAGCTTTTTGTTTTTGTTGTTGTTTCTATCTATTATAAATGAGTTATTATTAACGATTAAATTTATTTCCTTCGACACCAATGTGTTATTTAGTTTTTCATCTTCATCTCCTTTTTTTTTTTTTTTTTTTTTTTTTTTTTCTATCAAAATATTAACTTTACGTTCATGTAATTATGTCAAAACGAAGTAAAAACATGAAATTCGGTTGAAATATTGGATAAATATTTAAATGGAATAACAAAAGAAAGTTATGAGTTCCGTACTACCGATGAAGTATTTCGTGTATAATTACATATAATTCAAACAAATCAACGGAGGGTGTTCACAAAGACATCATGATGAAGACGCCACTTCAAACATAATATATAATATAGATGATTAGAACTGATGCCTTTATCGTCAGGACTGGGAAATCAGGTCCACCTCACATCTTGGTTTCTCTCTTCGCGATCTGCTTATGGAGACTTATGCCCTTTAGTCATCATATATTCGTAGTAGATTTGGCAAAGCTATCAGACGTGGTTCCTTTACGACTGAAAATCCTGTCCTCTCTTACTCTTTGCCTCTTGCCGCAAATGCATGTGAAGAGGGTTGACTTAAAGCCGTTTCGGAAGTCAGCACTAAGAAAACCATACACAAATGGATTTATGCAGCTGTTAAAGTAGGACATCAAGTGAAAAGCCGTGCGCATAGGTTTCAAGTAGCCATAATTAAGACGATCTAAAACATTAAAGGCTGTCAGCACGTTCTGTATTAAGATCGGAGCCCAGCAAATAATGAAGAGTACAACAACAGCAACGAACATCTTTATAGCCTGAAATTTAAAAAAATAATGATAATTTATAAAAAATACTAGTTAACTAATACTCTTTATATTACGGTTTGAAAATTATTGATTCCTTTTTAGTCGGCATTATAGTAAGTTTCCGAATTCTCTTCACCGAATAATAATAGTAATAAAAATAAAAACATTGTTCAACACAAAACATATACAAATAGAGCTACAATGCTTTAAAAAAAGGGAATAAAGGGTGATACCAATAAAATCAGAGAACAAATTACTATAGATAAATGCATAGAGATGCATGAAGAGTAGCTTAGTAGGCGGGGTGATAATAATTTTTATGATATATTTACAACCAATTTATTCCACGCCTTTACTGAACATATATCATTGGTTTTTGACTCACTGGACTCAATTCACAGTTATCAAATAGTAATATTTTTTATACTCCTTCTGAGTAAAAATTTCACCTAATTTAATATAGTCTAACTTCGTTAACGTGAATTCCCATCACAAGTAGTAATAGTTTAGTTACATGAAGATTAGTTACTGATAGAATGAACTACTCATAACATGAACAAATTTTTTATCTCCCTTGAGATTCACGTTAACAAGGTTCAACTGTAGTACAAAATTAGTTTAAATTTTTTTCTGATTAATATTACTGGTGGCTAAAAACTGCAAAATTTACTTGTTTAAAATTGCCATTGTTAGATAAATCAGTCATATTTTCTTCTGACCAATGATCAAGCGTTATTGAATACTGAGTCATTATGCTAATTTTTTGAATTTATAATACAAAACCCTTTAATTTGGAACAATACTTAACAGAAGTTTATGCTACTGAAAATACACATTAAAATAAAAAGATTTAAAAATAACGTTAGTAAGATTGTAATTACTCCTTCTGTTAAGAATATTCACAGATACAAATAAAAACAGACGGATTCACTTTTAATGAGAAAACATATTCTTTGTCGCATGGGTGTCGCTGCACAAAATAGCCGCATATACAATGTGCCAGATATTAACATATCAATATTTTAATTTATTCCGAAGACCTCTTAGTACTCACCCCTTTTTTAAACCACATTTCTTGAAGTGTATTTTTTGACATATTTAGTTGTAATCGCACATTGGAGAACTTTTCACTACAAATATAATAGTTTGAAAAAAGGGCGGTACTCAGAATTCTCCGTAATAAATTAAAATGTTGGCATGTCGGTATTAATTGAAATACATTAAATTGAAAAAAAAAAGTTTTATTTTCTGCACTATAAATATGTATACCGTTATGAAATAAGCCCTTGATGAGAAAAAATAAACCTATAATCAAATGCAATGATAATTAGAGAAATTAGGGAAAAAAATAGGCTTAAATTCTTTCACATTTTTAGAATATTATATCTTATTAAATGATTGTAAAGTTTTATTCAACACACAAAATTCGCAAGTTTTCTATCCTTGATTATTATATAATAAAAATGCTTAATGAGAACAAAATATACATATATATGTATATCAGTTAGATCCCCGTCTAGGTCGAATTTTGAATTTCTTATTTCATTTATTTAAAATATAATACAAATATTTGGTTCAACATAAAATTACCATTTAATAGTAAAATGTTAAACCATCGGATAGTTGCAGCTACTTCAGTACCAAATTTTCAAACTAACACCAAATTTTTAACAGAATAAACTGCAGTTAACTCCATTTACCCTGCATTCTGCAATAGCATATGCCAAATCCTCTTACGTAATATTTTCAAGTCATACCTTGTTTAGTATTCAAAACGTGTGTACACGTCATATGCTATCTCTACCTCAGAAAATCTGATCTGTGGAGATGTAACATTGTTAGGTGTGCCCTTGGGCAACGACATGTACCGTACTAAAGTAAACTTAATAAATTAGTTTTTTAAGCACTTAAATGGAGGAGATGTGATAACGGTGAAAGAGATTACTCTCTCTGTGTATAGCGGAAATCAGTGACGTCAGTGTCACTTACAAGTGAGATAATAAATGGTTAAATATTATCAACTAGTGTATAATTCCGTCAAAAATGACGGAATGTGAAATCAATTAAGGTAGTGAATCAACGAAGGCTATGCTTGCTTCGCTGGTCACTATATTTAAAAGAAACAGTTCTCTATATCACTTTATAAACAAGAATAAAAAAATAAAAAAATCATGAAATTGCTCAAAAGCCCGCTTCCTGTCCCCACTGCCTTCGTCAACGACCCATTCATTCTCACACTTTCGGGTGCCTGTCCCTATTGCCTGTGGCAATAGCTTACCAGTGGACTTCCATTTGGATGCTTATCAGATGACAGTTTCGAAATGGACAGTATCGAAAAAAATGAAGTAGCAATTTTATATTTGAATCCCAGTTACATATGAACAACACTATACGTGGTGTACATAACATTTTCTTTCACGTTATTGCCCATATTTATTTGATTTATTCGATCAACTATAAAATAACAACAATTTCACGCCAAATATAATATTACAATATGCTACATCTATCGCATTGACAATTAATTTTTTGTGGTTATAATAGTAGTTGAGTTAGTTAATAGTAGTTGGTATATAGAAAAATTAGTAAATAAATGTGTAAACCTGATCATAGTACAGTTTTAATATATCTCCCCTAGTCGATTTTTGAATTTTTATCGCTATTTAAGACAAAAATACACAATTTATGCAATTATTTTTTCTATTTCTTTTTCCTTTCCTTTCCCCTTCTTTCTTTTCTTTTTTTCAATATTTTATAATTTATTTATATCTTTGATGCGCTACTCAGCATAAAGTGGCTTTCAGAAAAGTAGAGTCCTTGGCGAAAAATGTCCGATCGATTTCAGCATTAAAATTTTAAAATAGTACCGGGCATAATCAATGAATTAGCTTTCATGCCAAGCATGATTCATCCGCGCAAAAACATACTATTTAAACAAAAAAAAAAAAAAAAAAAAAAATGGAAAAAAATTCTAAATTGAAGTATGTTAAAAAAGGTATAATTGTTTTTTTACTCCATTTTCATATTTTTTTGGTAACAATTAAAAATTGAAATGCCCAGTTTTGAAGTTTTTAGCAGATTATTATTTTCATATTTTAATTAATTTTTAAAAATCTAATCAAAACTTCGTTATAAATAAGGTACCAAATGAAAGAAGCGATTTTTCTGAATCCGTCTGACTATGGAAATTAGGTCGCAACTTCGTATATAGGTGAGTACGAAATGGAATCGTTACCTCTCTCGCAAATTATATAAATAGATAACCGCAGGCGGCGTAACTGCAACCAACTTTTTAAAAGTATTTAGGCAGCAAACATATATGTACTCATCATATCTTCCCTCGAACTAAGCCGAACTCGAAGTTCGTAGTTCGTAGTTAGAAGTAGTACGTTTTTTAACATTTCTTTTATACATTGGAGAAACATTTTGCATTCATATATTACCTACTTTCTAACAAATTTGCTCAAATCTAATAAACTGCTAAATTTCGCAAAAATCAAAATATTTCTTTCAAACTCGCAATCACTAGCTGAGATTTCAAAGAGTATCTTTTTAAATATATAGTTAAGACTTCAAACTCAACTCCACTTCTTCTAAACTCCCAATTTACGAATTTCCTACAAACATTCACAACCATGCAATTAAATATTTTCTACAGCAGTAAGGTTTTTGTACCAGTTTGCATGGATGTTAAGTACAAGTACGTGAACAATTTTCAATTGTATTTAGATATTTAGTTTTGAATAATAATCATTTATGAACAGTTAACTGGTTTACGAATAAAAGCTGATTATTTATTAGCACAATAGCTTATTATTATGCACTCATAAGGAGGCACCAAATCGTTAAAATATTTTATCCGAATAGTATTAAAAACTAATTTACTTTTTTTTTTTCGAATATATCGTAAAAAGAATGTTATAGTAGATACATTTAATAAAAAAAATGAAATATACCTGTTTTACAGTAGCATTATCAATCTCAAGCTTCTGATCGGACGATTTAAACTTGAAACCAACGCTTTTTCCAGTAGAATATGTATCTCTCGGATGTGTTTCCTTTAACTGTATTTCTGTGGCTGGCCTGTGAAACGAAACCATATTTATACTCATTAATTAAAGTTAAATTTTAAAGTTGTGTTTCATTCCATAATTCAGTAACAAAATGTAGAACAATATGTATTAATATGATTTCATGTTAATTACCAAATCTACATATACAGTGGCGGCTCGTGCACCGAAAATAGCTGAAGAGGCACACGGTATTTTACACTGTATTCATTTATAGAATATAAATTTACATTTAAATAAGTATTTTTAGTTAATTTTAGTTAAGGCCATGCTTAATAAAAAATATGCATTAAAAATATTTAAATATTATTTTTGAGCTCTTCACCTATTTTCAGTTCACGAGCAGCCACTGATACATACAAAATAAAGTAAATTACTATCATAGAATAAAAAGATTAAATTAAATGCTTACCCGAATTCTACATGAAATATGATGAATCTGGTTGGTTACATTACACATAATCTAATATTTTGGACAATTTTTAGTGTATTACACATAGTTATCAGCATTATTCATTAAATATCTATCTTTATTTTTTATAATAATAGGGGAATCCACCCGATGCTCGAGTCGCTCACCAACTCCCGCAGGGGCTTCGCCTCCGTACCCTGCCTATCGATAAATATGCATACCCATGTAAAATGTACACTAAAATGCAATATCATAACTACAATATCTTCTATTTGGCAATTAATATTTTAATTTTCTAATGAGTTTAGTTTTACTCTATAAGCATATATGGAATCGAAAGGAAAATATATATATATATATTAAATTTGACCAAACGTGTTTTTTCTTTCCATATTTAATAGCAATTATGTCAACGTAAATGAATAATATCAGGAATAGTAAATATAAGTGGATATGTTTATGAGAGACACTAACTGCATATGCTTCAAATAAATAAATAAATAAATAAAAATTTGTCAATATCCCCTCCAATATATATATATGCAGACCACAATCAATTGATGTATATCTTAGCAAAATGTGGTGAGGTTGCTACGAATAGTTTTTGATTCTATAAAACTTTTATAACTGAAATGTTTTATCCTATTTCAACATTAAATAACACTAAAAATAACGAATGGATATATAAACAGTTTATATCAGCATGTTTATTACACATTTCTGTACAAAACTGCCAAATTCTATGACTTTTGTAAAACAGTTTTTGCTGTATAAGCCAAGAAAGTGAAAAAGACATGATAAACTAAAACAAGGCAGCAGCAGCGCAGTAACTTATTTTTGAGTTGAAATTGTATCAGGTTGTAACACATGAAATGTCCAATTTTCATGGTCTACTGAAAGAAAGAATATATTTTTACAGAACAAACTTTATTAATCAAAATAGGAACCATTAGCTTCAATACACTTTTTCCAACGAGAAATAAGGTTTTTTTTATGCCGGTAACATAAAATGTAGTCGTCCTAGAGGCAACAAATTCATTGAATGCCGTTACACCATCCTTTGGATTTCTTAAGCATTTCTTCTGCAGAAAGTTATCGAGATGTTTGAAAAAGTGAAAATCTGTAGGTGAGAGGTCAGGTGAATATGGTGAATGGTATAAAACTTCATAGTTTAACGTGTGCAGCTTCTGACGAGTGATCATTGAAACATGCGGTCTAGCGTTATCATGGAGAAGAATAGAGCCCTTCCTATTGACCAATGCCAGCTGTTTGCGTGTATGTTACTGGTGCATTTCATCGATTTCTCTACAATATTTCTCCGCTGTGATGGTTTCGCCTGGTTTTAGAAAGCTATGGTAAATTAAACCATCTGAGGACGACCAAACAGTCACCATAGCCTTCTTTTGATGTAGTTGACTTTGGGAAGTGTTGTGGAGCCTTGTCAGCATCCAGCCACGGCGCTGAATGTTTACGATTGTCGTACAGAATCCACTTTTCATCACAAGTTACAATTCGATTGAGAAAAGGATAATTTTTGTTGCGAAGAAGAAGAGCAAATGAGATTTCGAAACGTTTGCGTTTCTGATTCTCATTCAATTCATGAGGAACCCATTTATCTATTTTTGTTAACTTTGCCAATCAATTTTATATGACGTGAAATGGTTGTAGGAGATACACCTAGTTCTTCTGCATAATCTCTAACAGTATTGCCTGGATTTTTTTCAATTATTGCTCATAAAACTTCATTGTCCACAACAGTCTCTGGTCTGCCCCTGTCTTCGTTTGTGAGACTCTCATCCCCAGTTTCGAACTCTGCATACTAATGTCGAATGGTACGTTCATTTACAGAACCGTTTCCAAATGCAGCATTAATGTTTCGGGCAGCTGCTGCTGCTTTATGCTTACTTTTCCACTCATACAAAAATAGCCCTCTAAAATCTCTAGAATTCATCCTACGATTAAATCTATAAACTTAATACCAAATCACAATATTTTTATTTGAAACACATCAGATGAAAAAGACAAGGTTTTAGCTTTAAAATGATACATAATTAACGACTGTATCAAAAAAGTTTATAAGGAACCAAATCCCAAAAATTTTACTGGTGAGAATCGGACATTTCATATGTTACAACCTGATAAATAGCTGTATTTATTTTGTATAAATTCTTTCAAAGAGGCTTAGTAAGTTGATAAAGTGCTAATTTTTTGCATTTCTAGCTCTTTTTCGCGTTAAAATAGCTCAATTTTCCCTTAAAAATACATTAAAAATCTCCAATTAGGCAGATGAATTTCGCACTATATTTTAAGACATTTCCCATTGGCTGGGACTCTATTGCCAAGTCAGTCCACTTAGCAGCACTACGGGGAGATGCAGCCGATATACTGAGAAATATTTCTAAAGAACGGAACGACTTTGTGGCCCTGACCAGAGCACTGGAGCTACGTTTCGGAGAAAAGTGTTCTAAGAACTATAATCGTCTCCAGCTAAATTCCTGTTACCAAAAAGCGAGTGAAAGTTTGCAGAGGATATTCAGAGACTGTCGCACCTAGCATTCTCCTACTGTCATGCTGACACTCGAAACGACTTAGCCCTTCAGTACTTTTACGATGCCGTTCGAGATCCAGAAATTCAAAAAGCACTTAGACTCTCCAATATCACGGTTGTTGAATAAGGTTTAGTCTTCGCACTGAAGACAGAGACAGCTCAACAATCCTCCCGTGAGGACCGCAATGCAATCAGAGCAGTCTCACTAGATAATACACCAGCGGATCCGAAGGAAACAAAAATAAAGTTTTCAGACATTACGAGGAGATTGCGCAGACTTCGAAATAATAAAGAAGTAAAAGGTCTGAAGTTAAAATGCGGGGTCTGTGGAAGAGATGGCCATGTCAAGAGAAACTGCCCTACACGACCAACGAAAGAAAATAACCCGGCTTCACAATGATTTCAGAGAACCTAAGAAAAGGTAATCTCGCGAGGCGGGGTTGGCCCGAAATAAGAGAGCCCAGTTTTCAGTGTTCTATGTTTCTTCGATGAGTGGTGGGGATAATGGACTTTACGTTTATGGCCAAGTTAACGATAGCACCTGCAGTATGATTCTGGATACTGGAGCCAACGTAACCATCATCATAACAGATTTAGGTCAAGAACTTAAAGAGCAGATCATATGTACGCCACCCTGCGTTAATCTCCAGACTGTGACCGGAGACGAAATCAAAATATATGGAAAAATGAACTTGACCATCACATTTGGGAATGCCATTTACCATTATATGGCATATGTGGCTGATATAAGAGATCCTTTAATCCTTGGAAATGATTTCCTGAGAAATTTATTTTTAAATTGGAGTTCAAGAATAACCAACTGCATTCAAGTTCCGAAGACATAGCTGTGTTTAACACTGAAAACCCAGACATTCAGCAAATTTGTCAGATAACAGCCAAGTCTGAAATTTACATCCCTCCACACACAGAGACAATAGTTTCCGGAACACCTTCTTATTAGCAACACTTCCGATATCGACTGATTGAATACCCGAAGATAGACAATAGCCCAAGAGGAACTCTGGTGACTTCATCTCTGGTTGACCTGACAAAGAGCATTATCTCTGTGAGAATCGCCAATATAAGAGATAAAGTAAGGATAGTGAAGAAGGATGAAGTGTTAGCAACCTGTACTCCTGTTACATGCATTAACGGCCCACGCAATCAACCGAGTCCAAGTCTTCCGAATTTTCAGCAACGGAATTACTCAAGAATGCAGAATTAGGAAATGAAAAGAGATATGCTGCAGAGATATGCTGCGTAGAAGCTACTCTATGATTTAAGGATCTCTTTTCTCGAACACCTGAAAACGTCGGAAGGGCTAACATCAACGAGCATCGAATTGACACAGGAAATCATCCTTCAATTGAACGACATCCAAGAAGACTTTCATTTGCTAAAAAGGAAGAGGTGGCTGAACTTCTAAATGAAATGCAGCGTAATGACATCATCGAACCATCAACGAGTTCTTAAGCCTCTCACATAGTGCTGGTAAGAAAGAAGGATGGTTCAACAAGATTTTGAAAGGATTATCGTCGTTTGAATGACATCACGAAGAAAGACAGTTACCCTCTTCCTAGAATTGACAACCCATTGGACAAACTTGCTGGTAATAAATGGTTCTCAACTTTGGATCTGAAGAGCGGTTACTGGCAAATTGAATTACATCATGACGATCAGACTGCATTCACCACGGGACAAGGACTGTGGCAATTTAAAGTTATGCCGTTCGGATTGTGTAATGCACCTGCAACCGATCGAACGCCTGATGGAGCACCTTATTCTAGTGCCTGATGGAAACAGTGCTAAAAGGACTTTCTTATAAACCTGCCTAGTGTATTTGGATGATATTATCAGTGTGGGGCCCAACTTTAAAGATCACATGAGAAACATTCGTAAGGTGCTAGAAAAACTCAGGATAGCTAAGCTTAAATTGGATCCTAGCACGTGCAACTTGTTTCGTCGTGAAGTGAGTTATCTCGGCCATATCATCTCTGCAGAAGGTGTGAAATCTGCTCCTGAGAAGATCTCTGCAGTCGAGAACTGGAGTCGCCCAGAAAATGTACACCAACTCTCAAGTTTCCTGGGAATATGCACTTACTACAGGAAGTTCGTAAAGGGTTTCCCGAATATTGCCAAACCACTCCACAAGCTGACGGAAGCCAAACTGAAGTTTCTGTGGACAGATGAATGTGAAAAAGCTTTCAAGAAACTCAAAGAGTCTTTAACATCATCGTCTTTTTTGACGTATCTACTGTATGTACGACACACAGTTCATACTATACAGATGCCAGCCATAAAAATGTAGGTGCAGTTCTGGCGCAAGAAGTTAATGGCCAAAAACATGTCATTTGCCAATTGGAGTAAATTTCTGTCTAAACCAGACTGAAATTACTGTACCACCAGGAAAGAACTACTCGCCATCGTAAAAGTCATAGAACATTTCCATTATTACTTATATGGCAGAATATTCCTTCTCTGGACTGACCACGCACCTTTAACGTAGTTGTTTCAGTTCAAGAACCCAGAAGGCCAGATTGCCAGGTGTATACAATGTCTCCAGGAATATGACTTCGTGATACGTCATCGCATCTCTACATGATAATGCAGATGCCTTGTCATGGAGGCCCTGCTCGGAAAGCTGCAAGTACTGCTCTAGAGCCGAAGTGTAATACCAGCAGATAAACCCGATTGCTTGTCAAGCTACAGCCTTTACACCATCAAAACCGGACCAGTGGAGTGACCAGGAACTCAGACAAGCCCAGTTGGATGATCCTGATGTAAAGCTGATATTACAGTTAAAAGAGAAGTCCATGAAGAGACCTACCTGGAAGGACATTTCCACATTTAGTACCATTACGAAAAGTTATTGGGCACTCTGGGACTCTCTTCATATTAGAGATGGCGTATTATACATAAAATGGGAATCTGACGATGGAAGGAGTTTCAGATGGTAGATCTTTTTACCGAAATCAAAAGTTCCAGATGTTCTAGAGCAACTGCATAGTATCCCGACCGGAGGCCTTTATGGGGTGATACTCTACAGAAACTTCGAGAACGATTCTACTGGTGCAAGGCAAAGAAGGACGTGGAAAAATGGTGTAAATCCTGTGATGTTTGTGCGGCACGCAAAGGCTGAAAGTTACGAAGGCGAAGAAGACTACAACGATATAACGCGGTAGCAACATTTGGACAGATTGCACTCGATATATTGGGTCCTTTGACTCGGACCTCCAGTGGAAATAAGTACATCCTCATCGTGATGAACTATTTCACCAAGTAGCCTCTGGCATATTCCATTCCAGATTCAGAGGCATGCACAAGTCGCAGAGGTCCTAGCGCAGCAATGGGTGTCAAGGTACGGCACACCCCTGTAACTATCATACCGACCGAGGTACGAACTTTATCTCTGCCGTTTTCAAGCTACTGTGTCAATTACTCGGCATAGACAAAACCCAGACAACACCATTACATCCCAGTAGGACGGCATGGTCGAGATATTTAACCGTATCATCCTGAATAACCTTGTTCCTGCTGGCTTATCGAAGGGCTGTCCATGAGACCATCGGCTATACTCCAGCTCAGAAGCTGTTTGGACGCAAACTTCGTCTCCCATGTGATCTCCTGTTTGGTTGTCTACCAGATGCTCCTTCATCGCCCGAGGAATACGTCCTACAGCAGTTCTGAGCCTCTTTGAATGAGATTTACTTTATGAGTTATTGCTATACAGTTTGTACTGTGAATTTGCGGTTGACGGCTGTTATTTAAGCTGTGTTTACTGGTGGAATTGAAGTTTATATCCAATTTATAGACCTGTATTCTTCTGGAATTTTCTGTAAATAAACTATTGAACTTTTGCAAGTTTCGCCTTTCATTCTCAGACAACTTTTGAACCCTCCAAGTACGCAACATTATTTTTAAAAAAGAGATATACATGCATATTTACAATATGCACGCAGCATCAACTCGTTTTAGGTACTATTGTCTAATTGTAATGCAGAAAAATGTAATAAAAAAAGGGGGTAGGAGGGGTAAGGATATAGTAGAATAAAATAAATAAATAAATAAATAAATAAATGCCATCCTTGAATGTGCTTTAATATTAAAAATGTAATTATTCGCTTATAGATTATATGTCAAGAATAACTATTAAAATACATATTGCAATACACCAAAGCTTCATAAAACTATCTCAGAATTAAATTTTTATGAATTTGGAAAATTCACACAAAATTATTATTATTTTCATGTTTAACCCTTTATAGTTCATTGGTTTCTCACTAAAAGTAAACATTTAACAAAATTTATCATTTTTCATGTAAACTTTTTTTTCCACATTTTCAACTTTTTTTTTTAATCTTTCTCTGTTTAATTAATAGAAGCGTTAATATGAAATTTAAAATATGATTTTTCAGGGAAAGATTTTCAGAGGATGATTTTCCAGAAGGTTCCAAGTGCGCTTTGCTGATTTGATGATGGACTCGTGCCTAGATATTTTTACCTGATTAAAGTTCATGTTATTTTGTTTTAACTAAAGCAACGGTTGACAGTTTTTGAAATTCAAGATGTTGACTTACAAAATTAGTTAATTATTTTTAATGTTTAGAAAAAAAAAATGCCTCGAAAATTAAAAACGCTGTCATTCATATATATATATATATATATATATATTTATTTATTTATTTATGATCAACTATGTGATTATAATTATTATTTGATCATAAATATTACCATGATTATGATTAGCTACTATTTCTTAGATTAATTTAACAATTAAAGAAAAAAAAAAAAGATAAATATTAAATGTAAAATGTTTATTTTTTTTAATCCAATAATTATAATAAAAAATTATGTATAGATATAAAATTTCAGAGAAAGATGCGTTAACTGGACCATACGCATAGAGTTTACTTTTTAATGCTACGTATAGATATATAGTAAATTTTAACTCAAACATTAACCCAAGTATTAAGTTTATATCTTTAAATGCAATTTAAAGGTATAAGCTTAAATAATTAAAAAACAAAATGCAAAAAGAAATATTTTGAACTTTTTATCTAATATTTTAACTAGTTTTCTGAGTTTGTTATTAGTACATTTAGTTTTCTTTATAAAGATTTTTTTTTTAAACAAAATTATTGTAAAAATAATTATAAGATTAAAAAAAAAACTTTTTTATATATAATGTTTTTAAATTTTCTGTTGAATGATAGCTACAGAATTACATTAGCACTTTATCAATCTGTATAAAATTTTCAAAGTGATAATGACGTCAATTTTTGCGAGATGCATAATTTAACTTTTACAATTTTTAAACGTTCCCGTTTAATTAAATGTATTTATTTTTATGTCGACAGAAAATGAACTCTTTTTTTTTTTTAAGCAAAAATGAAATTATAGCTAATATTTGATTGGCTATTTTTTGAGCTATTAGAGGGTTATTATTTTCATATCTTAATTAATAAAAAAAAAATAATAATAACAATCAAAAATTTGGAAATCGGGCTTCGAAGTACTGTGTTGTCATTGGGTTCTGAGCTATTCTGAAAGTTCCAAATGTTTAGCTAGTAGGGAAGTTAGTTAAAAATCGATTGCAAGATTTGTACTGGACAAACACACAAACAAGCAAGAATCGAAGTTAAAAAAAACATGGTAATAATGTTCATTGTTATAATACCTTTTATTCCATACTTAATAAGAAAATAAGTGTGAGATTAAAAAGAAAAAAAAAGTGTTAATAGTATTATATATATATATATATATATATATCTAAGAGTAAAAATTCTCTAGTATTTGTAGAGTTAGTATTTTAGATATTCTACAAAATTACAGCCTCCGCATCAAATTACATTTTTTTTTTTCAAAATGTAAAGTAGTTGAAACGTATGAAATTGGATTTCTCGTTTTACGCTTTTTAATACCTTTTCTCATGCAATTTTGAATTAAACCACTGAAATATAATTATCTTGAGTTTCTACCAAGAAATGAAACAGGGTAAACGTACAGCGGTTCTTTTGTTATGTGCATATGTATATATATAAAGAAAGGAAAAGACATGTTGAAAATAGCAGTATAAGAAAAGAAATAAGGTTAACTGAATGTATCAACATTTTAAGCAGTTCAGAGAAAAATATCGTTATTCCTTTCTTTCAAACTAATTCTGTCTTTTTTTTTTTTTTTTTTTTTTTTTAATATTAGTTTAATCTCGCAAAATGTAATTAAAGGATTCGCCCTTATTAGATCATAAATTAAGATAATTACACATGGAGATAAATGCAATAAACATAAACAAGCTTCTACCAAATTGCTTTAGAAACATGCTTTTGATGTTTTCTATTTATTAATTTTCATTTGTATTCTTTATCAGAATTTTGTAGTTTTCTTTTTAGTAGTAACATTTTTGTTGATAAATTGTTACTATATAAATATATCACACGTATGAGACATGTATAAAAAGTATACGTAAATGACTTTATTTATATGGAAAAACCAACTTCTTTTATACACAAATTTAATATATTATAATATAGCATTATTATAGTATGTCTTCATCAAAATCACTTGAATCACTTAGATTTAAAGATTATATGTGTTAATTAAAAAAAAGAAACAGAATTTTATTTAAATATTACTTAATACATAGTCTTTAGAGCTTAATATATAATATTTTCATCCTTTTAAGAAATCGATATAAATTTAAACTTATTTTGGTCACTGATCAACAAACTTAAACGTTGTTTATGACGTTGTTTGGTATTTCGCTCTGACCATCCATCCGCACTCTAACTTCATTAATGCAATGATAATTTCTTCGAACTTATATATGTTATTTAAGTTCACTATGGCAGGTTTACTATTGAAATTATCTTAAATATTACGACGGATTTGTGTACAGGGACACACAAAATAATGGAGAACTGAAGCATTTTCATAAATCACATTTTAATACTTTTGCACTGTACAAATAATAATATAATTAAAATTTATTATTCATATTTATATTATTTTATAGATTTTTTTTTATAAGTAGCATTAAGAATTTCAAGGTCACACAAAAATATTCAGATACATTAAAAGCTAGCTTTGGAAATTGCTATTATTGCAATTTCGTTTTTGTTAAGCCTTTTAAGACTTTCCAACAATTTTAAAGAGTGATTATAATTTTAATTACTCTACCTGTATATTTTTCCGTCCTACTACCAGCCCTCGAACTAATTTTCGTTAATAATTCTAGAATATCCTAAAATTAATTTACTTTATTGAAATTCACTATGATATGTTCTCTATTGAAAATAATAAAATAGCTTAGTGGATTGGATTACATGAATATCTAGTAAAACATTCCGAATGGATTTAAGTCTAGAAAATATATTTTTTAAAGTAAATTTTAATATCTTTGTATTAAAACCAATACAACAAAATTAATATATTAAAACCCGGAAAAGCAACTACGTCAGAAACACCAGTGCAAAACTATCCTTTTTGCACTGAAGACGGTACGATTTAGGCTACCGAAACAGCTGTATGCATTTCCAATATTTTTCTTTGGCGTTTATGACGTAGTTGTTTATTCGGGTTTTAATATTCCAACGCCAAGTCTCCTGTTATTATTTAAAATTAATATATATTTTTTCCATGCGCAAAATACTTTTTTACAGTAAAATTAAGTATGATTATCGTAATTTATTCATTAATTGAACAGTTGTAATTGATCCAAGTGTTTTCTTTCTTGCTAATTAAAATCAAAATGTATCATCTCGAAGAGAAAATATATTGAAGGTTAGATTATAAAACGGGTACATATAGTTCCAAAGTTTTTATAGAAACCTCAGGATTTGCAAACCACATTTTTAAAAATTCAGTTGTAATTTATTTACTATCTATCATAAATTTATGGATTAAACATTTAAGATTTAAGAATGAAAAATTCATACTATTTTACCTCGTCGTTAAAAATCTGTTTTCAGAGCATATAAATAGTTATCTATATTTTGAATGATATATTATATAACTAATACATAATTTAAAATTGTCTAGAATAATCTTTAAAATTTTCTACATTAAATTTATTATTATTACTGTTATTATTTATTATTATTTATTACTTTCTCTTATCTACGTATATGGTAGAGAAAGTATTGTTTTGGGGTCAAATTTTTGAAATTGAGTTTTCGTTATATTTACATGTTTTGGGATTCCCTGAATCTAAAAATCAAGCTTTTAGCGGTTGCTATGTGTGTGTGTGTGTGTGTTATCAGCACATCTCAAGAAAAAATAGTAACAGAAAGTCCAAACTTGGTATTCTAAATGTGTATCATACAGAGATGCTACACTAAAGGATATCCAAGCGAATTCAAATACAATATGTAAATGGAGAAATTTCTAGTATGTGCAGTGTAGCATATATAGGGTGACTTAAACAAAACGTAATGAACAACAAGTCCTTCCGGCTTATTCGGAAGGGTAGGTTGATTTCTTTTTCCGTATCAAGCACGGCTACAAATTATTAACGAATTAGTAGAAATATTGATGTAGGCTACCTGCATATGGGGTTTGAAGCAAATCGGTTCATAAATATCATAAGTAACTTTTTTATGTGACTTTAAAATTTTCAAGTGGCTTGGAAACAAGATGGTGGGCCAAGTTGACAAATGTATCAAATGCATTTGTGAGATAAGACTACTGTACAAATATAGTTGGAATTAATTCAGAATATCAAAAGTCATCGTGTTGAAAAATTGAGTAGTTGCCACTTGGATCAAAATGGCAGAGAAAGTTGCTCAGTGAACTAATTAATCTAAGATATTGTTGCAAATTTGAATTTTTTTTTTTCTTTTTTGTAGAAATTCTTTCAAAGAGGCTTAGTAAGTTGATTAGACATTACTTTTCTGCATTTCCAGTTTGTTTTAACGTTAAAATAGCGTAATTTTCCCTTAAAAACGCATTAAAAGGCTCCAATATGGCAGGTAATGGATTTGGCGACAAATTTAGCGACTTTTCCACTTGGCGACTTTTTTGGTGACTTTTGGCGAGAAAATCCATAGTTCATTAATAAACTTTATTGAGACACTTATATAATCTATGTATACATCAAAATACAAACAAATTCGGAATACGCTTTTTACAATTTGAATTTGAAATTTTCAAGTGGTCTCCACTTGAAAACAAAATGGTGGAGCAACTTGGTTAAGAAACTCATCCAAGATATCCATAACACAAGTTAAGGCGCTGTCCAAATTAGGTTCGATTTGGAGTATTATTTCGGAAGTTATCGTGATTTAAAATTTTCAAGTGGTAGCCTGATTTCATGTGGCCCCACTTAAGATATCTGCCAATTTATTAAAAATGGCAGATAAATTTCATTAATAAAGTTCATTTAGACTCTTATGTAGTCTAGATTTACATAAAATTCAAGCAAATCTTGCTTTAAATAAGCTTTTTACAATGTGAGTTTGAAATATTCAAGTGGCTGCCACTTGAAAACAAAGAGTCGGAGCAACTTGGTTAACGAACTCATCCAAGATATTTATAAGATAAGTTAAGACACTTTTCAAATTTGGTTCCATTTGGAGTATTATTTCGGAAGTTATTATGGTTTTAAATTTTCAAGTGGTAGCCTGATTTCAAGTGGTCCCGCTTAAATTAAGATATCCACCACTTTATTAAAAATGGGGGATATAGTTCATTAATAAAGTTCTTTGAAACACTTGTATAAACTATGTATGCATCAAATTTCAAACAAATTCGGAATACGTTTTTTTTACAATTTGAATTTGTAAATTCCAAGTGGTCTCCACTTGGAAACAAAATGGTGGAGCAACTTGGTTAAGAAACTCATCTAAGATATTCATAATACAAGTTAAGACGCTGTCCAAATTTGGTTCGATTTGGAGTATTATTTCGGAAGTTATCGTGATTTTAAATTTTCAAGTGGTAGCCTGATTTCAAGTGGCCCCGCTTAACTTAAGATATCTACCACTTTATTAAAAATGACGGATAAATTTCATTAATAAACTTCATTGAGACCCTTATGTGGTCTATATTTACATCAAATTTCAAACAAATTCGCAATACGCTTTTTACAATTTGAATTAGAAAATTTCAAGTGGTCTCCACTTGAAAACAAAATGTCGGAGCAACTTGGTTAATAAACTCATCTAAGATATTATAAAATAAGACACTATCCAAATTTGGTTCGATTTGGAGTATTATTTCGGAAGTTATAGTGATTTTAAATTTTCAAGTGGTAGCCTGATTTCAAGTGGTCCCGCTTAACTTAAATATCTGCCACTTTATTAAAAATGGCGGATAAACTTCATTAATAAACTTCATTGAGATCCTTATGTGGCCTGTATTTACATCAAAATTCAAGCAAATCTTGCTTTAAATATGCTTTTTACAAAGTCGGTTTGAAATTTTCAAGTGGCTGCCACTTGAAAACAAAAAGTCGGAGCAACTTGGTTAACGAACTCATCCAAGATATTTATAAGATTAGTTCACTGTCCAAATTTGGTTCGATTTCGAGTATTATTTCGGGAGTTATCGTGGTGACAAAATTTTCATTATAGATAGATAGATAGATAGATAGATAGATATATAGATAAACGAAGTGATTGCAATAGGTCGATTTCTAAAGAAATCAACCTAAAAATTAATATATGCATAAAAGCATGTTTTGTGTAGATTGTTGTATGGAAATCATTCATCTTTCATTCACTGGGCTACCCAAAATATTCGACTATATTGCGGCTATACTTGGACATTGCATGGATTTTTTATTTTATTTTCTTTTTTTTAAGTAAGACTAAATTTAAGTACACAATATTGCTTATAGTGCATTTTGATCATAGACAATATACAGGGCTACCCAAAATGAAGCTATACGTAGTTTTCTATTGAATATAATTGATTAATGTGCTACATAATACTATGTCGGCAAAGACTGCTCAGGAAGCAAAATTAATTTTTCATATGCATACTGTAAACATAATATTATATATATATATAATATTACGTTTTGAGGTGCCCTGATTACGAAAGCTCAATTTTTAGGGGTCGATCTGTATGTTTATCTATTATCAGCATAATCTTAGAAACAAATAACTGCAGGAAATTCAAATTTGGCATTCTGAAGTCCATATTAGGTTTCCACTTAAAATTTGATCAAGCCTGGCAACTTCGAAAGCAAATTAATAAAAATTTTGTTTGTTATTTTTAACAATTGTATGCACTATATTTGAACGGGGTTTGAGCGGTGTTGGTAGCCCCTTCACGGAGAATTACGTGTCAAATAAAATCTTTCTAAACCTATTTTAGATTATTTTAAAAGTACATTGAACTTTATTATCTTACGTAATAGATCTTAAGACATAATGTGCAATTCATCTACAATTCCATTTCTATCACTTTGTTTAAACGCAGTTGTCTTTGTTATTGTTCAAATGAAACTAACACATTTTATCTCTTATTTCAGAAATAGAAAGCAATAATAAAAATTCTAAATAATTTTGAATTGGCGGAAACGATTTTTCTTCGCAATAAATAACCCAATTTGATGTTATCACGACATTATTTTCTATAAATTTCTATATTTTAGTGTCAGTCTATCAATTAACATGTGCAAAAATTTAAACAGCATAGCTTCACAACATAAATATTTTACCTGTGTAGATTGCTGCACTTTTACGCAGTAGATGCAGTAGATGCTGAGACTTAGCGAAAATCGAAATGAGGTGTATATAGCAACACCACTTGTCGGTCCATATACATCCTGATTACTTCCGTGATATTTTTCACAGCAGCCATCTTATATATAAGTTCAGAAATAATCTGTGATATAATCTTTCCGTAAACAAGAAAAACTGCAGCATAGCAGCAATACTTGTTAACTGATACTTAAAAAATTGAATTAGCTTAGTTATTTTATGACATTTTTTATATATTAAGTTTTGTGCAATTAATACAGTATAGAATTCAGGATAAAAATATTTTTTTAAAATTGGAGAAATTGCAGCCTATTAACGTGAACATTTGAGCGATATGCAATACAAGTTGAAAGACATAGATTTATACTAAAGTGCAATACAATTTATTTTTTAAGAAATTCTGCTCATTGTCTCTTTATTTTTTAAGAAATTCTGCTGATTGTTTCTTTATTTTGAGCAGATGTAAAATGTTTCATACACACGCACAGAGAGACAAATAACCAACATCTCAAAAACGGTCAGGAGGAGTGTAGAAATTCATAAACGGATTAAACCAGCTCTCGAAAAATTTTAAGAATCCTAATTCCTGTAAAAGTAAGCAAAAATTTAAATAAAAGAATAGCCAAAAAAAAAAAAAAAAAACTGCTGAAATGTTTTTCCATTTGGTACGAAGTTTCAATTAATTTCCTCTTCTTCTTCTTCTTCTTCTTCTTTTTTTTTTTTTTTTTTTGCATAAAAGACAAATAAGAGCGAATTTTTATTGATTATTATATCATATAATTAAACGTTAACGCATTTTTTATATCTGTTATTAAGTTGCTAATTATAGCATATAAACTATCATGTATAAAACCTTTTTCATATATCAAATATTGTAATGAAAGTATGGATTTTCTTTAATTAGTTCCCCATCATACTATAGGTATAGGCAACTTAGGTAATCATAAAAATTTTCTACTTCGGTTTTTTCACTTTTTTACACGTTTTCAGGAGTGAGGATTCCGAAAATGACCAAATTTGTATAGTGTCCGTCTGTAGGGTGTTTGTTAGCTTGTTAGTCCGTTAGTATGTTAGTCTGTGTACACGTTATCTCAAGAACAAATTGTTGCAGAGAGGTCAGATCAGTTTTAAAATAATACTTTCGACACTGGCAAGAACCCTATGCAACATTCGAATTAAAAAACTTCGTTAGTTAACAGAAATTTAAGATTTTCTTAACATGGGAGAATAGAACAAAATTTCACTTAAACGTGCATTAAATGGAATAGTTTTACTGTAAAAATGTCAGGTAAGTTTTAAAATATAAGTTTTGATTCCAGAATGTACACCAGTAACTATAAACATGCTAATTTGAAAATTTCGCAAATTACTGGAAATTTATGAATTTCTTAACATGGCAGAATAGGGCAAAATTTCACATAAACGTCAATCTTGAGGGATATTTTCATCGTAAAGATGTCAGACCACTTTTAAAATATTATTTAGGATACTGGCATGAATATTATTGACTGAATTTCCCAATATAAAAATTTCGTAAGTTATTGGAAATTTACGAATTTCTTAACATTTCAGCATAGGGCAAAATTTCACATAAACGTAAATCTTGAGGGATGTTTTCATCGTAACGATGTCAGAACACTTTTAAAATATTATTTAGGATACTGGTATGAATATCATAGACTATGAATTTTCCAATTTAAAAAATTCGTAATTTCGTTGGAATTTACGATTTACTTAAAATGGCAGAATAAGGCAAAATTGAACATAAACTTCCATTTTGAGGATCATAAATATATCAGACAACTTCGAAATAACATTTATGATACTTGTTTGAACAAGATTTAATACAAATATTCTAATTGGAAAGGCCCACCAGCGGCCGAGCGGTTCTGCGCTCAAAGCTGGTAGATGGGAGGTGCCGGGTTCGATCCCAGGTCGCGCTCATCGACCTAGCCGTTTGGAGTTTTCCGTGGTTTCCTCCGAAACTCGCGTAAATACGGGCTAGGACCCTTTAGAAAGACCCCCACGGAGGGCATTGCCCCCCTAGGCCTAGGACACATCAGGAGTCAATCGGCCTTAAATCCTACAACAACCAATCTAATTGGAAAATTTCGTAAGTTATTTGTAATTTAAGATTTTACCAGCATAGCTTAATTCAAAATTTTCCATATAAATATGCATTTTGAGGATTATTGCATTGGAAATAGTAGCAGGAAAACTAAACTATGAAACTGACCTGAATAAAATAAATAGATTAGAATAAGTTAAATTGAAGTGAATGGTGGATACCCTACCAAGATGGGGTTTCATTCTGTCACTGTGTCAAGCGTTTAGTCAAATTCATTTATCATAACATGACAATCATGTTAAGAGAATATCCTGTAGTAGAAATTTATGAGAATATGTATATGATGGGGAACTGAGCAGAGTCCACCTATGCCAACTAGTTTTTAAAAATGATAATGATACTGTGTGAATATATATCTATTTTTAAATTGTAAATAATAGAATCGTTTTAAAATATAAAGTATCTTCTGTCAGAAAATTGTCTAATAAAAGTTTCAGCTAAAATCTGAAGAAAAGATTGACAAAAGAAAATATTACTATGATAAAATTTTTAAGTTATTTAGGAAAACTTACATTTCTCCAGCTGTCATGCTGGCTCTGTCTTTTACTGCTACCCACAGTTGATGACAGATATTCGAGTACGCAAATCCCATCACGAGGGAAGGAGCTAACAGAATTAGAAGAAGCATGTAGATTTCGTAAGCGCACCAAAGCCAAGGTTGTAACCAATTGCGGACGCACCAGTATGCCCGATGACGAATTCCAGTTCCATAGTGAATCTATAAATATATTTATATACAAATTCAAAGAGCAAGATAGGAAAATCAACTTTGGCAAACTTTTCTATTTATTTATTTATTCATTTACTTTTTTATATAACTATTACATTCATGAAATTTTTCCATTGGTATGTGACATTATCATTATTATTATTTATTTTATTTTTTTAATAATTTATGTAATTACATAATATGTTACAACTGACAAACTGGGGATTTTGTTTCAAAAATTTTTCACGATTTGCGCTACAATTATATTTTAGCCTCTAACGCAGATAATCCTATTAAACCTAATGCGTTAAATGTTCATTATCAGAAATTTTGATTAGGGAATTTTGAAGTACATTATCTTAAGGAAAATGTTGCTAATTCCCATTGTTTGTAATATTGCTGTCATCTATTTCTTGAGGTCTCTCATATATGGAATTTCAAAATTTCGATATTTAAGAACCTTATTACCATATGTTTATTGTATAAAAGCTACTCCTTAAATTCTGCAATTTATTTTGTTAAACGCAAACTAAATTTATGTAAGAGAAAAAAAAAAAAATTGAAACAGTCAAGAATTTTATTAAGCTACAAATTTTATTAAAAATAAATAAATAAATAAAAGACATGTAAATATATTTTAAACATGAACTATTATTTTTAAAATATAGTGTTCATACAAATTGCTTTAGAATAAATGCAAATTACGAGTGTATTTTAAGCGTCACAGCTGTTAAAAGTATGTAAAAGATAATGTATAAATTCAGTGTTATATATTTATAGCAATACGTTTAACTCCAAAAACTGTTTATATTATAAAATTCTATTTTTTAAATTGCTAAAAAGAATTTTTTTAAATGACATAATTTCTTATAAAAGTCAATACAAACATATGTCATTCATAGACACCGTTAAAACTTTTTCAGATATCCTTTCACAATGTACGTGAAACAATTCTCATTATTGTTTACATGCATCTGTATCCGAATTTTTTTTTAAAATAATAACTATAGTATAACTTAAAAATTCATAAGTATTTTTAATGTAAAACTTTCAAATTTATACATTTAAAATATTTCAAAATCTTCATATCGTTTACACTATGCATTTTTACGCCAAAGATAGTAAAAATATGATCTCAGACAAAACTACACAACTTTTTTATCTTCAAAATCAATATGATATAGAATGATAAATATTTGTTTATGATTCAACAACCTCAACACGGATAACTTTGAAGAATCTAAAACTTGTAAATAATAATTGTGGAATGTATCTATGAATTGTCTCAGTAAAGCTAACAATTACAAAATAAAACCAGAGTCGAGATAAAATTCCCATAAACTTTAAAATTAATATGCGATAAATAGTCAATACTATATTTAGTTGCTTTCCTGAAAATAAAGAAAGAGATCTATATTGTACGAAATAAATTTTGCGGTTTATATAAATAGTTAATGCCTGAAGATAAACTCAAATTTGCCGAAAAATTTATATTATAAAATGTTCTATACACATGTAAAATAAAAAAATACTTCGAATCTTTCATTAATTTTATATTCTTGTAAAAAAAAACTATTCAGTTTAGATTGTCGCGATTCTTGATGTGGTTTGGTTTTGAAACCTGTACCCCCCCCCCCTCTCTCTCTCTCTGAGCAGAATGTAAGAAACTGAGCAGAATGTAAGAAACTAATAAGAAACTCATTGACGGATTCTAACTCCTCATCCTGAAGCCATTTAGATAGCGTTGCTACAGCACTCTATCTGTAGTGAATACGTCGATGTACGAACGATGTGACTCGTGTTGTCCTTGCATCGTTGCCGTACTATAAGTGTGCTGTGCTCATGTCAGCTTCAAAGCCCTCGAAGATGTACAGCCCGACATGACAGACTTTAGGGGACTCTCTACCTATTGTCTCCGAAAGCCGAAGACAATGTTATTCTATGGGAAATTTTTCCCCATTATAATTCATTAACTAATGAATACTTTTAAATTCCGTTTTCACTTGCCGATAATTCACAACTATTAAACAATTTATCGCTTTCTAATTTTTTTTTTTTTTTTTAATATTTTATTTTTTAAACTCAAAAAGAAAAAAATTCACATTGTGAAAATTTGCATTTTACAGTCTCAAAATAAAATATAATTTTTTTTTTTTTTTTTAATAATTCTTAGAAAGCAATAAACTGTTTAATAGGTGCGAATATTTGGAAAGTGAAAACGGAATTTAAAAGTATGTATTAGTTAATGAATTATAATGGGGCGAAATTCTCCATAGAATAACATTGGCTGTGGCTTCTGGAGACGATAAGTGGAGAGACTTCTTTTAATGCATTGAAATTTTTACGAACTTTCGGAAGTCTCCCGTCGCCATCAGTTTTTCTGGAGAGAAGCAGATGATTTTGACTGTTTATTTAACCGTCCGCGTTTGCTTGTGTTATGACACTTGGGTGTGGTTTTATTTTGTGTCTCTCCAGGCAGAAAATAAGATTGCTGGCTTCAAGCAAAAAAATAATCTACTGAATTTTGTAATTTCTTATATTGCCTGTAAGATGGCGTAGCTAGAGCGTAAATAAATGCAAAAAGTTAATTTATTACTTAAATATTTACATTTATTTTACAAATATTTAATCCACAAAATCTTTTTCGTTATGGAAATCAATTATTTCTGAATAGTCGTTAATCCCAAACCTTCTAGTTTATTTTATGATTTTAAAAAATTATAACATGGAAAAAACAGAATTCAAGGGAAAAAAATTAAAGTTTCATTTCAAGGACAAAGGAAGAAAATGAAAATATGAGTGATGTAATTTATTAGAAATGCATCTAAATATTTTTAAGTGGTGTAAAAAAAGAAAAGAAATCCAAATTTCAAATAAGAATCGTAATAATTATAATAAATGTGTAACATAATTTACCAAAAGCTTTTTTTAATTATTATTAAAAAACTAGCTAATCAATAAATATTCACAACTAAAAAAATATTTGTTCCTCAAATTTTTGTTAAAAACAGAAGGAATATTAATAACTATGACAGGTTTGATAAAATTAAAATATGTAACAATCTTTGATTTTTCCTCTTTAGTTCAAAGAGAGATTTTAATTTCCTTAAGAATGTAGATAAATTAAGGAAAAGGAAAAAAAAAGAAAGAAAGGATGAAAGAAAAGAAAAAAATAGCGGAATATATAAAAGTTATAGAACAAAAATTAAGTCATGCCGGTGTTTTTCTTTTTGAATAATTACCGAGGTAAAACAACACCGGTTCCTCTTGCAATCCATCAACGTGAATGTCGATGCTTTTTGACTTTGACAAGAATCAATGCATGAACTAACTTATAGATTTTAAGAGAAAAATACTTTATTCCTAAGAAATATACTGTTTGATATAATGTAATAAAAATATGAAGTAATAATGATATATAAAGCAGTTAATGCAATATTAGACGAAATTGTAGATAGACATATGCATAAATTTTCATACACATTTATGGAAAAAGATAAGACTAATTTTAAAACTTACTTTAATCAATTACTCAAAAAATTTTAATTTTAGAAATAAATATATACTTATAGGTCAATACATTATGACTTTGACTAACGTAACATTTGCAAAAGAGTTAACTGAATAATTAACTTATAATTCCATTCAAAACTTCAAGTGAAAGTTTCTTTCTTTCTTATAATATTAAAATGCGTTCAGAAATTAATGAATAGTAGCGTACATATTAACTTATGAATTAATTTTTAACTGTTTTTGCTTAAAAAAAAACTGCAATCAATGTAAAATACTTTAATCTTAAATTTACGCTAGTTACAAATCATTATTTTAGGGAAAACAATTTGGAATGTCATAATTGCTGAAACGTTAGTGAAAGAACTCCATAAGGAGACTCCAAAAACTTTTAGGTTCTGTGTGTATGTACCTTTGTTTCGTGATAGAAGCCTCAAAAATAAAATAAAATAAAATAAATAAAACTGATTGACATACAGACTAGTTGACGAGTTCATGAGCCACGCGAAACTACTTGTATGTATTTTGGCGTACATACTAATAATAGTTCGTGTACAAGGACGCAGCAAAATTTTTTGTTATCATTACAGCCTATGAACAGAATTTGTATAGAGTGCGAATACGAGTTAAAAAATGTATCGATTGGCTTGCAAATTGGTAGACATGTTCATGCACTGTACAGAGATAGCTATGTCTATATTGTTTAAAATTCGTGTACAGAAACACAAGAAAATAATTCTTACATCTTTAAGGTCTATAGACAGAATTTTTCAAATCGTATTTTAACGTAGTTACACTGCATTTAAGAAAATAAAACTAACATACGTTATTGAGATTCCTAAAAGCATATTTCCTGCACAAAAATATGTATTTAGACTTAATGTACAGAATATTAGAAAAATTGTGAGGTTGAGACAATGGAAGGTCGTCACAGTTTTAAAATTGAGCTGGATCCAGCGACTCCCAGTGACGCAATAGATGGGGGAATAGGAAGGTCGACGTAAACGGTCGGCGAAGTTTCAGATAAAGTCGGAATGATTTTGCGCCGGGATGGATCTGCAACAGAGAAAGTAACTTGCGGAGTGTGAAGTGGATATGAACAGGTTTTGAAGGTTTGTCAAGTGAAGTAATTGGAGGCAGTCAAGTTAAGGATAAATATCGAGGTATTTTTGTAGAGCGTGTGGTGTTGATGAGGATATATATTTATGCTAGCGCTTAGTTATTAAGTGGATTAGATAGTGGAGTTTTATAACATGGCGAGTATTGCGGTGTCGCTATCGTAGAATTAGAGTGGAAAAATTCGTAGCCCAGGGAATCCTACCATCTTAAGCAAGTTTGAGAAGTGTAATGGTTACAACGAGAGCAGTGTCCATCTTCCTTCTGTTATCTCTACAGGGTAAGAATTAAGTTTTATATCTCTCTAAATTGTTCATTCATTTAACTTATTGATTGAGTTCCGGGAAAAGTCATCCCTGCTGGCCTTAAGTTCAAATAAAAGCTTTATTTATGTTTTATATTCAAGTCTCGTGCTCCCCAATTATCTATTTAGTTATCCAATTAATTAATTAAGAGGGAGTCGGCAACCACACAGACTTCACAAAATGACAATGTTACGTAATCATCCAAATTATGTCAAATTTAAAATAATTATTCATGAGCTAAATATAATTAGTTTTATAGGTTTTACTGATGTATATAATGTTTATGTCTAGTTTAAAGAGACACACAAAACAATTTCAAAACATCAGAGTCTATGCACAAATTTTTATGTAAGATCCTTTCAACAATATTATAATGCATTCAACATGTTGAAATTAACATACAGTATTAAGATGTTTAAAAGCATGTTTTCTCTGGAAAAGGGTATATAAATATTGAAAAATTTATTTACGGGACCTCAAAAAATAATTTCGATGTCATTCTGTAATCACCCAAATCATGTCAAATACGGTTCAAACATTAATGAGTTACAAGGAATTAGTTGTGTAGTTTTTATTGATGCATATAATGTTTGTCAATCGTGTACAGGGACACACAAAACAATTTCGTACCATTACGGTCTACAGACGGTGTTTCTTATAAGTGCATTTTAACGTAGTTACACTCAAGTAACATAATGAAATAAACGTACATAAGTAAAATACTTAAGAGCTTCTTTTCTGTAGAAAATGGAAGGCATAGAGTTGATAATTAGTTTACCGGGCTGCACAAATTAATTTCGATATGTTATGCAATCATTTGGCATCAAATTTCGAACAAGTATTTCTGAGTTACAAGGAATTAACCCAAGGGTATGAGTTACAAGGAATATATACACATGTAGACAAATAGATGTAGACAGTTAGATGCAACGAGGCGAGGGTTGAAGGGTCGGTAGCCCCCCTGAGAAATCTATCTGGTTATGTACCGAGTTAATCATATAGATGTACGTGTATTTACAAGCGCACACACACACATACATACATATATATATATTTAATAATATAGAATAAATAAAAATGGTATAACAGAATAATGAATGATGCCAGTGGAACTTTGAGGCTACTGATCTTCATATCCACTAGTTTAATAATAAAGTTGCTATTTCTTTTTTTTTTTAACTTTGAACATGTTAATATTATATGAAGTAACACAGATTTTTAGAGTGCAGCTTTTAGAGTCATCATAAGCATAATAATTGCATTAACCTATTGTAAATATTGTGTTGATGATAAAAAAAATCCGTGCAAGATAAAATGATAGGGTGTATTATACAAAAAAAATATTTGCCTGCTGAAGCGCCACTGCCGGTAGTGGTTGAGAGGCAAAATACAAACATTAGCAACAGGATAGTTTAGAGAAACCTTTAAGTTCAAATTTATGCAAATGCTTCATCAAAGTAATTATAGTGTACTTATTTTTTCAAAAATATTTTCGATAGAAAAGAAAATATTGTATATGACACTTACCGCCCAAATTAGCAAAAATCGGACACATTTCCCATACACGTTGAGCTGCTTACTTTCTGCATAAAAAACAAGTTGGTTGGTTAGATTTTACGTCGCACTAGTGCTGCGTAGATGGTCAACTGGCGACGATCTGGGACACATCCCTGGAGATGGTCCGGAGACATGCCATCGCAATTTTGATCCTCCACGGAAGGGGTGACTCTCCCGCTTCGGTGACCCCCAGAGGTATAATTTTTGATGGGAACATGGAGGACATTGCGGACACGACAGATTTTACGTGCACCAGCCACCATTAGTGTACACGACGGTCTTCAGCCGGCTCGAGTACCAAACCCGCAATCTTCCAATTACGAGGCCGGCGCTCTACCGACTGGGCTACTGCGGCCCCATAAAAAACAGGATTACAGCATTTCTATTTTTTACGTGCATTTTGTCATTTTGACAGCATTATTTTATAACAGCATTATTTTAAATGCTATTTTAACATTAAAGCTTTATTTATTTTATTTTATTAATTTATTTATTTTTAGAAAATGCTGGTGACAAAACTATAAAAAGTATTTAAAATTAGAACTGATGCGAAATCGTTGATAAAGGAGTAACCCTTGTGTCATGACGCATCTATCCAGATGCATCTATATATTGTCTTTCACACGTTTTCTTTCTATACTTCATATATAAGATGAAGTTATTTATATATTATTAACAAAAAGCGCTGAACCAAAAACCTCAAACTGAGTATTAAAAAAAATAAACAAAGTTAATTAAACTACAAAGTTTGGAATTAAAAAAATAAATAAATAAATACACATACCTGAACAAAGGCAATAGGAATTGCAGTGACAATAGATAAGCACCAAATTACGATGATTACACGTCTTGCTTGACTCATGGTGCATTGATAACTTGATTTTACTGTTTGCTTTAAGGCATAATATCTTTAAAAAGTAAAAAAATAAAAATTGTACACTAAAAACATACTGAATATTTTTTTTTTTTTTTTTTTTAATTTAATCATGGTTGTACAATAATTACTTTATAAAAATGTCTAATCATATTCTATGCAACAAATAATTACGGAAGTTTAAACTTACGGGATATACTTGTAATTGAAAAATATATATATTAAGTCAGAAAGAAAAAAAAAAAAGAAAAAAGGATAAAAATTCATTTAAAACATCAACATTTCCTTTTTAATTTTATGAAAATTATCTAGAAGATTTCTGAATACATTTCATTTATAATTTTTTCTACTTATACCAATATTTATGGAATACGTTCCATTTTGTGTAAATCCAATGCAAATAATTATTTTATATTAATTATTTCTGTATTGCCATTTAAAAAATAAAGAAGATATATAAAAGTTAAAAAATGCTTTATTATTCCACAAAAAAATATAATATTCGACAAAAAAAAAAAAAAAAAAAAAAAAAAAAAAAAGTTATTTAAATCTAATGATTAATTTTTTTCTTGCAAAATATTCCCAAATAATGACGAATTTAGATAAGTAATATTTTTTTAGTCATTATAATGATCAAAATACTAGAAGGAATTTATTTAAAAATAAATTTATGTATGCATTAATTTCTAATTTCGCATAATTTATGGCGTATAGATGATACATTTACTAATTAACATGAACTCTCTTTTTCTTTATAAATACATACTTTTCATCATTAAAGTAAAATTTAATATTTATTATATTGTTAACAAAAACTGTGTGACTTGATTTATTTATGTCTGTTTAAATAAATTAATTTCCTTCTCTGTACTAACATTTTGTAACAAAAGTTTTTAAATATTTATTTTAAAGTAAATATGTTTCTAAATACTATAGATAAATTTATGTCTTTAATATTATATTTGTTATTTATATGACTAAACTTAGATTTGAAAAAAAAAAATAAGTTTCTCTGTGTTTCATATTTCAAATTAAAAAAAAAAAAAAAAAAAAAAAAAGAAAAAGAAAAAGAAAGAAAGAAAGAAATGCTTAAAATATGATAAATTTCCTTCTTTATTTGGAAATTATATGTTTAAAAAAGTAATTTTTTAATAAATAAAAATAATTAATTAATGGGTAACACACACACACAAAAAAACAAAACAAAATCTTCTTGCAAACACGTTTTATTGACACAAGATGATTTTAAAAAGACATCGTTATATTTTTTATTAATTTTTTATATATTAATAAAATATTCTATTTCTGCTTAAGATGTCAGACTAATATTTGATTTTTCTTCAACAAATAAAATATTTTAATGAGATTTTCTAAGCCGTTATGCATTTTTCATTTTATTTAATTTTTCATAACGAAATATTTATTCACTTTCTATATTTATGTAAGTAGATCAAAAACATCTTGGATTAAAAAAATTTTAATAAATTGAACTGATCTTTTGCATAAAATTTATATGTTTATTTCGATGCCGCAGTCACATAAAAAAAAAAAAAAAAAAAAAAAAAAAAAAACTATTTCATGCTTAAAGATTTTTTTTATAAGCTTGTGAAAGCACTTCGAATATATTGTAAAAAATTAATTAAAAAAATCTTTCAGGTTTAATTCAATGAAATTTAGAAAATAAATATTGAATTATTGTTTTTATAATTTTATGATTGCAATCAGGATTTGGCACAGTAAAAAAGTTATGAAACAGTAAAGAAAGAAAACAATTCTTTTAAAATTATGAATGTAGTTTAGAAAATTTCCAATTTTATGTTTAAATAAGTATTGACACAAAATAATGTGATTCAAATCTATTGAAATTACATAAACAATATATTACTTATTGTAACACAGCAGACGAATTTTGGTCAAAAATTTAAATTTTATATAGAAAACCTCCCTTACTGGCATAAACTTTAATGAATTTTAGTCATCAATCATTAGGTAAATTAGTAAAATGTATATCGAATATATTATTATTATTATTATTATTATTATTTTAATCGTTCTATCAATAAAAATGAATAAATGATTGGCAAAATGTATGGGCACTTTGGACGAAGGCTGATGTGTACATAATTTAATTCTATGTTAGTGGGTTAGATAATAGACATTTATATTTAAAAAATCATGGTTTGTTTCAAACATTTTTTTTCAAAACAGGACTCTTTTGCATCTGTGCAAAACTATCACATTACAATATGTTGTCCTAGTACAGTGTTTTTTTTTTTTTTTTTTTTTTTTTTTTTTTTTTTTTAACCAAAAATAAATTGACCTATGCCTTAACATACGGTTAAAATTAACCATGCAACACATTTCTTCAGGCAAAAATATTAGCAAAATGTTTATTTTTTTAATTATTATTATTATTATTATTATTATTTCTATTATTATTATTCTCTGTCATGATGTCTTCATTCATAATTGGACTTTGTACTAAATCTTTGTACCACTTTGTCTGTGGTAATACAGACTAAATAAGATAATATTTAATTCACTTTCATTAAAATTTTGTAAATAATGTTTTCTGTCTACATATTTTTTCCTTGTTTCTCTTTTTGTTTAATATTTAAGAAACTTACAACTGTGGTATCATACAGCTCCGATGAATAATCTGGTTAATTAAATTAAAAAAAGCATAAATATGAAATTTTAAATATAGATAAAGGAATCCTGTAAAAGTCAAATGGACCACGAAATAAAACACAATAGTAAACATTCCTATAAAGTTCTGTGTATAAGTACTTCGACTTTGTAAATACAATTAATATCTGTATCTATTCATATTCTAAATGTATCTAATTGTAATATTTTCCTTCCGCTGGTTGATCACTGGAACCGTTTCAGAGGAGATAGAATTGACGATATTAGTTAGGCGGTTTCGGCTAGCCATGATAAGTCACGATAAACCTTTTTAGCTTCAGTCACGACAAAAGAACCTCAATTTATGTCATGAGATAACTCAACAACATAGACAAATAACTTTCCTGAGAAGATATGTGTTTGTTAAATTTCTTAGCATCGTAAACAATGTTAGGTATTATGAGTCAGATACGTGTCCTAATATCACTGGGCTCGTCTCAGAGGAGATAGCGTTAACAGTTAAGTTTTAAGCAGGTCGTGTTAACTCAAAGTAAGTTTTGAAGCATCAGGCATGTCTCGATGTCCTATTATACTAATGAACATTAAAATGACTATACAAAAGTGTAGTTTGTTAGAAACGTCAAATCTGCGTCAGGTGTAGATGTCCCCATAAATACTTCGCCTAAAGAAGAGATATACACTATAATGTGTCAAACAACAAAACTGTACTAAAAAATACTCTTAAGCTTATGTTCTATACCGAAGAATCTGGCTTATACTTGAAACATCAAGAGTTTGCCAGTGTGAAGCTGTTATAAAAACGTAAATTTTCATATGCCATTATCGTTTTGATGTAGTGCCTGGTGAAAATGTATGGGTGTCATTGAATATCACTGACACTTCTTATTACATAGTCATTAATAGTCTGAGTCTTCCTGTATTTTTAAGGCGTTAAGAACAGTAGCTGGTCTATTTCATTATGAACTATATTGTGCCATGATTTATAAAGTTACGCATTGATGCGTGTTGCTTTTGCTATCCTAATTTTCCATATACAGGGTGACTGTTTTCTGCTGAGAATGACTATCAGATTTCCCACCCAATGATTAAAAGTTCTTCCATTACAGTCATTGGTTTGTCAGATGATTGACTCTTCAAATATTGCCAGCCAGTGCAGTTGATACAATCTTACATAGAGTTGAAGCTAAAGAGAATGAAATACCAGTATGTGTCTTCTGAGCTTGATTCATATCAATGTCCAGTTTTATTAGCGACATGATTACTATACTGAACACATAAAAAAAAGGGGGGAAAAACATTGTTAATTGCTAGCATTCATTAATTTTGTTTGAGTTCGTGTCAATTGATATCGTATTTTCTTTTCAATTCTTCAAAAGTCATGAAAGGTTACCATTAAAATAATGTTTCAAAGTAAAAAAAAGTAAAACAAAATCATAATATACCTCTCAACACTAATAGATGTAAGAGTAAAAACAGAACAAATTACTGAAACATTCTGGATGTAGTGCACGAACTTGCAGCAAAATTCTCCCAGTGTCCAAGAGTACGAAAATAACATACCAAACTGTAAAACAATACAAAAATTATATATTAATACACATTTCCTACAAATTTAAGTCAGATAAATAATTCAATGTCCAATATCAAAAGATATCAACAAAAGAATAAGTGAAATGCTAAAATATTCACAATATTTTATGAAATAAAATATCCATAAATAAATAGAATTTTTTTAATAGAAAACTAAATTTAAAATATTATGCAATATTTCGAGGTTAGCTAAAAAGCATTAATATTTCAATATTTTTAACAAATAATTTAAAAGCAACTTTAGAGAAAAATATTTTTCATATAATAAACCCTCGTCGTTCAATTTATATTTTTAAAATAGTGAGATGTAACATATTAATATAGTATGCGTTAAAATACATTATCACTAAAATTTTTTAATCATGGAATTTTTCTGCATGATGTTGTTAATTTAGGTTTATGGTCTTTGATAAAATTTATAAAATATTTTTTTTTCCATAACACTGTAACATTCATAATCTAATATTTTCTAATGAATTTTACATCTTGCATTCTTCACTAAAGCCCATTATATTGTTTTGAATATTTTCATCGTTGATTTTTTAAAAAATTCGATAGAAAGATTATTTAAAAAGCACATGATGTTAATATACATTTAAAACGCGTTATATACAGCTGGTGGTGCTATATTTCAGCTTTCAGTGGTACTGTATATTAATATTACTAATACTAAATTTAATAAATTGTTATGTTGTTGTACACTGACAAACATGTTTGTACACATTTTACAAATGAATAATTTTAAAATTATATACTTTACAATAAATAATTTTAAACTTTTTGTATAATAACGTGTAAATAAAATTTTAGTATAACTATGTGCAATTATAGAAATCCATTTTTCAGTGGTTTAGAAGATATATTTTGATTAATATTTTATGAGCTTCTTACAAACATATACATTTATGGCAGAAGTATGGAACAGAAAAGAGATTTAATATTTGTCTTACATATATGTAACATATTAAACAATATGGAAACATTGAAAAAGCAATATATTTTAACCTAATAGAAAAAAAAAAAAAAAAAAAAAAAAAAAAAAAAAAACATGAAGACTTCAGTTAAAAATAAACTTATGAATAAAATTATATTTGATTTAGCTATAACTCTCAATACATTTCACTTGCTTACCTTATTATATTTTATTTTGAACTGAAAAAATAGATAAGTACTAAATAATTTGTTCTAGAATTCAGTACTTTTTTCCCCTTTATATCTATATCTATATCTATATCTATATCTATATCTATATATATATATATTATTTTTGTGTGTGTAAAATGCTCTATTTTATCTTCAGTTTACTGTTACTAGTGTCACCCAGTAGTCGAAACTTGACCAATGGATTAATTAATTAATCAATTGATTAATTAATTAATTTATCCTTAAAAAAAAATCGTTATTAGAATTTTTATGTACATAATGATTCATATCCCTATGAAATTCACTCTTTATTCCACTGTATTTTCCTCTCAATCAGACTGATCAAAATTTTTCTGCTGGGCATTTCGATAGCAAAGAATATCTGTGTACTATATCAAAACAATGCACCAAAAGTTTGAAAAAAAAATCTTACTCACTTCTTCTACCAGACAAATGAAAAATAAACACAGAAAAATACAAAAATACAAAAATAATCTGAACTACTAGCCGTTGTATTGCATTTTGGAAAATTGCACATTCAAATTTAACAACTTTCTTATATTGTAATTTTAACTGAAAAGATTATACGTATAAAATGCAAAACATATAAAAATAAAGGTATTTTCTTTTGCTTTCTTGGCCTTATATGAAATTTTTTTCGATTTGGTACCGATTCAGGCGTTCCCAGTTGAGACGGTGATAGAAAATTGTCCCAGTTGAGACGGTGATAGAAAATTGTCCCAGTTGAGGCGGTGGGTGGAAAAGCACTGGTAACCGGTTTTGAGGTTACCACAATTGGCTTAGAAGCGCCCTGAAACCACCGTTAGGAATTTAGATCCTTCCACTAAAAGTAATGAAATAGTGCTAATAGTAATGCGTGGCGCATGTAACGCATGCCGAACACACGTAACTCGCTTTCACAGCAATCGGTATCACGCACGTATTTTCGCTTCGCTCACATGAAAACCAAAAAAATATCACTGGACACCCCTACCTTGCTGTGCATAAATCTGAGAACGCATGTAACTCGTTTCCGCAGTAATCAGTATCACGCACATATGTTTGCTTCGCTCACATGAAAACAAAACAAAAAAAAAAAATCACTGGACACCCCTACCACGCTGTGCAAGAATCTGAGAACGCATGTAACTCGTTTTCGACACAATCAGTATCACGCACGTATGTTCGCTTCGCTCACATGAAAACCATAAAACAAATCACTGGACATCCCCCCCAACTTTGCTGTGCATGAATCTGAGAATGCATGTAACTCGTTTTCACAGCAATCAGTATCACGCACGTATGTTCGCTTCGCTCACATCCAAGACATTTGAAGCATAGGTTCACTGTCCGACTGTGGTTTAAATCAGTGCCGTGTTTCAAAAGTTAATTTTATGGCAAATTTTCAAGAGGCGGTCTAAGTGGTTGCAACTTGGAAACAAAATGGCAAAACAACTTGCCCAGCAAAATCATCCAGTATACTTGTATAATATGTTCCTTGTCCAGTTCTGGTTGTATAATATGTTCCTTGTCCAGTTCTGGTTCAAATTAAATCAGTATTTCAAAAATTATCGTCATAAGAAATTTTCAGGTGCCACCACTTGGAAAAAAAAGCGTAGTGAGATGACCAGCGAACTTATCTGAGATATTTGAATGATAAATCCACTACCCAAATTTGATGCGAATTGACTCAGTATTACTAAAGTTACCATAATGACAAATTTTCAAGTGGCCGCCGCTTAGAAATAAAATTGCGTATCAAGTCACCAAGTGAACTTATCCTAGATATTTGAACCATAAGTTCATTATCCAACATTTATTTGAATCAGTTTAGTATTTTAAAAGTTATCGTGATGGCATACTTTCAAGTGGCAGTGTGATTTCAAGTGGATGGAACTTAGAAACCAGATGTCGGGACAAGTTGCCCAGTGAAAATATTAAAGATAATTATATGATAATATCACCGTCCAAATTTGGTTCGATTTGGAGTATTATTTCAGAAGTTATCATGATTTTAAATTTTCAAGTGCGAGCCTGATTTCAAGTGATCCCGCTTAACTTAAGATATCTGCCCCTTTATTAATAATAGCGGATATAGTTTACTAATAAACTTCATTGAGATCCTTATGTGGTCTGTATTTACATCAAAATTCAAACAATTTCGGAATACGCTTTTTACAATTTAAATTTGAAATTTTCAAGTGGTCTCCACTTGAAAACAAAATGGCGGAGCAAGTTGGTTAATAAACTCATCTGAGATATTTATAAGATAAGTTAAGACACTGTTCAAATTTGGTTCCATTTGGAGTATTATTTCGGAAGTTATCATGGTTTTAAATTTTCAAGTGGTAGCCTGATTTCAAATGGTCCCGCTTAACTTAAGATATCCGCCACTTTATTAAAAATGACGGATAAAGTTCACTAAAGTTATTTGAGACACTTGTATAATCTATGTATGCATCAAAATTAAAAAAAAAATAAATCGGAATACGCTTTTTACAATTGGAAGTTGAAATTTTCAAGTGGTCTCCACTTGAAAACAAAATGGCGTAGCAACTTGGTTAACAAACTATTCTGAGTTATTTATAGGATAAGTTTAGACACTGTCCAAATTTAATTTGATTTGGAGTATTATTTCAGAAGTTATTGTGATTTTAATTTTCAAGTGGTAGCGTGATTTCAAGTGGCCCCGCTTAACTTAAGGTATCTACCACTTTATTAAAAATGACGGATAAACTTCATTAATAAACTTCATTGAGACCCTTATGTGGTCTATATTTACATCAAATTTCAAACAAATTCGGAACACGCATTTTACAATTTGAATTTAAAATTTTCAAGTGGTTTCCACTTGAAAACAAAATGGCAGAACAACTTGGTTAATAAACTCATCTAAGATATTTAAAAGACAAGTTAAGACACTGTCTAAATTTGGTTCGATTTTGAGTATTATTTCGGAAGTTATAGTGATTTTAAATTTTCAAGTGGTAGCCTGATTTCAAGTGGTCCCGCTTAACTTAAGATATCTGCCACTTTTTTAAAAATGGTGGATAAACTTCATTAATAAACTTCATTGAGACCCTTATTTGGCCTCTATTTACAACAAAATTCAAGCAAGTCTTGCTTTAAATATGCTTTTTACAATGTGGGTTTGAAATATTCAAGTGGCTGCCACTTGAAAACAAAACGTCGGAGCAACTTGGTTAACGAACTCATCCAAGATATTTATTCGAGGGTTGCTATTTATATTTCTGGCCTAATAATGAAAAAACAAATATGTAGGATCGAAATTGGTTTTATTGTTTTTCAAAATATTCTCCATGATGATCAATACACTTTTGCATGCGTTTGAACCAATTTTCAAAGCACTTTTTCCAGTCCGATTGAGGTAACTCCAAAACATGCGTTTTGAATGCATCAACCGCTTCTTCGGGGGTCGAAAATCATTGTCCACGTAATTTATTTTTGATGTGTGGGAATAAGAAGAAGTCATTGGGTGCCAAATCAGGGCTGTACGGCGGATGACCCATCAGTTCGATCTTTCGCTGAGTCAGAAATGCATTTGTTTGAGTCGATGTGTGAGAGCTCGCATTGTCATGATGAAGAATGATTCGCCTGTTCTGCTTTTTTCGAATTTCTCCGATGACTTCTGGCCAACAAATGGTCGTGTACCATTCAGAATTGACCGTCCTGCGTTGCTCTAACGCCACTGTTGCCACATGAATGTTAATGCCGAAGAAACAGGCAATCATTTGTTTCGATGTGCTTCTTCCTCGAACAACTTTTGTTGGTTTTGCCTCGCCTTGGAAGACCCATACAGTTGATTGCTGTTTTGTTTCCGGCTCATATGCATAGATCCATGATACGTCACCTGTGTAGATGTTATACACAGCCTTTGATGTACCTTGAACGTATTTTTCCAACATTTCCTTGCACCAATCGACACGAGCCTTTTTTTGAGCGTTTGTCTGATTATGCGGGATCCAACGCGAACAAATTTTTTTTACGCTCAAATGTTCATGCAATATTTTATTGATGCTAGTCATACTAATGTCCAAAGACGCCTCAATCTCACGGTATGTCACATGACGATCTTGCTTTATCAGTTCACGCACAGCATCGATCTTTTCTGGCACAACAACGGATTTTGGACGACCTGCACGGGATTCGTCCTGGATCGAGCATCGACCACGATTAAATTCGTTATACCAATTTTTTACAGTGCTGTAGGATGGCGCTTTATCGCTGTATAAAGAATCAAGTTCATCGAAGCACTCTTGTCTTGACAATCCACGTCGAAAGTTATGAAAAATAATCGCACGAAAATTTTCACGATTCAATTCCATTTTTGAAAGAGAAGAACTTTTCAATTTACTGTCAACAACACAAATAAAGCTATAATGGTAAATCGTCTGCTGAATTTACGTTTAAAAATATCAAAACTTTCGATTAAAATCGTCTGCGGTCGCCTAGCAACACTTACTGTTGCCAAGGCCAGAAATATAAATAGCAACCCTCGTATGATCAGTTCACTATCGAAATTTGGTTCCATTTCGAGTATTATTTCGGGAGTTATCGTGATGACAAAATTTTCATTATAGATAGATAGATAGATAGATAGATAGATAGATAAGCGAAGTGATTGCAATAGGTCGATTTCTAAAGAAATCAACATAAAAAAAAAACAGTATAGTTACCATGTGCATTTTTTTTTTTTTTTTTTTTTTTTTTTTTTTGCTGCATTAAAATAACCCAACAGTGTAGATTGATGAAGATGCTGGCTACTGGAAATAGCTTTCTTTTCTAATACAGTTAAGGCTTTAAATTCTTCGTCTGTTGTACCTTGAATAGATGTAAGGTGCTCTCGAACGTTCTCCAGGGCTTCAATTGCTTCCGTCTTGTTGGGTGGGGTTTTATTCCCATTCTCGACATCGCTATCCTCACTTGAACTGTTTTGTTTTTCTTTTAAAAATTCAGATGTCAAATATTTTACAGTCGCTTGTTAGCAGATTGCAATGTCGTTATCAATGTTGACAAAAGCATTAACGTCACCCTTTTTCATTTACGATTTGCAGCAAAGTCTCTAATGGTTCCAAGTCGATGATGTCTTCATCGCTGAGGATTTCTTATGATTCGGCGTCTGCTACGAACCCTGCATGTCGGAAACAACTTGTGAAGAAACGGAACTCCAACTTTTGTCTGCATAGTTAATTGCATCTAAAACTGAAATTTCCAGCCTTTCGTTTCTATCCAATGCTTTTATCAGGTCCTTTACAAGCATTTTTTTATACTTTCATTTAAAGTCACGAATTATCCCTTAATCTAAAGGCTGAAGAATTGATGTTACATTTGTAGGAATAAAAAACATCTCGATCGCTTTTAAATTTTCGGGTGTGGTGTGGGCGGTACAGTTATCAACAATGATGGCAACTTTTCTTTTCTGAGGCGAAAACTGAGAATCAGTTTACGAATATGTCATTCCAAAATCGCTGTGGTCATCCATGCCTTTGAATTTGCTTTATAATAAACTTGAAGGTATTTAACATTTTTAAAGCAGCGTGGCTTCTTGCTTTTGCCTATCACAAGTACTTTTAGTTTTTCAGTTCCATTCATATTTGCTCCAAGCAGAAGCGTCACGCGTTGTTTGCTTGCTTTTCCAGAAGTGCACTTTTCACCCTTAAATGACAGAGTTTTATCGGGCAAAAGACGGTAAAAAAAGCTGGTCTCATCAAGATTAAAAACATTTGATGCATGAAACCTAGATAAAATGTCCTTTCGAACACTGTCCTTCCAGTCTTCTACAGCATCAACATCAACAGCTGCTGCTTCTCCGCAAATCGTTTTAAAAGAAAGGGAATGTCTGTCTTTGAAACGTTCCAGCCAACCATTGCTGCCGCCAAAATCTTCAATGTTCAAATCTTTAGCAATTTCCATGACTTTTTCTTTTAGCACCACGGAAGAAATTGACACATTCTGGGCTCTGGCATGTTTTAGTCATCGAACTAAAACCTCCTCGATATCGTCAAACATCGATTTCCTCAATCTCTTTCCTTTGCCTTCGTAGTCGGCTTCTTCAATAACTTGTTTCGATGAAAGAATATCGTTCAACGTAGTCCTGGGAATATGGTGATCTTTGGCAAAAGCTGTTTTTGAAACATTTGATTTTTCAAAAAGTGCAATTGGGTCTTTTTTTTTATTCTAAAGATAACGAGGTAAGTCTTCGTTTCCCTGACATGTTAAAAGCGTAGTCGCGCCACGAAATTGCAAGAGAGAAAAATAGCCCTTATAGCGGGGCTTACTCACTATGAAATGAAGTCAAACTCAGGAGAAATGAAAAAAGTCTACACTCGACAAAGTCGCAGCGAGAAGTGTGCTTTGAATGATTACCAGTGATAAGTACGATGCACGTGCATAGAATATTCCAAGAACTCAACTCCCCAAAAGGTGTATTGTATGGAAAGGAATGCTTAACCTACAGGTGTGTTGCTGAAGTGATAAGCAGGCTTGGCTTTCTTAAAGTGATGTGGGGGGGGGGACTGAAAGGGAATGCTTAACAACAATAGGGACCAACAGGTTTTGCTGATAAGACGCGCGTAATCGAAAATTTCCGGTAAAGGCTTGTTTTCTTAATTTTCGGGGCTGAAAAGACAGCACGGTGGCATGCAAAATCAGTGTTGCCAATTTGGGGGATTTGAAAAGCTTTTAGCGACAAAAAAATGTAAGTTTAGGATTAGCGACTTTTTTCGGTGATTTTTGAATTAGCTTTCGGCCATTTTTGTGGGTGACGAGTTATCCGAGTAGAATGAAATTTGGTGATGGGTAAAAGAGGTTTGTTCAACATTTTTGTGTATGAGACCTTGTCGGGACCAAAAGAAAACGAAGACTTCTCCAGGTGACGACTTATCGGGGTTATACTGTACTTGCCTCATGGTTTCGGGTAAGTATGCCTTCAGTATACCCTTAAACAGTACATTAAGAGATATGTAAATCTAATTTTCAGATAAAGGAAAACATTGATTAAACTGGGGCTTTCTGAATTTTAACTATTTCTATTAGTTACAGAGTTGAGAAGATTTCCATAGAACTTTACGAACACATTACAAAATTTGCAAAAAGTGCATAACAACAAAATGAAGCTAAAAATAAAAAAAAAAATATATTAACAGAATTCAGTACATATATTGGGCTTTTGATTGGTAAACTTCTATGGTTTCTTATAATGAACAAAAACTTTTTAATTATCTTTGGGATGGTTTTAAACGTAAAATTTAAAGTTGAGGAGAATGTAAAATAATAAAATTTGGCAAAATGTCCTTCAAAATAAATGAAGTGTGTTAGGTTCAAGAAGAATTGCAACATTTGAAACTTAAATATTAAATTAGGTATATGTAAGGAAATCAAAGTTGGGTAATATTAATTTTTTCAAAAAGCAAATAAAACAGGAATATAACTTTGGTTTTAATGAATTCTATAGACGACAAAGCCTAAAGTTCAGTTCTCTTTTGTGCCCTAATATAAGTCCAGGAAAAATTGTAACTATATCATTTAAAAATACTTGTATCTCATACCTTCATTTGGATCACTACGGTAAGTAAAGCTGAAATTCCATTATTTAGAAAATATTTCGGATAAGTGGAAACAGCACTTTAGAATGTAGAAAAAGAGGGGAAAAAAGCTGAAACTCCATAGAAATAGCATGGGAAGAAAACCAAAAAAACTCACAATGTCAAGTGTGTTAAAAAAAAAAAAAAAAGGCTCTCACCTGAAGTAAGAAAAGGACAAAACTGACTAGAAAAAGACACCGAAGAGCGGAAACGGGCGGTCTGGGGCGTTAAATATATCGCCGAGGAGTTATACTTGCTCCACAAAAAATTTAATTTGTCCCAAGAGCAAACATTTTCGAATAAATGTAACCATGCGTGCAAAGCTTAAAAATAGAATATATTTAGAGTTATATTTAAGCTCTACATACAAAACATAGTTTTTTGACCGAAATAAGCAGAATTAACTTCACAAATAGAGCAACTGCAAAATTCCAAAGATTTACACCGACACTCTGTCTAAAAGTGAAAGCAATTTTTAAATTTTTAAAACTATCGCTTTTTCGATATAAATATTTGATGCGCATTTATATTGCATGCGATATAAATATTTGATTGTACACAAAAGCATGTACAAAATAAGCAACATACAGAAATTACATGCAGTTATGAATTTTAAGATTTCTAGAATCTATAGTATAATCTAGAACTTATACACATCTGGAACCTATACCATTGTGTTTAGCTGCATAATTTATTTTGCTCACTCACCACTCATAATCTTTTGAAATTGGTTGCTTTTCTGTCGGCCTACTGCTGCAGTGAATTGACGCTGCAGTAGATAGAAATTTTGTAGTATTACGTTGTGCCGATTATCTCTTACTCGCTTTGTTGTACACTTTCTTTAGTCCTTACTCTAAATGTTTGATGCTGTTTGCTTTTCTGCCTGCCGAAAGTTGCAGGTAATAGACGCTGCTATAGGTTTACATTCAATACCAATAGTTTGCGCCGCTCACATTCTATTCGCTTTGGTCACACCACTGTTTACGATAGTATGCTGTGTCAACCTTAACACCAAGTTACTCACCAGAACACTAAATACAACACTTCGAGAAATGCTTAATATGTTCTGGTACGCTCCAAATTTTTCCTCTTTGATTACACTGATTTTATAATATATATATATATATATATATATATACGTACATATATAATAACCGACATATGAACATACCCTCAGTCTCTAATCTTTCTACGAGTATTATAAAGGTATCTCTATTTTTGCTTATTTTTAGTTATTGTGTTTCTATTTCTTATGAAAGTAAAATTTCTTTATAATTTTTTGTCTGTTGTTCATATTGTTTCATTTAACTGTTTTTTTTATTACCGTTATTATTATTTCACTTTTGACCGACAATTTAATTCCTCATTACCTTCAAACTGCTGAATTTTAATTCAAAATTTTACTAACAAGTATGTTTATTAATATCACATAATCAACAGTTTGGGAAGAAAATCATGTTTATTGAAATTTTTTTATTTTTCCAACTGAGTGAAAATAATGCCCGGACCGGGAGTCGAATCCCGGATCTGTAGACAGCTCGACAGAATAAGCCGCAAGTACTAGAAAACACCATAAACAATGGAAGGAATAAATACATTTATCAATGTCACATAATCAACAAATTGGGAAGAAAATCATATTTTTTGAAAAAAATTTATTTTTCCAACTGAGCGAAAATAATGCCCGGACCGGGAGTCGAACCCCTGATCTGTAGATAGGTCAACAGAATAAGCCGCAGGTACTGGAAAACACCATCAAACAATGAAAGGAATAAATACATTTATTAATGTCACACAATCAACAGATTGGGAAGAAAATCATATCTATTGAAAATTTTATATTTTTCCAACTGAGTGAAAGTAATGCCCAGACCGGGAACTGAACCCCGGATCTGTAGATAGCTCGACTGAATAAGTTGCAGTAATGGAAAACACCATCAAACAATGGGAGGAATAAATACATTTATTAATATTACACAATCAACAGATTGGGAAAAAAATCATATTTGTTCAATTTGTTTTATTTTTTCCAACTAAGCGAAAATAATGTCCGGACCGGAAGTAGAACCCCGGGGGTTCGACGATCGATTAAGAATAAAACTTATATCTAAACTTGATTTTCTTAAATATGTATTTTTCAAACATTGTTACAAAATACTAAAATATGTATATTTACCTTGACAGGAACACAAATTAATACCACCAGCAGGTCTGCCGTTGCCAATGATACTAGAAAGACGTTGCTGATGGTCCTCATTCTTCTAAAGCTCATCACTGTACAGATTATTAGCAAATTGCCAATAAGACCCACTACAAAAGTTATTCCATATATAATAGCTACTGGAATCATCTCATTGAGGAAATAAGTCGAAAATGATTCGTCAATATCATAGTCGTGATCACTGGAGTCGAAGTCACTAATGTTCTCCATAATAATCAAGTTGAAGTCTTCTGTAGGATAAAAAAAAAAAAAGTAATATTTTATTGAAATATATTTAACAAAATTGTTTAATATAAGTTTTTTTAAACTTAAAATTCGCCTTGCACTCTAATTTCATTCATTGGTTTATATATTCCTATATATAAGATTTGCATTTCCTTTTGCTACAATTCTGTGCATTGGTTTGTAATTCTCTTTTTGGTTTTTCAAATATTTAAACTCACATTTATATAAATTCATTTCAGTAGTTATTATATACATATTAATTTACGTAAGTAGACAAAAACATGGGTGGTTATGACTTTCGCCAAGTACAATCTCCGAGCATTTGCCATAGAAATATATTGAAAATAAGCTACAACCAAGGAAACCAATGCATATATAATACATCTCACAGGCCTCATGTTGGACCATGTCGGGGTTAACATTTATCACTCTACTTTATTTTTCTCGTTGCTTTTTACCATGGTAACGAAATTCTCGTTGCCAAGTATGAATAAAAAGCAATAATAATATTTTTACCAGTGCAAATGATAATTTATATATGTATATAACTCGAATAACTCTGCAGCCGCAAACCAAACATCCAAGACAGTATCTAAAACGTTAACTTAATACTGATGACTGAAAAAAAAAAAAAAAAAAAAAAAAACAGGATACTGATGTGATACAGAAATATTTATAAAGGCGTCCTTTTGTCATATGCATAAGGAAATTTAATTTGTGTAATATTTCCTTATTCGCGTAAAAAATATATTTCATTTTATGTTGAAAAAAAAAAAAAAAAAAAAAAGAACTTGTAAATTTTCTTGCTAACAGTTAAAAGTTCAAAAGGCTAATTTTAAAGCTATTACAAGGCTATTATTTCCCCATTTAAATTAATGTTAAAAAATCTAATCAAACATTCGAAAATAGGGCTTCGAGGCTCATCAAAACAGATCACAACAAACCATCCAGCAAGCATGTATAACTCTGCGGTGAGTCTTTTCTTAAAAAGCTCCGAATATATATACACACCCACTGACAGACACGCACACACCCACATTTTATTTTATTATAAATCTAGAATAGATTTTTAAAATTATTTAAAAATCAGTCTTTATGTTTTTTTTTTTTTTTTTTTTTTTTTTTTAATTAAAATACATATATATTTCGAACTAATTGAAGATAAGAACCTGATTCCCTCTTTTTTTTTTTTTTCCCTGTTCAAATTACTAAAGATTGATTTACATTATACGTAATTAAAGCAAATGACTTCCACTTGTACATCATAAAATTTATATATTTTGAAATCCAAAAGTGTCCTAGAAATTAAAAATGAATCGTAATCCTTATTCAATTTATTTTTTATGACCATGTGTCTACTTATTTAATTATATTATTAATTTTTCATGATGTAGTTGAATTCTACATGTTTAAATTGTTTCCTTTAGCGTGTTAAAATTTTGCATAACAATGAAAAGCATAAATTCTTATAAGTAAACATAACTTATAAATAAACATTTGGACTATTTAGATTAATGTTAAAAAGTTATATATTTTTAGAAATTTATAAACAGTTAAATAAAAAGTATAATTACTGAGAAATAATGCATTTTCTATCCATTATTGTTTTCTTATCTATAGTAGAAACTGTTAATTTGAGAAGAAATATTTGAAACTCCGATTTTATTGTATTTCATAGTACGACTTGACTATTGCTTTCAATCAGATATTTTACTTTGTTATCATTTTTAATGCTTGGCCTTGAATATATCAAGATGTTTTTCCCTTTGTCAATACGTTAAATATATATATAGGGCGCAAAATTTCCGCTCGCCAGCTCGCCACTGGCGAGTGGAATTTTTACTATGGCAAATAAAAATTTGATATAGTTATAGATAGAATTCTTACACTATACGGTGACAGAAAACATTCTTTTTATAGATTTAAATATGGCAAAATCTTGCCATCCTATAACTTCATATTTAACCTCTGCTTTTAGATTCTAGGAGAGCCAAGTCCGTGTGTGCGCTGCCCGAGATCGCCCCCACCTGGAAAAGGAAAAATGCTTAGTGCATACATAAAAGTTTTTACCTTTTCGGCAGTTTCGTTTCTCGCACTGTTATGTCTCCAAGCGGAGTGAGAATAGACAAGCAGAGAGCCTCTTTGCCCGTCGCCCACTATCCGAGAGAAGAGATATACGAAAGTTTGCCTATGCGGTATTGTCACATGAAAATGAGCTCAAGCCCTTTTAAAAATACTACCTATGTTTATTTTGTTGAATAATGATAAAAAAAAAAAAAAGTTCATATTTTCCAGTTTTTTACTGAAACACCAATGATTTGCGCTTGTAATGATCTGTAAGCAACGATTTTATCGACAAAATTATTCCGAAAGGGCTATTTCAAATGACAACAATGAACAATTAAACATGTGACGCCAACTTATGACGTCAACTATAAAAGACCACCACTCTAGGAACTCCAGCACAGATTAATGTTGTTTGAAAAGAGCTGGGTGCCCAGCTGAAAATATTCGCGACCAAACATGAATTATGTTTAAGGTTTAATATATTTATTTAATTAGCAATGAACAAGTGATATACATCGACATTCCGTCTGATTACAAAAATAAAATGGACGAAAAAGACATTTCTAATATGAAAAGTTAAGTAAATAAATAGATAAATAAAGAAGCTTAATCTTTCATAATAAAAATATTTTCACAGGCTACTGTTCGACAAAAATTTTTTCTTCTTCTTTTTTTTCTTTAATGAATCTTTGCATTTATGTTATTAGATATTTTAATCTTTTTCAAATCTCAAATATATACATTATAATGATTTTTAATTATAGATGATTATGGAACATGATGATATACGACACATTTTTAATATATATAGTTTTAGACATACTTGAAAAAGCCTTTTAAATAGCTAGGAAAATAAAAAACCCAAAATGAAGGGGGAAAAAAAAAGACAACCCTATTTTGTGGCGAGTAAAACATTTTTTTTTTTTTTTTTTTTTTTCCGGCGAGTGTCATCTGAATAGAAATTTCGGGCCCTGTATATATATGAAATTAAATTTGAGATAATCCTACAAAAGATATTAAATGAAAATATTATAATAAAAGGGTGTTAGCGAACCAAACTTCATATATTAATACAAAAAAATCGTTTATTTATTTATTTTATTGCATTATTAATTTATTTATTTTAATGCATTCTGCATATTTACGCAAATAAAAAATTGTTTTCATTTTTCCCCTCTTTCGCATTAGTTTATATATATATATATATATGCATGCATTTAAAAAAATTTGAGAAAAATCGCGTAAAAGAAATGAGACAGATTTAGTATATAACTCCCCTGTAAAAGTTTGAAATTTCGCATCGAAGTCACTCGGATGTTTCTCGCCAAGATCTCTACCTATGTAGTTGCTAGAGCCATTTCAATTAATCGCGAAAATGGTAACAAAAATGGCAGTAATAGTCGCTAAGAAAGTCCTATACTAAATCTGTAATAAAGAATGTAGATAAAAAATGAATATAATAACCGTCGCAAAAGAACGAAACCCTGTTACTGCATGCCTTTAAATGGAAAATAGATTAAAAGAAAAGTCTTCTTTATTACTTAGAGCATGAAAATAGGCTTCGTTTTTTATTATAATTTTATTTGTGATGTCCCTTTAATTTGAAAATCAAGTTAAGTATTTGGCCAGCGAATCAGCATTGGCTACCACCATAACTATTGAACGGATATTAAAGAGTAATCCAAATTTAGTGTTCTGGTTCTGTAATACATAGGAATTGTACTCGAAACTTTTTATTAAGATCAAAATAGTTCGTTTTCAGGAGCACCTAAAAAAATTAAATACATTATGTCTATAGGCAGAACTTCTCGTGAATGTATTTGAACAGTATTAGACTGCACTAAACAGATAGAAATTAATTTATCATTTTTATGAGCACAAAAGCGTCAAAGAAGATACTATAAAACACGAAATGCATTTATATTACTTTGCTGCACGGACATATTAGGATATATTACGGTTGTAATTCAAAATTGCTAAATGTGTACTTGAAATGCTTTATGCTTATACAGTGCTAAATTTATGTACACATTGTGATTCGTATAAAAATCATAGGTAATATAGGGGGTTACACTTATTATCGGATAAGTTTCAAATAATATGTGAGGATATGAGGTTGAGTCAATTGTAGGTCACCGCTGGTGGAAAAGTAGATCGTAGCGTGGCTCCGAAGTTTGATAATTTAATGTCTGGTACCAGCAACCACTGACGTAATAGTTTCAGGTTGGAATGATTTTATGCCAGCGATGGATTCACTAGGGAGAAAGTAATTGGCGAGGTATGTATGAATGCGATCAGTTATTGGAATCGGGGAATTGAAGCGAGAGAGGTTGTTAGTTTCAATGTAGATATATAGCGGAATGTAGTAAGAGAGTGTGTGTTGTCGTGGAGGAAGAATTAGATGGATTTATGCCATAGTGTTGTTAGTGGAGTTTGGAGTAAGTGTTATAGCGCTATATTGTGTTTCGAGTAGCAAGTATTTGGAGAGTGTAGATCGTACGAACCTAGTGTTTCAGAGGAGAATAGTTTTGAGTTAGCTACGTATCTGAGAGTGGTGTGCTTCTTCGCAAGTAATTCAAGATTGGTGAGAAATCGCTTTTATATTTTCATTGTTACTTATTTATTTAATCACTATTTGAGTTTCTCGGCGGCAAATTACCTCCCTTACACTTTCAGTGAAATGAATCCTTCTTACTTCTGTTAAAAGAGTCTCGACTTATATTGTTTAGTTATCTAAATATTTAACTAAAATAGGGTCTGCTGCTAATGATGCCGAGAGGCAGACCTTACAAGTACTTTAGGAAAAAATTCTTTGATGCTTTTAAATTTGACAGCAATCTTTAAAGTTTTATGAATTTATCTACAATATTCAAATAAAGCGGCACTTACCTCCCTCGTACTGTATTGGAGATAATTTGCAGCAGAGTTACGTCTGGAAACGTGTTTTTTGCTCATGTCCGTTTAGTTTGGCCAATATATGATAAACCGCACTGACAGGAAATACTGTAAATGCCCCAAGAATTATGCATATCAATAGGATCTTTTAACTGAGAAAAGGTGAGTTTATTGGAAGGCGAAAATATTATTTTAAAATCATATTGTTTGAGAATTTTAGATATGGTTTGACTGGATTTAGGAAAATAGGGTAAAACAATACTGATATTAGGAGAGACTGATTTAGTATATTTTTTTTTTCTTTGGCGTTTCTGACGTAGTAGTTTATTCGGGTTTCAATAATTCTTCTTTCATAATCGAATTCCTAAAACTCCTGAAATTTAATCTTTAGTAGTTTGTTATATACTTATATAAAACTCTTACGAATATTTTTTTTTCATTTAGATTTGAAAGACTTTGAGAAATCACCTTCTTCTACCCCTACCTCCTTTAATTGAGAAAATTCGTGAAATATCTTCTTAGTTGGTCTCTATCGCACGAAAGGAATATTTTCACTAAACCTCATGCTTCCTGATGAACAGCTATGCGATAATAAATCTGTCACTCAATCAGGACAAATTATTCTGCATGCAACAAATAGCAATAAGAATATTAAAAAAATCCACCTTCTATTGAAATTATTAACGGAATTGTTTATAAAATCTGCAGAAAAATACATAAAAACAATTGGTTTCAGACAGATTTTTTAATCAATTTTCCTTTTTTCCCCAAACAATAAAATGTGTAATAATTATTTTATAACAAATATAATTATAATATATTATAATTATTTTTAACAAAGTAACATATTTATTATATAAAACTATGAATTCAATAAGTAATATTTAATGGTAGGATTTTTTTTTTTTAATTGTTTAAATAACAGTAACTTTGTTAGTTTATATAAGAATAAGAAATTGCAATTTCTTTTGGCTTATCTCTATACTTTTTACACTTTATTTCATGTTATTTTATTTATTTATTTTGTTTGTTTGTTTTGCATCATAAAACTTTTCCGTAGAGTTTTTTTGAAGTTTGCTTAACTCATTTTGAACTCTACAGACTAGCGTATAAAATTTACATTTTTCCTTGCATAGATTTTCATGATTCAGCACAAAGCTCCAAAAGCATTTATATTCGTATTTCTACTAAAACTACAAAGATTTTTCTCTTGTAACATCTGTTGCTTGAATCAATTTGCTTTAAGAGAGCATTTTGACCCTACATGTTTTTTCACAGATGTTTCTTTAGATTCCGAATTCAAAAAAAAAAAAAAAAAAAAAAAAAAAATTCTAAAAACTTTATTTTCAGTTAAATGAATGCAATTTTGTAACGAGGTGTATCTTTATGTCTTTCCTGCACCAGTTTTATAAAACGCATGCAGTTTTAACAATGGAATGAAAACTTCTTTTTGTACATTTTGATTAAAACATATAAAATAGAGGTCATTTTCATAATATTCTTTCGGAGGCTTTATGTTTTTTTAGTATAGCCTATTACTTTCTTTTAAAATATTTTATGATATTGCTCAAAGATTGTGTAATAGTATTTTAATGGAACAAGTTTAATATCCTAAATACAATTTATTATTTTTATTATTATTATTATTACTAGGAAACCCATGGGAAAATTTTCGCATTTTATTTCTTATTTACCTTTAAAATTTAAACTCATAAATATTGTACCATTAAAATTTTGATTTACCAGCAGACAAATTATTATTTAAAACAAATTAATATTTTGCAATAGGGAAAGAAAAACCATTTGCAGAAAGGTTTCAAAATAAAATTCAGATCTGACGACCCAGTTTTTATACTTCTGCAGGCAGTGCAGTTTCAGTATAGGACCCCCATGACATCTTTTAATTTGTTTTCGCTCTGTTGACAATAACTTTTCATTTATTTATTTTAGCACTTTTTTTTTTTTTTTTTTTTAATTATTTCTCATTTTTATTATACTACTTATGATTTCGTTTTTTCGTAAATTTATGATAATAACTCACATTTTTGACAGTATTGCATATATATCTTTAAAATATTGCTATGTTTAAAATGACGCTTGGAAAGATTATGAAGAAGCAACTGTTAAAAATATATCTATATATATAAAAGAGAAGAGTCTGTCTGTGTGTGTCCGCTATAGAATCCTAGGCCGTTTCACCGAGCGGGACCAAATTTGGCACGGTTAATGTTTACGACCCGAGAAAGACAACGCCGCAAGCGATTTTACAAAATTCCCCCCCCCCCAAGGGGGGCAGGGGGCAAAACGTAATTTCACAAAATCCTTCATATATCAAACAAAAAAACAGATATCCGTAAAATTTTGGCTTTAAAATATAGCTAATACAAGTGTCTAAAAATCGGTTTCTGGAATTTTCGAAATTCGGTCCCCAAGGGGGGGCGAGGGGGCAAAACGTGATTTCACATGCATAAAACGTGATTCCGCATAATCCTACATATCTCAAACAAACAAAAAAAAAAAAAAAATAGATATACGTGAAATTTTTGCTCTAAAATATAGCTAATGCAACTATCTAAAAACCAATTTCTGGAATTTTAGAAATTCAGCCCCCAGGTGTTGCAGCAAGGGGGGGGGGGTATGGAAAAAACCAAATAGAAGTACAGTTAGGCCGTTCAAAATTGGTACAGATAGGTTTTAAAGGCCTGCAAGTCGAATGGGGATATTTTCGATTGTGTAAAGTTATTAGGAGGGGCAAGAAGGGGAAAGGAAGGGGGGGGGCAGAGGGGCAAAAAAAATAGAGTTAGATCTTTCAAAATTGGTACATCGAGGTTTTCGATACCTACAAATCGATTGCGGATATTTTTAATTTTTTTAAATTATTGGGAGGGGCGGGAAGGGGGATTAAGCGGTAGGGCAAAAAAATAAAGATAGAGATAGATCGTTCAAAACTGGTGCATAGAGGTTTTTGATACTTACAAATCGATTGCGGATATTTTCGAATTTGTAAAATTATTAGGGCGCTCATATATATGCATTCGCGCGTGCGCATCACGCACGGGTCTACGCTGCCGAAGGCAGTGGGGAGCAGATGCGACATTTTTCCCGATCAGAGTTTTTTTTTTTTTTTTTTTTTTTTTTTTTTCAGATGATAAAAATTAATGCAATTTTGAGAATTCACTAATTTTGATGATTCATTTAAAAATAGTGTCCAGCGAAGCGGGCATAGCCTGCTAGTTTTCCCATAAAAGAGCCTCATGAGACAAATTTCATCATTTTTTTTTATATTAGATCCTTGAGCTGAATACGCGTGTTTAAATATTGTCGAGGATAAAAAATTAATAATATTTATCCTCGCGCATTTTACTAATTACATCATTATCGTATCGTTTCAACGTAATATAATCATAATTGTCCACGTTAGAGAAATATTACATAGATTATTATTATTATTATGTTTTTTTTTTTTTTTTTTTTTTTTTTTTTTCTGGCACTTTTTTGAAATATATTTTACTATTAATTCTTGAACTTTTATCATTACTAAGAAAAAGAAATTACACTTAAATGTATTTATTTATTATTTTATATTTTTTTCTCAGATTTATGACATAAATCAAAAAATAATAAGCTATTGCAGAGAAAAAAAAAATCTAAACAATACAGAATCAATTTATAAGTAAATTATTTTTTTGTAACTATTTTGTTAAGTATTTATTAATTGTTTTGCATTTACGGTATAGATATTATGAGCAAATATGTACACTCATGTTAGTGAAAACTACAACACCATGTAGGGACTATGCAAATTGAACGAGCAGGAAATGTAAAGTGAGGTAAGGGATGCAAAGGATTAGAATTACAAAGAGATTGCGCATGCGTAAAACGAGAACCGACTACTTATCAGTCGCTTGTTCCAAGTATATAAAGGACTGTAAAGGTGCGTTGAAATCTGTTTATAGTCCTCTCTCTGCGGTAAACGTCTCATTGGTGGTTAATATGCCTCGTCAAAAGCGAAGGCTGCCATACCAACAACTAACGGAGTTTCTACGAGGCCGCATCTTTGGTATGCGAGACGATGTATTTTGGTATCGAGAAATTGCAGACCGCACGCAGTGTAAATGCCACGACAGTGATGCGTGTTTGGAAGAAATGAACAAAGGAAAATCAAAGAAGCCGAAAACCGGGCAGTGTGGCACGAGACAACGGACACCTCATCCGCATGGCTGTGACGGACCGTACAGCATCCTCCCGTGTGTTAGCACAGAGACTACATATATTACCGTTAAAATAGCATAAACGAACTTAGAAGTCCTCAACATACTTATTAATATTCTATAGTATTGTTTACCCCGCCTTCTTTGTCACACCAGTAACTTTTTACAGTATTTTTCTTCCTATTTAATTGTAATTGCATTTGGAGAGTATTACTTTAAAAATTTACTGGTGTGAAAAATAAGGGGAGGGGGGGGAGGGACAACGACACGATAGTGATGAAATTAATAAAATACCCTAGGATAAAATAATAATAATAATAATATTTAAAAATGAACAAAACACGCGGACACAGCTCAAATGAACTAATAAGAAAAATAGATGACATTTGTATGACGACATTATTTTATGGAAAAATGAATTTTTAAAAGTTGTTTCTTTATAATCCTTGCAAGCGTCATTTTAAACATTGCATTATTTTAAAGATATATTCAAAAATATTAATGATCATCATAAATTTACTAAAAAACACACTTATAAAAAATATAATCAAAATAGGATTTTTTTTTTTTTTTACACTTCTAATACAGTAAAAAAAAAGACTTAATTAGCTTCGAACACTTACACGGCGTACGATCTGACTTATTACAAGTGTAAAAGACTCTCTTTCTGTAGGGATGACTGAGAAATGTCCATTTTGAATTTAAATAATAATGGTAATAATAATAATAATAATAATAATAATTGAATGCCATATAAATTTTCATTACATTTGTTAATATTGAAAGGTTATTATAATTTGAGATAATATATTGATGTATAATAACAAATAACAATAAGATAATAATTATATTCTAAAAATATTTATTGTTATCGTCAACCGTCTCAGAAAGTCACGAACCGTGTTTTAAATATCTTTTTAATATACATCCTAATTTGGTTATTAAAATACCAATTGCAACCGGAATAATTATTTCAAAATTAGTTTTAAGTAAAATAAATATGTAGGTATCTATAAAATAAATCATTTATGTGTTTTTCAGTCAAGTATTTAAGTTGTTTGAAACAACGAATTGGATAAAGTCTAAAAATAGCAGGCTCTGGTTTCTTTTTGATGTCCCAATAACTCCCATAGAAGCTAACGGTACGATCTTAATATGTGAATTTCTCATAGACACCATCGTTTCCGTAGAATGACTAAATTTCTACATAGTACATAATGAATTATAATGCAATTTCGTAAGTAATTTTATAAACATAAAGATCTGGTTGATTACAGCTCGTTCGATGATTTTTTTTTTTTTTTTTTTTTTTTTTTTTTATGTAAAAAAAAATATATATATATATATATAGAGATAGATAGATAGATAGATAGATAATCTCGTTAGATTAATGTCGTCATTAATTTTTCTAATTATATCATTAAACTGACTCCACGAGCTTAAATATTTTCCATTAACAAATCTTATTTCATTTTTTATTTCATTTTGCAAGCGCCCTTTTTATTTCCAAATTCAAAATTATTAAAAAAAACTTTTTTGATTCTGTCAGTTGCGGAACTGATTATTATTAACTTTCTTTTCTATTTCTCAAAAAAAAAAAAAAAAAAAAAAAAAAAAATGTTTCTAATGAAACTCTGGGAAAATCAAAATTTAGTTTAGTACAGAGGACTAATAATTTTTTTCTTTTTTTTTTTTCTCCAAATTATAACATCCTTTTCAAATTATTCAATTGTATTTTTGATAAATTTTCAATTTCGACTATTTTCGATTTTCAACTATTGTAAAATTGGTATAGTAAAAATCCATAGATTGAGTCTAATAGTCCTCAGTCCTAAAGAGAAATCCCTTTTCTGGAAGCTGAAAGGCAAAGGTAGGTTCCTTTACGTTAATACTGCAAAAGTAAAGCAATATTACATATACATTAACACATACTTAGTCAATGGCTTTGTTCCCATACATTGCATTATTTACGTCGCTATTCTGTTTTCAAGAAATTTAATTTTCAACTACAAAAGGGCTTTATTCATTCTACTTAAAATTTTAGGCTAAATTTATTGGTCAGTAAATGTTTCATTATTTTTTAAATCAAAGCTCATAATCATTCAACAGATAGAAGCCATAAAGGTATACAATTTGAAGACAAAACTTGCGACTAAGCAATGAAATTTGTGATTAGGCAGCAAAAGTTGATAGTTGACGACGAAAGTTTTTACTTGGTGACGAAATTTGTTATTTGACAACAAAATTTGGCGAGCTTGGCGATGTAGAACGGAAGCTTTGTCGCCATTATATTTTCTTCCACGCGAAAACCTCATATCTCTTTACAGGCCAATACCTTGTTCTCACAAGATAAAAAGTCAAAGGAAGCTGTAACGTATTACTCTCAATTTTAACAGTAAATTTTAAATTCTTGCCTAAACCGGCGTTCTAAACTATTCACCACAAACGATATTTTTACTAAGACTAACGTATTATTTTAATTTTATGTTTTTAAATGGTTAATTAAAGCGGTTACCATGGTTTTTTATTTTAAGTGACCTTTTTTATTATCGTGGGCACGTGACGCAAGCATCAGATTATAAATTTAAGCAAATAAAGCTATAGAAAAAGTCGGCTTCATCACAACTGATGAAAAATCACTTTTTAACTTGTAACTTTTAAGCAATTGAAGCTATCGTAAAAGTTTAAATACAAAAATTGTTCTTTAGGGTAAGGTGGTAATTCGTCTGATATGAAATTATTTCCTATTTTCAATATTAAAGAAATTATGGGCAAAATTTCCATCCTCTTTGGGCTGGATACCCCATCTACGAACTCGACCAAGATTTTTACTGTCCTGACAACATATCCCGAGCTCGTTAAATTTAAATAAAAATTACTCCAGTTATCGTGTTTACAACTTAACATGGAAAAAATCGAAGAGGGATGGTGAAATTTTTCAGAAGTCGTGTCATGAGGACCATTGCAATAGGTAGATTTCCTACAAGGAATCTACCTAATTATGCCAAAATAAATAAAATGTCACCGCACTCTTGGCGATAAAATTTTAAAAGGAGTCATGGGGGTTCTTTAATAAAACTGTACTGCTTACGGAAATCGGACAAAACTGACTCGTCCACCATGAATTTTAGTTTGAAACTTTTCTTTCAATGATTCTGGTTTCACTATTGCACAGTATTTATTTGGTTATAATAATAATTTGGATTCTGATAAATTAAAAGTTTAATTAAGTGGTGAAATTGGTATAATATTTATGAATTTTAAAGGTAAATAAGAAAAGGAAAAAGATGCGAAATTTTCACACGAGTTTGCTAGTTAATTAAATATTCAAAATATTAGGATTGTTTAATTATTGAATTATGACCATTTTTGTGGATTTGTGATACGATACATTTATAAATATAATAGGAAAGCTACATTAAAAACTAGAAAACTTTTATCAAATAAATGAAACATTATATAAGACAATGCCCACAGAAATGCTCAATCTGTTTATAGAAAATACATATCTAAGAAACATTAATAAATGAATTTTCCAGTTCAGTTTTCTTTCTTTCTTTCTTTCTTTTTTTTTTTTTACATATTCAGGCATAGTGTTTATAATTATTATATTTCAATATACCTAACAAAGAATAGATATTTTATAACTTTCACACATAGTTAGATTTCAAATGCAAAATATAATAACTTAAGCACGTTTAACTATATTTATTTAGCTTTCCTTTCTTTTTACTTTATTAGTTTCATGATACTTTTTCAGCTTTCAGTTATCGATGGAGTTACACATCCTGAACGCGACCTGCGTACTGGCTTGCTCTTTATCTTTGTATCCCATTGTACCAATAACACTGCTCTGCATTAAAATCGGCCCCAACATCTTTTTAAGAAATTCTTATCTAAAATAACCTCCTGAATCCGAATATGACGCCCATTTTGGCCTATCGCTCACCGTTTGGAGGGACGCCTCGCCTATTTTTACCACATTTCGGTAATATTATGGCTGTAAATTTGAATTATAGCGAGGTAAAGGATTATTTTAACTGTTAATTATTTTCTGAGGGGCTACAAAGTGAAAAATTCTAAAACATGAACATTTGCAACAAGGGGAAAATTTAGGGGGATTTGCCCCTAAAATTATATATTTCATTTATTATATTTTATTAATATTTTATTATTATTTTTTATTATACATTATATATATTGGGTTGGCCAAATAGTCATTGAGTTTTTTCTAATTGATGACGATAACTTTCTTGAAATGCAACTATCTTCCTTTAAAACTCCAGTATCATTATGTAACTTCAAAGCAGACACTTCAAACTTGATTTAGGAAAAAAAGTGCACAATTTCATTATTAGTTGTTTGTTTGGTGTCGATTTCAAAATGGAAAATCAAAAGGAACATTTTCACCATATTTGTTAAATTACTTCCGAAAAGGAAAGAACGTTGTTCAAGCTCACAAAAAGTTATATGATGTATACTGGGAAGATGCCTTAAAAGTACGGCAGTGTCAGAATTTATTTGCTAAATTTCTGTCTGGCGAATTTGATGTTAAAGATGCAGCACGCTCAGAAAGGCCAATCAAAGTTGATGACGACAAAATAAAGGCATTGATTGAATTCAATTGGCATTTAACGATACCAGAGATTGCCGAGAATCTTAAAATATTGAAATCGAATGTTGAATACTATTTAAAATAACTTGAATACGGTACGCAGCTTGATATTTTAGTATCACAAAAGCTTAAAGAAATCCATCTCACTAAGCCTGTTGACATCTACGATTCACTCTTGAAACGTGAAGAAAACGACCCTTTTTTGAAATGTATGATAACAGGCGATGAAAAGTGGATTGTCTATAACAACGTCGAAAGAGAAAGATCGTGGTGCAAGTGTGATGAACCTGCCCAAAGCATTTCAAAATCCGATATTCATCAAAAGAACGTTATGCTGTCAGTCTGGTGATATTTCAAAGTTATTGTGTATTTTGAATTGCTTCCAAGGAACCAAATCATTAATTCTTATGAGTACTGTCACCAAACGAGTAAATTAAATAATGCAATGAAGCAGAAGTATCCAGAATTGGCGAATCACAAAGGTGTTGTGTTTCACTATGATGACGCTTGACGACATACAGGTTTGGTCACTCGTCAAAAATTGTTGCAGTTTGGATGGGATGTGTTACCACATCCACCATATTCATCAGACTTGGCATCATCCGGCTACCACTTATTTCGTTATTTGCAAAACCTTTTGAACTTTAGAACTTTCATTGCTGATAAAGATATCAAATTGTTCTTGGAACAGTTTTTTTGCCGAAAAAGATAAAAGCTTTTTTGAGTCTTGAAATTGCCTGAAAGGAGGCAAAAGGTTATCGAATAAAATGGATTACATATTCCTTAAAAAAAAACTTTGTTTACCATGAAACATTCCCCTTCCATTTATGCAGAAAAAAAAAAAAAAAAAAAAAACGCAATTACTTTTTGGCCAACCCAATATATATATATATATATATATATTTCTGTTTGGAAAAGGTTACATGTGAACTTATCAAAAATAATTATTCCATTTTTCAATTCTGGTTGTGTTACTGTTTAATCTAATTTCCTTTTTTACTTTGTTTTGTTGCAAGATAGAAACTTGAGTTGTATATTGCTTAAATTAGATATAGCGATCCGATTAGATTAGCGATCCGAAATCTTGCTTATGCTGACAGAGATGCAAGTTTCCTGATGAATGATCATTTCTGTTTTTCGGCATTTAAAATTCTATTTTTCATTTCATGAATTCTCTTTTCTTTTAATAGATCCTATTGGTTAATTCATCTCTTTCCATTTCTATTGTTTTATGAATGTTTCTATTGGATTAATGGTTTATGCAAATTATCTCATCGTTAGACTTATGATTTATGTGTGTCATTTCTCTTCTGCGTAAGTACTTTAACATGTTTTTACTACTCAGTGTGATTAAATTAAATTATCATCGTGACAATAATTTTATTCGAAATAATCTCATTTAAAATTTCATGTGTTGGTATTTTCATCTATATTTCATTTGCTGGGTGTTGTAAAGGAATTAAATTATTCAAATTATATATATATATATATATATATATATATATATATATATATATATATATATTGTTTTTAAGTGTTAAAATAAATAATTCTTTTCCATTCTCCAGATGAAATTCATGGCCATAAAATTACCGAACAGTGATAAACATTTGGGGCGTAGTTGGCGTCCCGAGAAAATGGTGGGTGATTGGGCAAAATGGGGGCCATATTCGGATTCAGTAGGTAGAATTGCTAACAGGAAGAACTGCTTTTACTTATTTCCGGCGATTTCTCTGGAAATTTTTTTTTTTATTTATTCGCATTTATAATAATAGACTGATTTGCAATTTTTCGCTTAAATAGTGTTTATTTTCTTTTATAATTCGTGATTTTACTTTTCGTACAAGACATGTAACATTTATGCCAAGGATATAAGTGAAAATGTTTATTTATGTGAAATTGTATTAATATTGATTATATTTTCATTAAAAAAAAATATTCAAAGTCATAAAATTAGGTTATTTCCTTAAATATAATTTTAAATGCATCTAACTAGTTACCTTTAAATTATTCTAATTGAATCCATTTTAAATCAATCAATATCTCAGTTAATTTTAAGTAAAAAGCTTTTGTATCAAACAAAAACGAAAAAAAAAAAAGATTAAAATAAATTTTGCTTTTGGTCGGCAATAATCATCCAAATGAATTAAAAACATTTGCAAAAATAGCCTGAAGTATAAAAGAGCTTAAAATACATATTTCTCAGCGGAGATAGGATAAAAATTAGTTTTGTATATCTTGAATTGTAATCGTTATTACAATTAGAATTTTAATCACGTGAAACTTTAAATTATTAAAATCTGTTTATAAAACATGTATTTGGAAAATAATAATAATAATAATAATGTAATTGATTTTTACTTTCCGAACATATTCTGTGTATAGAAAGGATTGTAATCATAAAAACTTATCATGCAATTTTGGTGTTTCTACAATACAAGTTTTGAGATCTCTGAATGCATTTATTTACGGTGATATGAGACATCTGTTGTGTAATGTATGCGTTAGAGTAAACATAATAGTATCTAATTTTTTTTTTTTTTTTTTTTTTTTTTAGATTGAACCTAAAATCAGTAGGGTAGCTACAGGCCACTGTCACTCGGTCAATAAGAATTTTCAATTTTAAAAGAAGATAGGACTTATAATAATTATTTTAAAGAAACACGAAGAAGAGTTCTTTTAATTACAGTCAATGTTTGCGTGCGTATGACTATTGAACAGGACATTCTAAACGTTTCTGACTTCTAAACGTTTTATAAGACTGACCTTAAAATTGGTGAGTTAAAAGTCACCGTCGTTCACTCAGTATAAATTTTTAATTTTCAAGAATGTATGGCTTATGCTCATTTTACAAAAATACAAAGAAGACTTATTTTCAGTATAGTCTATATGTGTATGTATGTGTGTATGAGTTAGGTAAATTGACAGCGTCTAAACATTTCACTATTTGAGCTTAAAATTGGTAGGAAAGTCAAAGATCACCATATCATGACCTGTATATATAGGACTTATTTTTGCAGGAACAGAAAGAAGATTTTTTTTTTTTTTAAATTACAGTTTTGAGCTCAAATCATGTAAAGTTAGTTAGAGTTTAAATTTTAGATTAGATTAAAATCACCTTAACCCTTTGCGGCGCAAGATAATTGGGATAATTTAAATTACACTACCACCGAAATTCATGAATAAAATTAAAGTAAAATAAATTGACGATGTTTGCTGTGCTATAAAAATAAAATTTTGCTAAAAAATTTTCGGGATGAGTTTTTGCCGTAGGAACTCCGTCCTTGTAGCGAGGACAGTGCGCCGTAAATAGTTAAGTAAAAATATTATGGGTCATAATTGGATGCGCTATTATAGATTTCCATTCGTTCAATGATCAAGGATATTTTTGAAAGGATACAAAGTACAATTTTTATATTAGTGTGAGGATATCAAAATAACAGAACTTTGCGAGGAAGTTACTCACATATTATTTAAATAAATCTAATATTATTCTAAATTTATTAAGTACCATAATTGCGAATTAGATTTAAATTAAATTTATTTACTTAATTATTTAACTGATAATTTGATATTTAGTATATTTAGAATAAGATTGGATTGGATTTATTTAAATAATATGTGACTAACTTCCTCACAAAGTTCTGTTTTTTGAATTACAATACTGACATCGAAATTTATCCTGGATAATAATTAAGATATTCCTGGGTAATTTTTAAGATGATAATAATTAAAGTACCGTATAAATAGTGCTAAAAAAATTGTCAATGTCATTTTAGTAATTCGATATGACAGAACTTTCCAGTAAATATATATTGGGTTGATGGGAAAGTTCTTCCGTATTGAATTAAGCAACTGACAATGGAAATGTTTACCCTCTACAATATTTACATAACTTTTAAGGAGGTATTTATATATACCTTCTTTAAAGTTACATAAATGTTGTTCAGAAAAAATTTCCAGATTGTTCATTTTGAAATCAAATAACGATTACCTTTATTACGAAATCTCAAATTTAATCGAGAAACAGAAATTCATGAAATATTTAAACTTTACACTTTTTGTTTGTTATTGATTCTGTAATTGAGATTCAAAATATGTAAATATGCAGATATGTTCAGTTACATACGAAAAACCAATCGTAAAAAGAAAAAAAAATAAATAAATGAAAAATGAAAATACAAAATAATTAATAATTTTTTTTTCCAATGCAGCAGGCGATACAGACATTATGCTAACGCCACACAGACATCAAAAGAATATGAAAATACAGGAATACAAATGTCTGTAAAATACAAAATACGTCAAACACAAAATACGTCAAACACAAAATACAAATATAATTAAAAACCTGCATGGTACATATTGAAATTAGGCAATATTTTGTATTACTCCACATAAAAGAGGCAAATACATCTCTAAAATACCTTATATTCTTTAAAATTTACCCTGTGGATAAAAAATGACAGATTGCATGACAGTAAAGGATTTATAAATCGATAGAATGTAAAACAAAAATAATTAATTTCAACGTTGCCTCTCGCCTTAATTAGATAAATTTATCAAAATAAAAAAAATACTATATTTATTATTACTTATGCATATAAATAATACATTATATATATTAATATATTGCATTTTTTAAGGCATGACATAATAAATTATGTTAAACAAAACTGGAAATGCTTAGCTGTATAATACAATTTCTACAAGCAGAAAATCAAAATGCAGCCCAAAAATGTAACAAAAACGATAATGTTTTTAAAAATAAATTCTATCGTAAAACTATATAAAAAAGTTTGCTGGAATTTTTTTAAGAATGTACAAGAAATCTTTCTCTCTCTCTCTCTCTCTCTCTTCCTTAATAAATTTCTATAAGCAATATTTTTTCGTTAGAAATATTTTCCTGTTTAACTTTCAAAGAAACGTTTATATATTAAAAAAAAAAAAAAAAAAAAAAAAACAGTAAAAAATGAAGTGTGAGATTTCTTATAAATATATTTCATCACGCAATTCGGAAAAGCTGTAAAATAACTTTTGTGGGAAAGGAAAAGTTTTATTTCTATATTTTTCAAAAATTTCGAATAAATTGCATTTTTATTTATTTATTTATTTATTTTTTATGCTTTTACTAAATTTGTGCGTGAAATTTATTTTTACTTTCTAAACATACGGGTTATGAAAAGAAAAAATAAATAAATAAAAACTTACTATGGAACGTCTTAATTTTTTTTTTTTTTTTTTTTTTTTTTCAGAATAATACATTTTAATATAAGACATTTTTATTTTATTTTACCCTTATTATGGTGTAGGGAAAGTATTGTATTTGGGTCAAATGTTCTAAATTGAATGTTTGTCCTATTTACACGTTTTGTGGTGTCCTAAATCCGAAAATCAAATTTATAGTTGTTGTTGTATCTGTCAATGTGTCTATATGAGTGACTGTTATCAGCATATCTAACAACATATAATAACAGGAAATCCAAACTTGATATTTTTAATCTGAATCACATGAGGATGCTACACTAAACCTTTCGTTGAGATTAAGGAAATCGATCGTGTACAGGGCCATCCAAGAGAAATCTAATACATTATGTCAGGGGAAAAGTTTTAGTAAGTGCATTTTAACATCTATAGGCTGCATGAAGCAAATTGAAATGTACATATAACGGGGATCCAAAAGTCACTGAAAAAACAAAAAATATTGGGGAAAATATCTCCCCAAACAATTGGATGCATGAAGGTCACTAGATGGCGCTACGCGTCCAGTGACTTACTTTTTTACTTTGAGATTGATTTTAGATTTCCTGGAAGCACCGGCAGATCACGTTTTGACCTTCGACCTCATAGCATCAAAGGGATGCTAGATTTTAGAATTCTTGTTCCTTTACGAAACCTTTACATTAGAAAATATGTTTTTTTTTTAATTATTTATTTAACCATTCTGTAAATATGTAAATTTAATTTTCACTTGTAAATAATTATGTAATAGTATTAAATAGCTTTAAAATTATTAGAGCCTATCTATGCATCATTTGAAATCGAAAGTGTATCGTTTTTACTTCATGGTGCAATCGGCCTGGAACGCTCTCAATTTACTTTTATTGTTTGAGAGCTACAATAGATTTAATGGAAAATAATTTAGTTTTCTGATTTTGTGGAGCTGCTGGCATTTTCGAATAATGGCATTTTTAGAACAGGTGAACTATTTTTTGTTTCCATTGATAAATTTAATTTTCGATTTGATTAACCATTCGAAAAGGGGTAAGTTTTATTTCTTTCGATTCAAATATTTGTTCTGAAATATTTTTGCTGCTTAAAATATTTGTTTTAAGAGATCCTTTCATTTTTTTAGCATGTTATAAATAAACAAATGAACGTTTCAGATTAATTTATATAAGATTTAAGCGCTAAATTAGTAACAGAATGTACTATTTAGTTAAGGATGGGTTTGAATTATTTTATTTTTGTTTCTGTTTTATTTTGTTAAAAATAAATACTTACTATAATTGAATTATTATTTCGTTTTAGTTAGGGTTTCGATTTGATAAAAATATAGAATGAATTATTATTTTGTTTTGGTTTCAGTTTTGATTTAGAGATAGTGTTCAAAATTAGATTTGATATTGTATAAATTGATATAGAAATTTGAATTTAAACATGAATATTGATACACTTAAAGCTACTAGAACTCCGATTCGCCGCCTGAGTTAGAGAAAAACCAGGATGAAATATCTTTAGATATCATTGAGCAAACTTTGGCTAAACTAACCGACAAAGAGAACACTTTGAATAAACTAGATGAAAGTATTTTAGATTTAACAAAAACAGAAAACATTGAAAAAGAAATTGAGGAAAGGGAGAAATATAAAGAACAAATTATCACATGGAAAGTTAGAATAAACAAATTTCTCCATAAAACGCAAATAACTACCCCAGTTCTGACAAATAAAAATGATGTAGATATAAAAACGTCGCATTGCGCATTAAAATTACCAACTTTAGAGATTAAAAAATTTGATGGCAGTATATTAAATTTCAACGAATTTTGGGAACAATTCAGAACAGCTATACATGAAAACGAAAGTATTGATAAAATACAAAAATTTACATATCTAAAATCTTATTTAATTGGTGAAGCTACTATAGCCATCAATGGGTTAAATTTAACGTCTGAGAATTATGACATTGCGGTAGATATAGTTCAGGAACGCTTTGGTAGAAACGAACTTATAATTGATGCGCATATCAACAAATTGCAAAATTTGATACCCGTTAAAAAATCACATGACATAAATTCACTTCGAAAATTGTACTGAGAGTGTGAAATCAATATTAGAGGATTAAAAAATTTAGGAGTTGACATTAAATCGTATAGTTGCTTATTATATCCGATTCTCATGAAACTAATACCAAAAGATTTTGTATTAGAATTTACCAAACAAACATACACTAAAAAAGAAAATACTGTTGTGGAATTGTTAGAATTTTTGAAAAAAGAAATTGAATGTCGCGAGCGAAATGAATATTTGTTTAGGGAAATAAATAACACTAATGAATCTTCTATAAGGAAAACAGATGTACATTTTCAAGAGAAAATTAATTATAAAACGACAAATTATGGAAAAAACTTTCCCTCGAAACCAAAATTAGCGACAACATCTACTTTCACAACTAATGTAACGAAAAATAAGTGCATATTTTGTGATTCATTTCACAATTCATCTTTTTGTAACGCATTAAGTATTGAACAAAAAAGGGAAATATTGAGAAAACAAGCCAGATGTTTTCTCTGCTTAGGCTTAAAACACCGTAAAAGTGATTGTAGATTAACAAAATTAAATTGTAGAATTTGCAAGGGAAAACACAATGAAAATATATGTTTTAAGTATAATTCCCCTCGCCCAGAGCAAAATAATGATAAAAGTGAATCGAATGTAGACAAAAATAAAATCGTAGAAACAGTGACGGCAGTTTCACACGCTGAAAACACTCGTAGGATTCTCTTGCAAACAGTTTGCGCTACAATTAAAAATAGAAAAAATGAACATTTAATACGATTATTATTTGACACAGGCTCAATGCGAACATTCATTAGAGAAAACATTGCTAGGAAATTGAAATTAAAGACTATTAGACAAGAAAAACTTTCGGTTTTTACCTTCGGTAGTAAAACTGCTATTCAGAAAACGTATGACGTAGTATCATTAACATTGCAAAACAGACACAATTCAAATTTTAAAATACAAATAGAAGCTCTAGTTACACCAGAAATTACCGGTTCCAATATTCCACCACCTGACATAAAATTAATTGAAAATAAAAACTTTCAAAATTTAATCCTTGCAGATAGTACAAATTCTGAAGATCCAATTTCTTTATTAATAGGAGCAGACTATTATTATAATATCATAACAGGAAAAATTAAACATTTGAGCAGAAGTCTCGTAGCTGTCGAAAGTATTTTTGGGTGGTGTCTCCAAAGCCGTAAGGGAAAAAATGACATTTTGTTGACACTCAGTGTCACCGTAGAAGATAATTTGATTTCAGATTATATAAAGAAATTTTACGATTTAGAGGCTTCTGGTTTAATTGATGAGAAAAAAGAACTTGATCCCATGGAAAATGAGATTTTGAAAGAATTTGAGCGCAATATTATCTACAAAAATCGACGTTATGAAGTTAATTTACCGTGGAAATTTGAAACTAAGCAACTAAATGATAACAAAAAGAATGCGGAAAACAGATTTACCCGACTCAGAAAGAGATTCTTAAAAAATCCTAATTTGTTTCTTGAATATCAGGATACATTACAAAATTATTTAAAGGAAAATATCATTGAGGCAGTCCCTAATCCCGATACTGACACTAACAATATCACTTTTTATCTTCCGCATCGTGAAGTAACCAGGAAAGATCGTCCTACGAGCCAATTACGAATTGTTTTTGATGGTTCAGCTCATGAGGAAAATTGTCCCTCTCTAAATAGTTGTTTGCACATAGGACCAAATCTTTATACTGATATCTTTGATATTTTATTAAGATTTCGATTTGATGCAGTTGCTTTTACTGCCGACATGAAGCAGGCATTTCTGCAAATGATGCTAAATGAAAAAGATAGAGATGTTACGAGATTCTTATTTACAGAAAATCCCTCTGATGAATCTCAACCTCTCTCTGTTTATAGATTTACGCGAGTTTTGTTTGGCATAAGTAGTAGTCCATTTCTATTGTGTGCTACTATAAAATATCATTTGAAAAAATATTCAAAAATTTATACAGATACAGTAGACTTCTTAAATGAAAATATCTATGTTGATGATATAATAGGTAGTCGACCAACTGTAGACCAGGCTCTAAATGTCTCTTTGGAAACAACAAAAATTTTTGAGGATGCCAGTATTTCGCTCCATAAATGGAAAACTAATTCTAAGGCTTTATACAACGCGTGGCAGGCTAATGGCATAATTTCGGACGAAAGTCCCAATCCTCAATCATTTGTAGGAGAAAAATTGCCTTATAAGGTATTAGGTATAGCTTGGGACAATGATCAAGACCTACTATATTTTCACACTAAAGGTTTATTAGAATTTGTAACTAAAAGAATAAATACAAAAAGATTCATATTGCAGGTTCTTGGTCGAATCTTTGATCCAATTGGATTTTTAGGACCTTTTACATTGAGAATAAAATTTTTAATGCAGCAAGTGTGGTCCTCAGGTATAGATTGGGATGAACAGTTACCAGAGGAAATGGGGTCGCTATGGTCAAAATGGTGTAATGAAATTGTAGAACTAAATGATTTTCACATTCCTCGTTATTATTTTCCTGGAATCTCTGCAAGTAATTTCAAAAAATTTGAACTTCATGTTTTTTGTGATGCAAGTATCAAAGCCTATGGCACTGTGGCTTATCTTCGCTTAGTCACATATGATGAGAAAATATCAACAACTTTCATCTCCTCGAAAAACAGGATAGCTCCTCTGAAGAAGTTAACACTTCCTAAACTCGAACTAATGAGCGCTTTATTATCCACTAGATTAAGCAGTAATATTTTGAAAGCCTTAAAACTTGATATAACTTGTTATTATTGGACAGATTCAAAAATAACTTATTTTTGGATTAAGGGGCTACCTGAAAAATTTAAACCCTTTGTTAAGAATAGAGTTGCAGAAATCCAAAAACTGACTTCTTCTTCGAATTGGCATCATTGCCCTGGAGCAGACAATCCTGCAGATATCGATTCAAGAGGTTCAACAATTTCAAAATTGATAAACGAAAGGTTTTGGTTACATGGACCAGATTGGCTCAGCTTACCTTCTGAATTTTGGCCTACACCTGATAATGAACAAAAGGTCGAGATTGAGGAGTTAGAATATAAGAAGAATCTTAGAGATGTAATTCAGTGTGAATGCATAGTTCAAGAACCAGAAAATCCCATAGATATTAAAAAGTATAGTAATCTAGAAAAATTAGTTAGAATCACTGCTTATGTAAGAAGATTTGTAAACATTCTCAAAAATTCGACAAAAAATCATGGTCCTTTGAATACAGAAGAGTTAATAGAAGCAGAGAATTTTCTTGTCAAAAATGAACAAAGACGCTTTTTTAAAGGAGAAATCGAAGCATTAGAAAACAACAAACCCTTGAATAAAGATTCTCCCTTGGTTAACTTTCTTCCATTTTTTGATGAAGACAAAATCCTAAAGCTTGGAGGAAGATTGAATTTTAGTGACTTAACCCTTGAAGAGAAACATCCGAAAATTTTACCTAAAGAGTCTTGGTTAACACAACTGATTGTTTATCGAGATCATGAGAGAACAATGCATGGTGGAACTGCTTGTACTTTATCAAAAATTAGGAAACAATTCTGGATCATAAAAGGAAGACAACTAGTAAAGAAAATTATCAAAAATTGCATGATATGTCGCAAGTACACTGCTAAGAATTCGAATCAAATAAGTGCTCCTTTACCAAGAGATCGTTCATCTGAATCTCCACCCTTTTCGATTTGTGGACTGGATTTTGCTGGTCCTATTTATGTAAAAGAAGGAACTGATATCAAGAAAACTTACATAGTTTTATTTACTTGTGCTATTACAAGAGCCCTTCATTTAGAACTCGTAAAAGATATGACTACAGATTCCTCTTTGCTAGCATTTAGACGATTCCTTGGACGAAGAGGCAATTGTAAAGTAATTTATTCTGGCAATGCCAAAACTTTCAAGAGAGCAAAACAAGAAATTGAACAGTTGTACAAGGTCTTAGCCGATAATTCGCTCCTCACATTTTTTGCCAAAGAACGAATTATTTGGAAGAATATTGTTGAGAGAGCAGCCTGGTGGGGCGGTTTCTATGAGCGTCTTGTAAGATCTGTGAAAGACTGTATTAGAAAAATTCTTGGAAAAGCCTTATTAAATCAAGATGAGATGTCAACTTTGCTAGTAGAAGTTGAAGCCGTTCTAAATTTACGTCCCGTCACATATGTGTACAGTGAAAATGACGAACCAAGTCCTTTGACTCCAATGAATTTTTTAACCATCGGACGACCAATTACTTACCCTGTAAATTTTAGTGATATCATCGAAAAGGCTTCAACTCGGTTAACTGCTTTGCGACGAAAGAAGTATCAGTCACTGCTACTAAAACAGCTGTGGTCAAAGTGGAAGCATCAATATCTCATGGACTTGAGAACATCCCATTCAGTAAAAAATCCTACCGCTCAACCCGAGCTGAAAACTGGAGATATAGTTCTAATAGATGAGGATACAAAAAATAAACTATTGTGGAAAATTGGCAGAATCGAAAAGGTAATGATTGGAAGAGATAACCAAATTCGATCCTATGAAGTAAGAACAGGTAATGGTATTTTAAAAAGAGCTATACAACATTTGTATCCCTTAGAAATAGTTTAAGACTTTATAACTGGAAAAAAGACTTTTCTTTTGGAACTCTAATTTTTATTATATATCCTTTTCATTTTTTTTTTTCTTTACATTTAAGATCCTTTTACGATGATAATATTCAAATTTAAAAATTAATAATAATCTGTTTGTTTACATTTATATCGTTATACAATTTAGTGCATTTGCTTTACATCTGTAATTAATGATTGTTTATTTTACAATAAGGTGTTCAAATATGCAAGAAATTTGAATAAGTATGCAATTTTGTTAATATTGAAATTTTAATTAATATTATTTAGTGTCTGTATTTTGATTTTTACTAAACCACTTAGAATTGAATTATTGAATATCAAGTTGATATGTACTTATTGATTATAGAATTGTTTTGAAAAAAAAATAATAATTTGATGTCGATGATTCCAGAATATTTTTTGACATTATTATATTTAGATGACAATAGATTTTGATTATCAGTACTTACTGATTTTTGCTAATAATTAGATGCTTTTTGATGCATCTAATTGGGTGGGGAGTGTGTGGAAAATATCTCCCCGAACAATTGGATGCATGAAGGTCACTAGATGGCGCTACGCGTCCAGTGACTTACTTTTTTACTTTGAGATTGATTTTAGATTTCCTGGAAGCACCGGCAGATCACGTTTTGACCTTCGACCTCATAGCATCAAAGGATGCTAGATTTTAGAATTCTTGTTCCTTTACGGAACCTTTACATTAGAAAATATGTTTGTTCTTTTTGATTTATTTAACCATTCTGTAAATATGTAAATTTAATTTTCACTTGTAAATAATCATGTAATAGTATTAAATAGCTTTAAAATTATTAGAGCCTATCTATGCATCATTTGAAATCGAAAGTGTATCGTTTTTACTTCAATATATTATTAAAAAAGTATTGACCGTAGCAGTGTGCGGTTTTAACTGACATGCGCAGAAAGGCATTGGATTTTTTTTTTTTTTTTTTTTTTTTTTTTTTTTTTAATGAAAGAAAAAAAAATGTTACATATATGTTTTAGAAACAAATGGCAATGTTCTCTTTATCCTCTCACATTTCAAAGAAAAATCATGATACTGTTAAGAGATAAAGCATTGTTAGTAAAGCTTTATTCAGAGAATTCCCAATGCGCAAGTCTCACGGTCATTCTCATGAATGACGGCCATCACGCTGAACATTTATAGTTCTAGTTGCGTTGTTGAATCTAGTGCGCAACTGTAAAAAAGTAATTCTATAATTAATGCGCCACTTTATTCAGAAAAATGAAACTAAATTATCAGTAAATGTTTTGTTACTCAAAAAAAAATTTCATGGCTTTCTGTGCATTTTAGTAAAAAAACGCATAGTTCTACGTTCAGTATTTTTAAAATAATACATTTTTTTTCTCTGTCACTTTTGGATCACTCGATGTTTTTTATGCGCATAAAAGTATGTTTTTTGTAGAAAATGATAAGAAAATCAGTCACCATTGGTTTACAGGGCTACCTAAATAAAAATTGAATATAATGAAACTATATATGCGAAACTGCTGGAAGTTCATTTCAGATTGTGGTTTGTGTTATAGGACGATATTTAAATACACAATAGAGTGAGTACATAACTTATAGAAGACATACAAGGCTACATGTAATTAGGAGAAAACTTTCTTTTCTATTGAATGTAACTGGTAAAGGGGCTTTACTGTATTTTACCATGTTCAGGAAAACTGATCACAAAGGAAAATTAATTACTCGTACCCATACGGTAAACAAAGTTTTTTTTTTTTTTTTTTTTTTTTTTTTGTTGTTGTTGTTACGATTTTCAACGCTTGTTTGTCTTTTTCTTTTCTTTCTTTTTGTATAATTAGGAGTTTTAAGTTTAACTGAATACTACACTGCAAATTCACGTGTCTTAAATTCAGACACATAAGCGTCTGAAATGGGTGTCATTATTTTCAGACACGAATTCGCGTCTTAAATTTTAAGACACGTGAAGCGTCTTAAATTAAGACGGGAACGTAACTGAATTTAAGACACGTGAAGTGTCTTAAAAGGCAGCCATTGTTGACCACTTATTTGAGCTGCCATTTTTTACCACTTTTTTTTTTTTTTTTCTCTCTTCCCCCTTGGCAGCCATTGTTGACCACTGATTTCAGCCGCCATTTTTAACCACTTGTTTTTTTTTTTTTTTTTTTTTTCTTCCTTGGTAGCCATTGTTGACCACTGATTTCAGCTGCCATTTTTAACCACTCCCCCCCCCCCCCTTGGCAGCCATTGTTGACCACTGATTTCAGCTGCCATTTTTTACCACTTCTGTTTTTTGGCAGCCATTGTTGACAAAACCAAAAAAAAGTATTTAAAAAATATTATAAGGACCTGGCACCATTAAAGTAGGCTTCATATAAAAGCTTACATTTCCATTTAATATTTTTAAGTTTAACTATATTAGATTTGTTCAATGAAACATATTTAAGGAACAATAATTTTTGATACATTTTTTACAGATCTGAAATCCTCAAATTTCGAATTATTAGTTTTCCCCCTTTTTTTTTTTAAGGAATTGATGATCTTTAAATCGCTAAAACCTACACAGATATTTAAGAAAATATGCATTTTTTTTTTTTTTTAATGATTAATACAACCTACTAAAAAGAATTTGGGATGGATTTTGAAATTTATTAATTAGTTTTAAAGAAAAAAATAATAATAATGCATGTTCATGTAATAACCTTTTTTTTTTTTTTTTTTTTTTTTTTTTGGGGGGGGGGGGGGGAATATTTATTTTTAATATGGTTTGTTTTCAAAGATATTGCAAAATTCATCCCTGATAATTCTTTTAAGTAGTTTCATATAAACATCCAAAAAAATATTAAGTCTTTCTTAAATATTTGTAGAAGTTTTAGCATTTTGTAGATCACAAATTTATGAAAAAATGCAATTAAAAAATTTCAAATCTGTAAAATATATATATATATATATAAAACCACAATAATTATTCACTAAATGTATATTTTATGGAACAAACAAAATATAGTTCAATTTATTTTAGAAATATTATATGGAAAAATAAGTTTTTTTTTTTTTATGAAAACTACTTTAATGGTGCTAAGCTACTTTAAGAAAAGACAATATCTAATCTCACCGGCAGCCAAAGCCTATGTTATTCTATGGGGAAATTTGTTTATAAATTGAACTATATTAAGTTTGTTAAATAAAATACGTATTCAAGCAACAATTATTATGGATTTTGATCTATTTTTTACAGATCTGACATCGTCAAAATTGCATAGTCTCAGTTTTCATATTTCTTTTTTTTTAAAGGAATCATGATCTTCAAAATGCTAAAACATCTACATATATTTAAGAAAAGACTAATTTTTCAGGATGTTTAATAAAACCTAATTCTTTTAAGTAAGTTCTTATAAACATCCAAAAATTATCAACTATTTTTAAATATTTATAGAAGTTTTAACATTTTGAAAATCATGAACTTATGAAAAAATGCAAACTGACAAAAACCATTAAAAGATTTCAAGTCTATAAAAAATGAATAAAAAACCATAATTGTTGCCTGAATATATATTTTATTGAACAAACCTAATATACTTCAATTTATAAATATTAATTGGAATATTATATGAAAACTACATCAGTGGTATCAAGTCTTATCAAAAACAAACAATACATAATCTTACCAGCAGCCAAAACCCATGTTATTCTATGGGGAAAATTTTTTTCATGAATAATTGTTAATATAATAATGTAATTTTTTTTTTAATTCTGTTTTCACATTTTTAATATTTTATCTTGCTGAAAAAATCAAAAAATGCACTTAGTGATTTTTCTTTTTTTAACTTTAAAAGTGAAATATTAAAAATTTAAAAAATAAATACTAATTTAACAATTGTGAATTTTCTGAATATGAAAAAAGATTAAAAAAAATAAATATATAATACATTAGCTAATGAGTAATTGTAGAAACAAATTTTCCTATAAATAACATGCACTTTGACTATGAATGAGATTAGATATTATCTGCTCTTAAATGAAAATAAGCAGAGAGAGATGAAAAGAGAAGAGCAGAGAAAATAAGCAGAGAGCAATTGAGATGTTATCATAAGAGAAATTATTGAAAAAAGGGCCTTCGCCTTTCGAAAGACAAGTTTACTTCTTTAAAAATACCCTTTTCTTATAGGACTTATATTTCCATTTAATATTTTTAAATTGAACTATATTAGGTTTTGTAAATAAAATATATATTTAGGGAATAATTATATTATGGTTTTTGATATACTTTTTACATATATGAAAACTTTAAATTGCGTATTCCCAGTTTTCATTTTTTTTTTTTTAATTTATGATCTTCAAAACACTAAAACTTCTACAAGAAGACTTATTTTTTTGGATGTTTAATACAACCTCCTAAAAAGAATTAGGGATGTATTTTGAAATTGATTAACAACTAGTTTTTAAGGAAAAAAAAAATAATAATAATAATGCATGTGTTTATGTAAATTTTTATTTATTTATTTATTTTTTTCTTTTAATGATACTGCGAAATCCTTTAAGTAGATTCTTATAAACATCCAAAAAATATTAAGTCTTCTTTAAATATTTATAGAAAATTTAGCATTTTTAAGATCATGAATTTATGAAAAAATGCAATTAAAAGATTTCAAGTCTCTAAAAAAATATATCACAAACTACAATAATTCTTGACTAAATATATATTTTATGGAACAAACATAATATAGTTCAATTTATCATATAAATATTACATGGAAAAATAAGTTTTAATATGAAAACTACTTCTGTGGTGCCAAGCTCCTTTAAGAACAGGCAATATCTAATCTCACCGACAAACAAAGCCTAAGTTATTCTATGGGGAAATTTGTTTCTAAAATTATTTGTTATATAATATATATATTTTTTTTTTCTGTTTTCACATTCAGAAAATTCACAATAGTTAGATTAGTACTAAATTTTTAAAAAAATTATTTTTCACATTTTTAATATTTTATTTTCTGGCTAAAAAACACAAAAAATGCACTTAGTTGTTTACTTATGCTATAAAAACTGTAGCATGCAAAATTTCTTTCTTTTCTCTGGACTGTTTATACATATTTTGCAGGGGGAAAAAAAAAAAAAAAAAATATTTCATCAACAGGCATTTCTTTTTAACATTTCACCTTCTATTGATAATACAAATTATTATTATTATTTATTTTATTTATTTATTTTTCGACACAAAACATCAAGTTAAGAGATAATAGATATATCTTTTACATTGAACATATTATCTTAAAAACTCATATATAATTAATTTAAAGTAAATATTTTTTCATTTTTATTAAAACTGTGAATCTGAATAATACAAAACTTTAACAGTATACAGATTAACATAGGGGAAAAAAAATGAAAATAATGTTCAAACAAGAACGATTTAAGAAAAATAAATAAATAAAACAATTTATTCAGTAAATTTCAAGATTTATTTAAAAATATCATCAAATGCTTCTTTTCTAATTTTAGCATTTCTTCATAAAGTTTCTGGAATCACATTCTTTAAAGTTTCTTTCCTTCTTCTTAAATTCTGATGTGATGAGCCTGAAACAGACGAAATAATGATAATAATATGAAATGATTCCACCCGACTTTCGAAACAAACAATAAATGCTTGGTAATTAAATACATTTCAAGCATGGAATATTTCAGTAAATAAGTAAAAAATCACAAAAGAATGTTTAAGTATATATTTCAACTCAAATTCACATGTTTGTATGGACAATATTTGAACAAACATTCTGGGTATTAATCAGGGTTCATTTTAGAGGGTGAAATTGTGAGAATCCCACTATGTTTTAAAAAGTCACACTCAAAAATATATTACCCCCAAATTTTTCACATGGTTCAGCAAATAATAATACTGTAAATATTGAAATAAAATTGCAAGACGAAGCTGAATAATGTGATAACAACATCCAAAGATTAAGAAAAATACAAAATCATTAAAAAATTTACACTAAGTTTTTTTTTTTTTTTTTTTTTTTTACCCTCAATATATCAATAAAAATGTAACTGTAACAAAATTATTGAAAAAGCTTCATGATTAAAGTATTAAAAAATAAACAAAAATTGGGACCCTTTTGCTGCCCCTTCACAAAATTCAAATTTCTAAAATGGGCCCCTTCACAAAATTCAAACTCTTAAAAATGGGCTCTTTCATGAAAATAAGATTCATAATAATTACAAGATAAAAAACAAAATTTTTATATACCATGTTTCTAAATTTTCTGTTGAATCATATAAACACTACCGAAGGCAGCAGGAAACCGGAACAATTGGCTAAATGTATTAAAAAAATTCATTGGTATCGTGTTTTGAGATCTTATAAAAGTTTCAAATGTAAGTCGGGAAGTTAGTAAAAAATTGTTTGCAAGTTTTGTACTGGTAACGCTGCCGAAGGCAGCAGAGTCCCGAAGCAGTTGATTAAAAGTATTTTTAAAATGCATTTTCACCGTGTTCTGAACTAGTCTGAAAGTTTCAAATGTCTAACTAGTCGGGAAGTTAGTTAAATAAATTTTCCGTTGAATCATATAAACGCTGCCGAAGGCAGTAGGGATCTAAAACAATTGACTAAAAGTAGTACAAAAATGCATTGTCACCGTGTTCTGAGCTATCCTGAAAGTTTCAAATGTTTAGCTAATCGGGAAGTGTGAAAAATTGATTGCAAGCTTTGTACTGGTAACACTGCTGAAGGCAGCAGAAACACGAAACAGTTGGCTAAAAGCATTTAAGAAATGCATTTTCACCATATTCTGAACAATTCTGAAAGTTTCACATGTCTAGCTAGTTGGGAAGATAGTTGAATAAATTTTCTGTCAAATCATATAAAAGCAAAAACGAGCCCCAAAAATTAAAACCTGGATCGACCCTTTCCATAGGAAATTTTGTTTACTTATAACTCATTAACTAATACTTATTTTTAAATTCTGTTTTCACATTCAAAAAATTGTCAGCTGTTAAATATATGGATTTTTTTAAAAAGGAATTTTTTTTAAAAAATTTTTAATACTTTATTTTGAAACAGCATAATGAAAAATGATGAGTGTAATCTATATAATATTTCTCTAACGTGGACCAGTTTCAATTATTTTTTGTCGAAAGGATACGGTACGCAAGAATAAAAAAAATAATAATTATATTTGGACAAAATTTAAGCACGAGAACTTGGCTCAATGGACTTAGAAGAAAAAAAAAAGGATTTTTAACAATTCAGAAATTTAATTCATCAACCTGGAAATAAATTTTTGATAGAATGGAGTAGAAGGCTGATTTTTACCAACTATGTGAAAAATACCAGAGCCGGGAATCAAACCCCGGGCCTTCTGCTTAACGCGCGGATGCTCTAACCACTGAGCTACCCTGGCTGATAACCAGCTCGGCACTTCTCACATAATTTACGTTGGCAAGGTCACCGAGTCTGCATTAAAGCAGCTATATCAAGTGTAGCTGCTTTAATGCAGACTCGGTGACCTTGCCAACGTAAATTATGTGAGAAATGCCGAGCTGGTTATCAGCCAGGGTAGCTCAGTGGTTAGAGCATCCGCGCGTTAAGCGGAAGGCCCGGGGTTCGATTTCCGGCTCTGGTATTTTTCACATAGTTGGTAAAAATCAGCCTTCTACTCCATTCTATCAAAAATTTTTAACAATTGTTTCTTCGAAATCTTTGCAAGTGTCATTTTAAACCTAGCAATATTTTAAAGATATATATAGAATATGAACTTTTGTGTCATAAATTGACTAAAAAACACAATAATCATAAAAAAATATAATCAAAATAGGAATTAGTTTATTTTATTTATTTTTTTTTTTTAAAAAACAACAACAAAAAAAAATTATACCAAAATTAATAAAAAGTCATCTCCAACATGACGACAAAAATTTAAAAGGCGTTGTGGGTGTCCTATATTAAAGCTGTACTGCTAGTGGAATAATGAAAATTGAGTCATGAACAATGAATTTCATTTGGAAACCCTTTCTTTGAATGATTTTGGTTTCCCTATTGTTCAATATTAATTTGGTTTTAATAATACAATTTGTGTTCTGGTAAATTAAAATTTTAATTAGGTGGTGAAATTGGTATAACATTTATGAGTTTCAAATTTTAAAGATAAATAAGAAAAGAAAGAAAGTGTGAATATTTCGCATGGGTTTGCTAGTATAATATAATATTTTACCCCCCCCCCCTCCATTTGCTGATGATCAGAGATCAAACGTCCTGCAAAAGCATTGTGATTAAATCTTTCTCCATCTACAATATAAATGTCAATGTTCATTTTAAACTTGCTTTATTAGATTCTGGAACCCATAACAAGGTACAATTATTCAATATCTTTCACTTGAGTAATTTTTTTGTGGTTCCCTTCACCCTTCCAACAATCGGCGATCAAATGTCATCTGTAATCCTTGGAATTTCTAATTTTTCTCCATCTACAAATAAATACCAACTTTTTTTAAACTTACCTAATTAGATTCCAGAGAAGAAAAATAATAAAGAAGAATTGTTCAATATCACTCACTCATATGTTTTATCCCCCCCCCCCAACACACACACACACCTTCTTCTAATGATCTGCGAAGCACTGCAATTTCTAATTTTTCTTCATATACAATACAACATAAATATCAATATTCTTCTTAAACTAACTTTAAAGCATTCTAAAACTTATAATTAGAACTGTTCAATAACACTCACTCATTAAAAAAAAAAAAAATTGTGCGACCCCCCATCCCTAACGATTGGTGATCAAACGCTCTACAGAAATTTTGTGCTTTTCAATCTTTCTTCATTCGCAGCATAAATAAATTTCGATAGGGATCACATATGACATAAAGTCTTCATACAAAAAAAACCATTGGTGATCTTTAAAAGAAAATACTTTTACTTATTAAGTCATACACACAATTCCAATATCAGAAGCTTCCTGTAAAAGTTGGGACTTGGTCACTGAGAAAGTGAGCAAAATGCAATTTAAGATAATGTACAGATGGCAATGACGAACAAACTGGAACTGTTGATAAGAGTGTGTTTATATTTCTTAATGGTTCTACATCTAGTTATAATTTTTGAAAGCTGCATTAATTTAAATTTGTAGTCCCTTACAAACAAACATTTTACTAGAGCTATGAACAAAATCATGGACATATTTCTTCTTGTATGATATCAAGAATAATGAATAATGTCAACACTTTACCTTAACAAAAATTTTAATATTACAATGCTTTGATCATATCTGATTAACATTAGATAAACACAAACTTGGGATCAAAAATATGTTTACTGAATCCGATAATATTTTTTTCAGTTAATAATTATTGCAAAATTATGATGCAGATTATTTTCTGATACCTAAATAGCTGTCGCAGATTGGCAGATAAAATTCTGCTACTGGGGGATTGAGCAATGAGCATGTTTTAAAAAATATATATTAGTACATATATAAGAGTAGTATTAAAAATAACTAGGATTTATGAAGGATCCATTTAATGACTGTGTTATAAGTATACAAATATTTAAATTTATTTTAAATATAAAGTGAAATATTTAGCATATTAATAAATATAGAAAAATTCAAGAAAATTTTAAATTATACATAAATACCTATCACTAATATCATTTTTACTGTTTTACTAATTGAAAATTGATGACACAAAAACAAAAAAAGGGGATTAGCTAGCACAAACTGCTAATGACAGAGGGGAAGAAAGAATTCGAACAAAAATATTAATAAACAATTGAATATTGATATTAGTGTACCTAGAAATATTGTAATATTCAAAAATTTAAAAGTATATACAGTACACTCCCAGAAATCTGCACAGTTTGGAACCAGAGATTGTGCAAATTATAGAATATTGTGGATTTTGGGTATTTTATTGTTTTCATATTTAAATTAAAATTTTAAAGCCGTAATGCATTAAAAATGATAGTGAAGACATATGAGCAAGCATATAAGACACATGAAATATTTAAAAATAAATGAAGGCAAGTAAAAAGTATAAATATAGTATACATATAAAATTCAATGTAAGTATTTTTCTTTTCACTTAACAAATTAAAAATTGTTCCATAAGGCAAAATACAAAATTGAGTATATGTAAACATCTGATATAATAACTTTTATTATAAACTTGCAATTTTTATTATAGTTTAGAATTATAGGTAAAGCCAAATGATTTTTTTTTTTTTCAGTATATGAAATCATTTTTTGTTCAAGCACAAATACTACTGGTTTAAAAGAATTTAGATATTTACCTTGAAGATCTGGATCTTGCTTAAAATAAACTTTCTTTAATCTTATTAGATTCAATTTCTAAAATACCACCACTAAAATAAGTTCTACCTTGTTTTGTTTTTTTTCCTTTTCTTGAAAACTATAAATTTCATTGTTTACATTTGTTTTGATGTGTGGATTTCTGGTTTTATTTATGTTGAACGTTTCAACATATACATCAGTTTACAACTCTAAATACAGGTTAAATTATTTATAGAAAAATGAAAACACTCTTTGATTTTTGCTTCAATATAAAGAAAAAACTGACACGTTTGTGCATTTAAAATTTTGTCCCTGATTATGCAGAAAGTTTAAAATATTTATGAAAAGGCTTTTAAGTAACTTAAAAAATAAATAAATAAAATTTTAATAATATAAAATAATAAAAATCTTACCTTGAATTGAGTCTGTAATATTGCAGGGGATGCTGGCTCCTGAAATTTATCTCGAATATACTGAAAATACAGGTAATTCTTCAGCTGCAACATTTGTTGTATCTAGAAAATAATATTGTTAATATTAGAAATACAATAAAAATATTACAAGATAAAAACAACTTTTTTTTATATCATGTTTTAAATTTTCTGTTGAATCATATGAATGCTACCAAAGGCAGCGGGGACCTGAAACAGTTGGTTAAAAGTATGAAAAAAAATGCATTTCCACCGTGTTCTGAGCTATTTTGAAATTTTTAAATGTCTAGCTAGTCGGGAAGTTAGTAAAATAAATTTTTTGCTGAATCATATCAGTGGCGGATCCAGAACTTCACTTTGAAGGGGGGGGGGGGGGGGCAAAGATTTTTAAAACTGTTATTCTAGACCAATAAAAAATTTACAATTGCAATATTCAATTGTAAATGTCAGTGTTTGGGGGGGGGGGAGCCCCCCCCCCTTCAATCCGCCACTGAATCATATAAACGCTACCAAAGGCAGCAGGGTACTGAAACAGTTGGCTAAACGTATTAAAAAAAGTATTGTCACCGTGTTCTGAGCTATTCTAAAAGTTTAAAATGTTTAGCTAGTCGGGAAGTTAAATGATCTTTGAAGCATATGATAAACGCTGCCGAAGGCAGCTGGGACCCGTAACCGTTAGCTAAAAGTATTTAAAAATGCATTTTCACCATGTTCTGAGATATTCTGAAAGTTTCAAATGTCTAGCTAGTCGGGAAGTTACATGTTTGTTGAACCACATAATAAACGCTACCGAAGGCAGTGGGGACCCAAAACAGTTGGCTAAAATTATTAAAAAAATGCATTGTAGTCGTGTTTTGAACTATTCTGAAAATTTCAAATGTCTAGCTAGTCGGGAAGTTAGTTAAATAAATTCTTTGTCGAATCACATAAACGCTGCTGAAGGCAGCGGGGACCAGAACCAGTTGACTAAAAGTATTTAAAAAATGCATTGTCACCATGTTCTGAGCTATTTTGAAAGTTTCAAATGTCTAGCTAGTTGGGAAGTTAGTTAAAAATCGATTGCAAGATTTGTACTGGACAAACAAACAAAACAAGAATCGAAGTTAATAAAAACACGGTAAAAAGTCTAAAGACTTTTCACTAAAAAAAGAAAAAGTGAAAAAAAAAAAAAGAGAAAGAAAGAAAAGATTACCAAATCACCATGAAATTAAATAAGGAAATAAAGAAGTCAATATGTATAATGTAGCTTGCAAAACAGAAATTTCCTGCGAAATATTATTAAATACAGTTGAACCTTGTTAACATGAATTACTTTTAACATAATGTTTCCATAATAACTTTCAAAATGAAGATTAGTTTAATTACATAAAGATTAGTTACCGAAGCAGGTACAAATTTTTATCCCCTTTGAGATTCACGTTAACAAGGTTCGACTGTATAACATTTATATAACTATATATCATTTCTCTTGCCTTTTTAAAGTTTTAATTTTTATTTTAAAAACTTTCACTGTTTTATTGATACTTAATTTCACATACTCAGGAAAAATATCTACTTTTTATCATATATTATATTTTATCTGCTGTTTTCCCATTTAATATGTATCTTACAGGGGTCTGTCCAGAGGTAAACCTGGGTCTGTTAAAGGACCCTTCACAAAATTTTATACATTAAAAAAGGATCTTTCACAGATTTTTTTTTATCCTCAAACAGGACCCTTCACAAAAATTTTTCTTGTAAAAACAGACCTTTGATAAATTTCTTTTACTTCGAAACCTAATTTTCTACGGAGCGAAAGGCCACTTGAGTAATCGTATGTGCTTTGCTGTATTTCCCCCAAACAGCTGCTATTCAATTTCTAATTTATGAAAGGTTTCTGTGTGTATGTGTGAGTTTAATTCTACAAAAGTGAACTTTCATTGTCTAAAATGATTGCAAAATTACCTTTAAAAAAAAAAAAAGAGAGAGAGAGAGAGAGAGAGAGAGAAAAGTTCGGCCAAAGTTAGCCAAAAAGTTCAGTAGGACTTGATTTTCATATTACAGGGATGAGATTAGCAAAAATACAAAAAAGCTGAAACTGTACGCAAAGACAAGACGTTGAGATTAAACATTAGAATTTTGATGACAAAATCTATTACATTAGAGTAATAAATATTTATTTTAACCTTAAATGTATAAAAAAAGAAGAAATGCACATTAGAAACATAAAAAAAGCTAAAAAAAATTTAAAAGCTGAAAAGCTAAATGTACAAAAAAGCTGAAATCATCTGAAAAATCTCATCCCTGATATTACTATTTGATTCACAAAATTATGTGTAGATTTTTCACAATTTCTCAATAACAGGTCTCTGTCTGAAAAGTCTAGACAGACCCCTAATCTGCTTACAAAATAATAATAATTAAAGATGCATGCAATTTAAATGTTTCAGACACTTTATTATTGAATTTAGCTATATATCAGATTTGAGAGATAAATAGGCATACTGTAACATTGTTGGTATTACAGTATCCTCCTAAACATATTTATTAAACTTCATTTCGATAAAAGCATATACTACTAAATGAAATAACAAACAGAAAAGAAAATGTCTCATAACTTAAATTCTTTAACAGCAATTGCTGAAATATCACAAGAAAACGTTTCTTAAACTTTTATTTGATTGTACAATGTAATGTATAAGCATTTTATACATTACTTGTCTACATTAAATTACTTCTGGAAGATAATACTAAACTTTATGCACACGCAACAACGATTAAACAATGAACTAATTATTTACTGATTTTTTTTTTTTTTTTTTTTTTTTTGAAAATTGTGCAAAATGTTATACTTTGATTAACAAGACTCCCTTATTTGTATGCATGCATGTTTAATCCTTAATTATTAACAATCAGTTATCGTATTAATCATCTCTGAACAAAAGGAAATAAATATCACTTACCAAAATGACTTCCGTCTCGATTGCTTTATATTTTTGCAGAAATTCAAAAAAGCACACAAGCATCAATTATTTATGGCGCGGCGTTTACTTCTAGTTGCTATAATCATCTCTAAACAAAAGGAAAATAATGTCACTTTTAAAATTTTACACTGTTATGGTGGGATCATCGATTGATATATCCATTACGCAGTTTCAAAGTAAGCTTCCGGCATTGCAAACAACGCCATCGCCATGTTTTTGTTTACAATCCGTGAACTGCGATTACAAGGGAATTGTGGGTAAAAGACCGGTTGCCAAGAGGATCGTCTCTTATCCTAGTAATTTCCTCTTTTGACCAGGGAGTTGAACTTTATTAAAACTGAATTGTAAATGGGATCTAAAAGTTTTTCCTTGCGAGGAGTCCGCCATAACTGTAGTCGTGATGCATGCTGGGTAGGTTGTTTTGCACATGCTCTCAGCAGAGATTAAGACACTACCGTTACGTGACTGAAATTAAGACACTTGTCGTGTCTTAATTCTTTTTAAGACGCTTATGTGACTGATTTTAAGACACGTGAATTTGCAGTGTATATTTTAAGACACATAACTGACTGAAATTAAGACGGCATCATGTCTTACTTATATTTTAAGACACATAAGTGACTGAAATTTTTTCGTTTAAGACACTTTGATGTCTTAAATCTATTTTAAGACGCTTATATGACTGAATTTAAGACACGTGAATTTGCAGTGTAAAATAAAATTTTTAACGGTTGGTCTTTATGTATGTCTGTTATCAGAGGAAATTAAATTTAAATAAGCGCAAACAATTTAAATGTTACACATTGAGTTTCATATGAGGTTACTTCTGGAAAAGTGAGATTACTTGATACGATTTAAAGAGTGGTGCTGGTGAAAATTCTGGGATTAATTTGGAAAAACTTTTAAATTTAGTTACAGCTTGAATTCTATATAAATGTAGGTACTACATAGAAACGGGGAGTTATGATTGCGGTAGCCCCCCCTCCCCTCTCCAAGTGTACAAGATTCTTTGTCTAATAAAACTGTTTATAAACCTGTTTTGAATTTTCTTTAACGTAGGCTTATACAAAGTACTTGTTATCTTATCAATTAACCTGCAATGTGTCTTTATATTATTAGAATGCAGGGTAAGATAAAGCCGTGTGAGTGCCACACCAGACTAGTTAATACAATTTGCTTATGATATTTAAAGTAAACAGGATGTAACAAGCAACATAAATTCTACGTATACAGATTCCTCACTTAGAGTACATAAGAAATGGCCCCAAAGCTACATCTCTACAGTAAATAAATTTTGAGCAAAAAAAGTGACGTTATAACCGGTGCCCAGAAGAAAATTGTAATGAAAGCAGTAAAATCAGTATTTTCATAGATTTATATGGGAAAATGTTCAAAAGATCCATCCCGCATATCGAGATATGCATGCACATGCCGCGGAAAAGCTGACTGCATACGGTGCGTGTTTACTAAGATTAGGTATATACTGCAATATTTACAAACGGAATACATTATCATGCGTAGATTATTGAAAGCTATTGGATTTAACTTTTTAAATACTGTTGAAAGCATGGCTTGACATCATGAAATGGCGCACGTATGCATTCCACTATAAACGCATTGTTAATTTTTTCATCTTCATCCTAAAACCTATACAAAAAGAATAAACCTATGTTTACGTTGCTAAAATAGTTTATTTATTTATTTATTTTATTTTTTATTACTTATGTATTAACCCCATACTATTGGCGAAATATTCATACACATTAAGACAATACAAATTTTTTATAGGATTACTTCTATGATGTTCATAAATAAATATACATAAACATAAAAAATAAATTTCACATAAAATAATACATTTCGTATTAATCGTATACCAGCGATTAATCACTGGCATACGGTTAACGCGTAATTATCGTTTTTTTTTTTTTTTTTTTTTTTTTTTTGTGTGTGTGTGTGTGTGTTATTTGTTTCATTTTACCGAATTTAAAATATCAGGCCATATTTCGTTTTTGCATTGTTCTGAAAACTAATTGTGGTAGGGATACAGTTCTTTGGGCAAATAACGAGGAATCTGGTCGTGGAGAGTTTGTGCGGTCTCGCTGAGACACCCTGTATATACCAGATTACTGAAAAAATTGAAACTCTATTTAGAGCTGCCTGCAGATTGATTGAATAATCCAATTATTAAATAATTCAAAACGAAGTTTAAAAATTTGTTTATAGAGGGCACTTTAAATAACGAAAATTAGAAAAGGAATAATTAAGATGAAACAAATAATGTAATTGATTTTCGAAAATGTAGCATAAAAAAATGTCTACACTACACTGTCATAGGATGTTCACAAACAAATTCAGGTACCACATAAAGTTTCGAGACAACCTTCGCAGGAAGTGATATACCTGCCGCTCAGTGGAGAGGAGAAAGGGACTAAGACAAGTTTTTGTACTCGATGATGCTTCGAACATCTCAGTAATAATTTTCTCTATAATGGTGTCACTATGCATTCCTCTATTGACTAACACTCCTCAATTCTATTGGTTTATAAACAATTGTAGAATCATATTTACTTCTTATGTATAGTCGCACTTACGTTTCTTTCTTTCATGCATTGATGACGGTCTGTTTGATGCTACCGAAACAGCTATCTGTAGTTTCACTATTTCCTTCGGTGTTCTACACGTTGATATATCTAAATTAACGGATTTAACACTCTTTTATCTGTTTTTCAGTGTTTATCCATCTAGCACCGTATATCCTTTCAACATTAACTTAAAAAACTGTTTTAGGCTTCAAATTTTTCGCTTGTGTAAACATTAAAGTCTATAAAATGAAACATCTTAAAACACAAATGCATTGCTGCGAAATCAAACTCCACTCTAAACCCACATCTGTTTTATTATTATTATCCTTAGTATTATCGTTATTATTACTATTGCAATATAAATTGCAAAATGGTACTATTTTATCATTTGAATAATATTTTGTGTTTGTTTTAATATTTTGTACAATTTTATCGTTTGAAAATTTTGCCATTTTAATCTTAATTAATATATATTTATTTAAATGATCAAAATAACATTTTCATATAAATATTTCCGTAAATGTTTGAGATTTAATGTTGTTTTCACGTTTATTCTACAAAGAAAAAGAATAAAAGAGACAAAATAATCCGTTGTTAAAAATGGAGAGATCAATTATATCAGTATTGTTATAAAATATTTACTCATGTTTCTCTCTTTTATATAGAAATTCATATTTAAAAATTTAGGTAGAAAACTTTTTGTATAAATTCATATGTAACAAGCAAAACTGCAATATTCTTATAAATTTAATTTGGCCAATGTTTTGCTTAGTAATGTTTTAGAAACTTTTAATTTATTTAGGTAAACTAAACTGAAATGGAATTAAACATTCGAAATGATGCTAAATAAGGTATGAAATTTATAAATATTAAGTACTAATTCATATGAAAGTTTCAGCGATACGAAAGAAAATTAACTAAATGCAGACGGTTAGTTTGCTTTGTGAATATTTTAGAAGATTATCATTCAATTTTAATTGTGTATTTTCTAAATAATTTAATTTAATTTTAAAATGTATGTTTTTTTAGATAATCAAAAATAGATAGCTTTTTGACCGACACGAGAGATATTGAAATAATACAGTAAAATAAATTTATTCTTATTGTGTACACTTGTTTAGACTTGTGTCCACAGAGTTACAGAAAAATAAAAAAAGAAATTTACATTTTATAGATCGCACAGTCTTTATTTTCACTACCACTAATTCTGAATAGCATTTTTTTTTTTTTTTTTTTTTAATAAAATAGACATATAGTTTTAGAATTAATAACATATATACATCAGATTTGTATGCTTGACTCATAGTCCGCTTGTAAATCTTCGTCAGATAATTACAGAGAGCACATGACAGAATTACAATACGATGAAATGGAAAAACACCCAGGGCCAGCGCGGGAATCGAACCCGCTCTCTTACGCTCGAAGGTGACATAACCACTCGGCCACGGAGGGCCCTTTTAGAATTAAGCGTAATTGTTTTTTATTGCAGCTGACATTTACACACTTACGGTTGTAAATAATATTCTACTGTTATTTATTTTTTAATTACGCGGTTTTTAGTTTTATTTTTGGGATATTGTTTCACCAGTGAAAGTATAAATTGGTTTATTATATTAAATAATGAATATTCATACTATAAATATTTAAAATGATTCTAATAGAGAAGTTTATCTTTCCTAATATTAACTTGCGTATCGTGTCGGTGTCATTAATCTAAATTTATCAAAATAACTTTTGCGTTACATTCGTTGAAACGTTTTCATAAAATTACTCAAAATTATTTTATATATTTATAAATTTATTTATATTCACATATTATAAGTACTATTTACATTAGCATATTTAATACAATTTTTAGAGGACGATTTTTATTATTATTATTATTAATTGTGTTTCACTTTTATTTTTAAATTTATGCTCAATTTCACACTACACCTCATAATTTCATTTTTTTTTTTTTCTTTTTCAATCATATAAAAATAATTTTCTTTAAATAATGTTTTTTCTTCCAAACGAATAACGACAGAAATTTTTAGAAATTTTTTAACAACCTCAAAAATTCATTTTTGATAGAATGGAGTAGAAGGCTGATTTTTTGCCAACAGTGGGAAAAAAGCCGGGAATCGAACCCCGGGCCTTCCTGTTTTCCTGAAAAACCGAATTTTAAAAAATCTGGTGTGTAATAACTGCGCGGCTACCATTACCCACTATTGCACATATTATATATTCTTTTGGGAGATAGAAGGATCATAAAACATCAAATACATGCATCCTAAGGAGTAAAAAACAAAATTTAATTAGCCATTAAAAAAAATAATAATAATAAATAAATAAATAAATTTCCTCGATATTTAATAATTTTTTACAAAAAATCCAATGGGCGATTGACATAGGAAATCTTTTTCTTGCATCCACGGACGGCTGGTGACGTCATAACTTCGTTTGCGAATAGCAGTCACATAAATGATCTATTTTTATCTGAGTAGATAATTTTATAGAAAAAAACTGCATTTTAAAAATCAAAAGTTTATTTCAGCAAGCACTATTTTAAACCTAAAAACCATCAAAAATATAAACAGAATATGAAGAATTCTTATACATTAACGGAAAGGTTTTTTCTTATTATATCATTAAACTGAGTCCACGAGCTTAAATATGGTCCATTTATAAATATTATTTTATTTTTTATTTCGTTTTGCACGCGCGCTTTTTATTTCCCAATTCAAAATTATTATATATATATATATATATATATACACATATATGTATATATATATTATTAATTTTCTTTTATTAAAAAAAAAAAAAAAAAATTAAATTCTGGCAAAAGCAGAATTTAGTTTAGTACGGAGGACTATTAGTTTTTTTTTTTTTTTTTTTTCATGTTATAAAATCGCTTTCAAATTATTCAATAATATTTTCGATAAATTTTCGATTTCGATAAATGTCCAACTATCGTTAAACTGGTATCGTAAAACTGGTATCGTACTGGTATCGTAGATTTAGACTAATAATCCTTAAAAAAAAAAAAAAAAAAAAAGAAAAAAAAGAAAAAAAAGAGCTGTTTTTTCAATCTTTAAAGACCTAAAAGTAAACTATCTAACCAAGACAACTGTCAATTTTCCTTCAGAAGGCAAATAATACATTCGAAATGACATGAAAAAGAGGTTTATGTGGCAAATTTAAGAAAAATCGTTAGAGCAATTTTTGAGCTATCGACTTTCAGTCCTACTTCGAATTTTCGCTAATGCTTTGCAAATTCCCAAGAAACCAACATTTCAATTGAAAAGGTACCTAAAAAGGAGTCAAAATGACTCGTTTGAAGAAAATCTGCAGAGCCGTTTTAAAGGAAACGAATTCAGATATTTCAAAATGACCTTACTTATAGAAAACGCTTATCAATTTTCCGGAACTAAGCATTTAATACATAAATAAGGACATCTAATGCAGCCTTATACAGCAACTTTGAAAGAAATCACTAGAGCCGTTTTTGAGATATAGATTTACGCTTTCACTTTTGATTATCAATGTCCCACTTCTGTTTTTTTTCTGTTTTCACCAAAAGTTGGAAAAATCCTCATGTACAAGACCTGACTTAATTTTGAAATTTTGCATTCTATCTTTATTTGTTTTGAAGATATCATAGTCAGAATATTCCTTACACATACATGCACTCACACATACAGCACACAAAAACACACTTACCATTTGCCAAATCACACGTTTATAGACTCGGGAGACTTTAAAACAGGTGAATCAGGTGAAAACTCAATATTGAAATTTTTGATTAAAGACAATATTCCTAATACCTACGGCAGCCAGTTAATCAAAGTAAAATTAATAAATATTCTTATTACCTACAGTAGCCGGGTAATCAAAGTAAAATTAATAATCATTGATTTGCGATTTTAATACATTATTAAGGGAAAAGAAATACATAGGGTAATAACAATTAATAAAAATACTGTCCTTAAACAGGTAATCACAAGTTATTACAGATATATGGGGGGGGGGGGGGAAGAGGATTTTTTTTTTTTGTGATACAACTGTCTATCACGTAGTTATGTCAACAAATAAAATTATTTCTAGATATAATTACAAAATGGATACTCAAATTTCACGAAATTTTCTTCAATTTTGACGGAACCGTTTCCAGGGAAATACTCCGAGCGAATATTTCGTCAAATTGAGAAAATTACATTCATTACTTCTTTGAACATATGAATTTCGTCAAAAGTAAAGAAACATTTTTTCATCCTAGTTTCGTTATACAGAATAAAATACAAATAATAAAACTATAAAATTACCTTCCATTCCGTTGCTTTGGGTGATTAAATCCTATTTATATTGGATGAAAATGTAAATAAAACAGAGCAAACATAACGTCGAAACAACACAGGAAAAAAAAACGTTATGGGAGTAAGAAAAACTAGCACGTGCTATTGCGAGTAAATAGTTTAATCAAATATTTAAGAGTTCACGTTTCCTCAAAAATCACGTGATCGCTTGACGAAATGGTTGTCAAAAGCAACGAAATTAATCCCAAGGATGTCTGAATCGTCAAAATTGAGTATATTATTTCTGACAGTGCATCTAGACATTTTTTTTATGAGAGAAAAATGATGAGGTAAACTAAATACATTTTTTATAAATAACTTTATTCAAAAAATCCAGTTCTTCAAATCTCAATTTTTTAGGTTTATGGGATTTTTTCAAATATTTTAAACCTCAAGTGTCACATATATATTTTTAATTTCACTTTTAGAAACAACATTGCATTCAGATAGAAGTAGACCATTTTATTGACACAAAGCAAATTTTAAGTATGTCATATATCAAAAAATGCATCTTTCATTATATTATACGAGCAAAAATGTATGTGATTGAAAACGTATTTGTTTAATATTCAAAAAAATTTATCTTCTACTTTTTAATTATATACACACACACACACATACACACACACACACACACACATATATATATATATATATATTGCTGAGAAAGTAGTGATATTTTGCCTGTTTAAGTTATTTTCATCCTTTTCATTTCATCTTGTAAGAATAATATGTAATCCTAATTGTACTTAACTATTGCTTGATACAAATTACAAGATAACATTTAACGATACGCAAATTACGTTCCAATAAATTTTGAACTGATTTATGTTGATCATATAATCGGAATCAACGGAACAAAGAGCTTCTCCTAATGCACAGGAAGTGCCTTTAAGGGTCTGTTACAACCAGAATATTCAGATCAGGATAAAACCTATCTTAACAATAATATTCAGGAATTATTAAGACGCATTTTATTTCGGATGTTTAAAAAAATGTTAGTATTTTTTTTTTTTTACATATTTTTTAGTATAAAGTAAAAAAAAAAAAAAAAAAAAAAAAAAAATTATTAGTTTGATAGAAACAGTGATCGATTAAAAATGTGAGAGCTTTTCAGAAATTTTATATATTGAAGTTTAATTTGCATTTATTCATAAAATTAAGTTTAGTAATAAGTAAATTATATATTTTCGTATCATGATTATGAATTTCCTGATTGTCTTGATGTTTTAAGAGAAAAGGCAGCATCGTTCGTAGAAACGTTTATACATAGGCTTGTAAATTTTATTTATATATAATAGCACTAATAAAACATTCTAAATATACAGTTCGTAATGCCATGATAATAATGATTCGGTAATGAAAAAGAAAATAGTAAAAAGAAAAATTTGAAGACATAGAACCTATAAAAGCCTTTTAGGATAATGATCCTTTAAATTAAATAAATCAAATTCTATGGTCAAATTTGGGAATATATTTTTAAAAAGTAAAAATAGGTTGGTTGGCTTGATGGGTTTTACGTCACACTAGTGCTGCACAATGGACAATTGGTAACGGTCTAGGACTCATCCCTAGAGGTGGTCCGGAGACATACCATCACAATTATGATCCTCCACGGAAGGGATGGCTCTCCAGAGGTACAATTTTTGATGGGAACACGAACGACATTGCAGCCACGTGCAGATTTTACGTGCACCAGCCGCCATTAAAGTACACAACGATCTTTCACTGGCTCGAGTACCGAACCTGCAATCTTCCAATTACGATTCCTGCGCTCTACCGTCTGGGATACCGCGGCTCGATAGTAAAATATGGTAAATAATGCTAAAAATATATTAGAATAAAGTATTACAGTTAAAAAAAGAAAAAAAAAAAAAGGTAAAGAAAATTTAAACTTGGTTGTATGGACAAGAAATACTATTGGTTAAATTTGAAGAAAGGACATGAACGATAAATAAATGAATACTCTGTAATAGCCTTCTAATTGTCTAACTATGATGGTTTGTATAATATACAACATGATTTAGAGCACAAAATCTGAAAAGTACCAACATATACTATACGATGGCATATTGTTTGGATTTCTAATTAGGAATGCAGATTCAATGTTTCAGAAGGACAGTGCTTTTTTTTCCTCAGAATAGGTTTTTTTTAAACTGAATTTTATCAAGAACTGACGATAATTTTTAAATTTGAACTTCATATTATTTATATTTGATGATGGCCGAATGTTTTTGTTATTTATGACCTTGTATTTATTATATAGATATAAATTATATATATGTTATATATACATTTATACATACTATAACAGAAGAGGAAAATTTAAGAAAACAGGTAATTAACTACCATCGAAATCTTTAAAGTCTAAAATGAATTAATAAATAAGTAATTTAAAATTCATTGACACTCCACATCACATTGAAGATCCTATGGTTTAAAATGCACTGTTTCTATAGTTTACTAGAACTTAATAATAAATGAAGAATATGTATTAAATAATTAATTTTAATTGAAATAATAGAAATAGAAATAATAGAAAAAGAAATAATACACATTGTATAAGCGCTAATGCAGCTAGAAAAAGTGTATAGTATATACAAATATATGACTTAAAATTGTGAATAAATAAAATACACGAGATGCATTAATTATATTACATAAATTAGTTATAATTAGATATAATTATGCAAGATACATTCAAAATATTTTCTCAAACTCAGAATTTTTAATTTTAAATGTAAGTAAATATATAAATGTTATAACAGAGTAGTAGAATTTAGGAAAACATATAATTTTAAAAACAATTGAAGATTGCCAATAAACTAGAAAAGAGTGCAATATTTCTAAAACAGAGCAAAAATCTTGTCCCTTCAATGAAAAAGTATTTAACATTCTAAATGTAATTCTAATATAGAATTTTAAATTTTTTCGAGTTTCATTCATTAAGGCACGCCTTAATAAAGCACAGAAAATTGCGAAAAATCCTCAAACATTGAAATTAATTTACTGGATCAATTTTTGTCGTCAAGAGGGGTAATATTTTGTGGTATGTCTATTAGAGTAGACGTCATCTTTTACAAAATATGACTATAAGGAACGCGGGACTGTATAAAAAGCTAAATTTTGCAATTTTCACAAAGCTGATTTTTACTTCCATTACCCAACTACCGTAGAAAATGGAAGTATTATATTTCATCCAAAAATTCGATATAGAGTTTTCACCAGATTTACATGTTTAAAGGTCTCCTTAGTCGAAAAAAATGGTTTTTGGTAATTGGTCAGTGTGTATGTATGTATGTATGTATATGTGGAATTTTCTGACTATTATATCTCCGAAATTAATAAAGATAGAACTAAGAAATTTCAGAATTGGGACAGAGGTGTACAGACGATTTTTCCAACTTTTGATGAAAATTGGAAAACCAGAAGTAGGACATCCGGAACCGGAAATCCGTATCTTAAAAACGACTTTAACGACTTTCTTCAAAGTTGCTATAGAAACACTCTACTAGACTTCTTTTCATGTGTCAGCATCATCATTACGGGAGCTTTGAGAGTGTCTGCAGTGATTGAAGCCAAAGCTTACCTACACTTGAAGTTGTAAATACCTGAAGATGGGTTGCCGGAACAATCAAGTCGGGATTCTTTAAATGAAGTGAGCTCTACAGGACCTCGGCGTGATGATATAATTAAAAAAAAAAACTTTTCATGTGAATTAGTTGGTTAGTTCAGGAAAATTGATGGACGTCTTGTATAAGTAGCTCAATTTCATATATCTCGCAAGTGCACTCCTATAAGAACGGCTTTACTTATTCTTCTCAAATACGTTATATTAACTCGCTTTCAGACATCTTTTCGTATGTAATTGTTGTTTTCCAGTCAACAATTGAGCATACCAAGTTTTGGTAAAAGTCGGTATTTCAAAAGCCGCTCTAGCGATTTCCTTGAAAATTGTTATATAAACCCATTTCATATATCATTTCTCATGAGTTATGTGGTTATTACAGGAAAATTAACATTCCACTCCTCATTCTTAGGTAGGTCAGTTTTAGATTTCGAAAATCGGCGTTTAAAAAAAAAATGGTCTCACCATTTTTTTTCCTTATTTTTTAACTCGATATGTAAATTCAGTTTTATATGTCTTTACACGTATATCAGCTTTCTCTAACTGGAAAAGTTTTAGGTGTGTACATTGTTATGTCAACTTTATGTCTTCTGATCATAGTATCTTAAAAATGTGCAGTGGGTAATGGAAATCGTGTGGTTGTTTCACACCAGATTTTTTCTTAATTTAAAATTACCATAACATAATTGCTTACATTTTTTTAAAACATTTCTATAATTGGTCTGCTAGTGACGCTTGCAGAAATAAACTCATCCTAAGGACTTTACTTTACACTCTGTATACACATAAATGCAACTTAGCATTCACTTATACTAGTCAAACTAATCGATGTAGAAATTTATTATAGAATGAGTCACACAAGCTACTTAAAAATCATAAAAAGAAGTCAAAAATAGGACAACATAAGACAAATATAATATGTCAAATTTATTTTTTATAATTTGTGAAACATTGCCAATTTTTTTATACGAAAGAAAAATTTTGAACGCTTGTGCACCTAAATCTTGCTGTGTTTAATTTCCAACAAGGCATTCTTCTTTGGGTTTTTTACGTAGATTCTAGAGGTTTTGGAAGATCCAATTTTTCTTCTTTTAAAAATGGTTTGGCAAAGGTTTATCCACACTAACCTTCTTTTGTTAAAGTGCGGGTTGTTTACGTGGTTAATATTTTTTATGTGTTACATTCTTTTAAAATATAAAAACTGTTATTCTGAATTTTCACTTTGAATGCCAGATAATCAAGTAAATCAGTTTTCGGTGTACTCAACATTGTTTGGTGTCTTCTACATTGAATAAAGCTAGCAGATATTGCAAAACCTATGAAGTGCAATGGTACTTGTTTATGTTCGGGGGGAAAAATCTACAGTAACCTATAATGCGTTCAAAGAAATGAAAAATCAAATCTACCCATGTGCAAATTATAATATTTTCATGATGTAAGTCTGGTTAATGAAAGCGTACTCCCTATCTTCTCGGAACACCTCTTGTCTGCTGGAGAATTCTAATCCACGGAAGAAAGAAACACGTCAGGTGTTTGTTATAGAACTATTATAAAAATTTCATATATATTTCATAAAATATGAATACTTACCGATACGCATACGTGTACTTCTCTTACTTTCTGAAAATGCTTTTTTCTATTTACTATTAACAAGCTACAAATGAAAATCTGTCGAGATACCATGTTTATAAATTTTGGCATTTATTAACAAGAATAGTAACTAATTCCAAATAACATGGAAATCTTTCATTTAACTTAGTGGTATCATATTCTTCCTCTACTATTTTTAAGTTTTGTACTGTGTTTTCTTCAGATGACGACGTGTCTGAGGAAGTTAATAGTAATTTTTCTACCATATACATATGGTATAATAAATTTTCCCTCAGACTTTCTTGTCATTATAGAACCCTGAATAATGCACCGTAAACGGTGTTTTAATCTAGAGTTTCTTAAAACTAAGCAAATAAACGTTGCATTAAATGTTACCTAAACATTGTGCTTAACACATTTAAACACACCTCGAACACGTGCCTTTCTTTATAAGGTAAATATGCCGCCATACCCATATAAAAAACAATGGTCATTTGAAACGCAGCAAGTAGTAAGGGCTTCAGTCCTTAAAACAACTTTTTGAGAAAGCTGAAAAAACTATTTATCATTTTTCCTAAAAGTGCAAAAAATGGGAAAAAAACTTATTCTTGTAGTGTAGTCTAAAGCATAAGAAAGTTCTGTGATATCATTTTAATTTTAATGTACAAAATTTTGGTCATATAGAAATTAATTCAGACTGAAATGAAGTCCTTTCTGCAAGCATGAATCAAAGACGTGGATTTATTTTGATTTTCTATGATCTTTAAGAATTAATCTTAAATGTTCATCTCTATTTGTGCATTGACGATGTATTTCAGAGTTTGTAACATTTCTTTAACATATTTAGGTCACTCAGAAAAAAATATGGCTTTGTTCTGAAGCCAATTCCCCGTGCTACAAGAAAACTAGCCTTACCGCCCTACTCCAAATAATCATAAGACGTATGTCTTTTCTATTTTTATTGATAGATGTATCATGAAAAACACTGAAACCACTACTGTCTCAATTTTGAAAAAAGAAAAAATGGACTGAATCCTTTTTTTTTCCGCACTGATTCATTTAGCCGATTGTAATGCCTAAAAATTACTCGACTAGTCGACAGTCAGTATGTAATGCTTTATCACAATG